>BPTQ01000006.1:231497647-232097647 GCA_019973895.1 Chrysanthemum seticuspe | reverse complement strand
GCAAGGTCTACTAAGGCCCGTGTCACCAAATGTTCAAGAATCAAGAAGAAGAGTTCTTGAAAATCTTGCAGGCACCAATATGTAATGCAAACCCTTTCAAATCGAATAGAGACCATGAATTGGTCAAGACTAACAAATAACTACTAATGACATAAAACACGAGCATGGAAGCTGCGCAAACAGAAACAGATCATTTTTTAGCACTGCCTTTTGCAATTTCCTCATTCATTCATGGATCATCTTATTGTTTACATTGTCTGGAATATAGACGTACAGGAATATAGAATTTTGTAAAATAAAGCTGGTTTAGGTGCATGAATGGACAGCATAACTACGAGCTTGGAAGTTCAACTTACCTTTTAGTTTCACTGGAAGGACCAAACCCTTGAACTGGGTGATTTGTTTTATATATACGAGGAGGAGAATCGGATATCTGACGAGCACGGTGACTGCAAGTATTTTTAGAGTACAAAAGCAGTGTTATTAGTAGCAAGACAAAAGAGCATATTGCATTTGACTGGTAAGAAAAGTTAACATGTTTCCTAATCAAACCTGCCACAAGTCCACAACTGATTTAAGTTGAACTTTTTAACATTAGGAGCACATAGCACTCAGATATTGTAACCAGTTTTGACAGATTAATTATTTATATAAGCTAAGAAATTTTATGTTTTTGACAATATGTTATTTGCATCAGGCAACCCGACCCCCCACCCAAAAAAGACCATTTGACATTTTAATCAACCCGAACCATCCATTTTGACACCTCAAGTCAGTGGCATCTTACCTTTCTGTGTCATCATGTACAGTGCTGGTGTTTCCCCGCCAACCTTGATCATTTGATGCTGGAAAAGGTGACCTACTCCGTTTTAGACCAGGTATATCACTTTGATTAGTAGCAGGCTCCTCAGGTTTATCAAGATCAGCATATGATGAGACCCAAACTTGACTTTTTGAATCAGCATGACTATTGGGCTTAGTACGTAATCTGGGAGGAGATACGTAAGGCCTAGAAAAACAGCACAAAGAAAGATCTTCAACATGTCAAAGTCAATTTCCTGATTGCTTTCCATTTACTTGAAATAAAGATGTATCAGGTCCTGAAATACAGATTACTAGAAAAGCCTTGTAAAGGCGTAGAGATCGACATATTGATGCAATGTGGAGAAAGTGAATGGAAGTGTAGGATAAATATGTAGTTCTAAATAATTAACACGCATAAATGCCTGCTCGAGCCTCAGATACTATCGGATGGCCCAGTTTTGTACTCTAGTTAGTTTTGCTTCATAGTAATGATATAATAGCCTTCTGTCTGAACCTTTTCAGTGTTAAATCAATCATGGTTGAATAGAAGTTCCTCATACCAGACAAAAATGCACCAGGATGATAGATGAGATTATACTTTTTAAAGCCACTCTCAAAAGTAATTACACTAATAATCTTGGGTACAGCTATGTTTACAGAGTCAACATATTCTCAGGAGTAGATGCAAATTCCTACATCTAAAGCAAAATCTCTTGGAACTTTCTGGAATCACGGTATCGTTAAGCTTTCTGTAATGCAAGAATATCCATAGGTTCTTTTAAGAAAATAACAATGGCCTTTATACTTCAAGAAACGATAGAAACCCTCACTGGGCTTCTAGAGATGACAGGTAACTTTTCATCTTTTTCAAAAGAACAATTGGCTCTCAGACATCCAGATAATTGCTAGTCCCACGTCATCCAAAACCTATACTGGTCTCTGTAAAGTCGAGTGGAGTTGAGGTTTCCGGGGATAAAGTCGTGGCTATGATAAAGTGTACAAACTGAACTAGAATAAGAACGCAACTATCGCCAAATTGAATTAAAAAAATGCATGGTATAGAACCTTGAGAGACAAACTATTGTGTATCTCTGAAACTTTCTACCAGGCCCTGTGTCACCATATATTCATGACTTAAAGTAGCTTTCACACTCTTTTCTTTTCACTTTTTTCTCATCTTTCTGCATCTTCCCTTTCAAGTATTTATTTCATCATTTTCCTTGTTGGTCATCAAAATTCCTTATCGACATTAAGTTTGGTTTTTATCGTTTTACTTTTTAGCATACGTATGAGTTTGTCCTATCTATTTCTAACTATTATTATTCATTCTAACTTATTTGCTACCTATTAACCGTCCACGTAGCTATTCCGCAAACTACATTCTTTTTTCCTTCTTGACCTGCCACACTCATCACTTACAAATCTCTTCCAACAATTTTGCATTATCTTCTAATGTTACAGAGTTTCCTACTTATATGGCACTTGAGTTTTAATTAAGGCATCATGTGTAATCATCTTTAGAAAATCTTGCAGGCACCAATATATATTGCAAACCCTTTAATTCAAATGACCGCTAAGTAGTCGAGACAAACGAAATAACAGCTAATGAATAGTATACACCACAGCCTTTTGCAGAAATGGAACGAAATTGATTCACCAACAGCTAATTCACACGTTCATGTGACAGCATTTATGCGAGCTTGGAAGTTAAACTTACCTTTTAGTTTCACTCGGAGGACCAAAACCTTGAACTGCGTGATTTTTTTGAAGCATACTAGGAGGGGGATTAGTCATCTGAGGAACAGGGCCACTGCAAGTATGCAAAAGAGCACAAAATCAGTGGCCTTTAAACAAATATTCAGTACCAATAAAACAGAACAATGTTCACTTCAGCGCAACGTAATCAAACCTGCCACTACCGACTTAATATGTGGCAACTACAGAAATTAGCAGCAGTATAAACAGAGTTCCAGAATATATCTTATTGATCTACATAAAAATGATCACCCCATACCCTGCCCCTGCGGGATTGGGTTTGTTGTTGTTGTTGATCTACATAAAAATGATCAGTTGATTTAAAAAATATAACAATGCTGTACAGCACTATACATAAATAGTTTTCTATAGGAAATAAAAACACATCAGGAAAATGACTCGGATATTGCTAGCCAAAGTCCCAGCTTCGGGAGTGGATCAAGTAGATGAGGTTTTAGTTAGTACACTGTAAAGCAGTTGCCGAATGATCAAACCATGTTATGTATTCTACATTTCTATTAACTTTTATACACATATGCCAGATAGAGCCGGTTGTGGACCTTCAGCTTTAGTTCAACTGTTACTAAGCTTCATAAAAGAGACTGTATGCACAAGTGGGTGTTGATTCATTTGGCGTATTCCAAGAATTGTACACAACCATACAATTATTTTTCATCTTCAGCTAATCCTCGTAAGAGAACAGTCTTTTTCCCTTAACCCTTGGTCATTCGTAGTCGTATATATATAGGATTGAGATTCAGATCAAGGTCTTATTACCTAATTGTTTTTCAGTGTTATAGTCTATTTGTTGTCTTAACTGTTATTGTTCTACTTCTTTTCGCACAAAGAGGGTCCACTTTTAGATCTATATGGATGGAGACTTTTATAGCCAAATCCTCTTAGCTAAAAAGGAAGCGTAATTTTTGAGCATCAAGGTTTTTCATTATAAAGGTTGAACAAGACTTATTATGCAATGAAGAAAAACCATAAAGTCATGGAGTAGAGGGTAATAAAATGCCAACCAGCATTTTCTCTAATTGAAGAAGTCCATGTATTCACGGGATGCTAGTGGGAGTAAGTAAGTGAATTAACTTTTAATTATAGATGTGCTTTATTTTGATGCATGTGTAGTAAGAATCAGCAATAACGTAGAATGATTATACGGAAGAAGAAGTAAGTAACTTGCCTCCCTGCAGCAGCAGTTCCCGAGTTTTGAAGAGCATCTTTATAAGAAGTAAGCACGCGTGGAGGGGATCTTGTTCTTTTCAGATCTTGAGCTTGAGTTGTGGCGGGAAACGCAGCTCCTGGATTAGTTGATGGAAAGTTTGGTGGCACCGCAGGGCTTTGATGGCCTTCCGGTTTTGAAGAAGCACCATTGAACCTAGAGGATGAAATAAGAGCAATAATTAAATCTAGGATACACCGTAAAAGAGAACATGTGTAAATCATTATTTAACATAAAATTACAAAAACAGGAATCAAATAGCATCAAAGACGTCTAATTGACGATTTCAGGACCTAAACTTTGTTGCATTTATTTCCTATTAACATATGGTGTGATTAGACGAACAAATTCAACCAAACACTCATTTATTGAACTGTAATATGAAGCAATACTATTCTTTTCCCTCACTTTTTTACGAGAGCCAACTGTACACCACTATTTCAACGACGCTCGGACAACAAGTAAGAGAAAACCAGATAGCAAAAAACATCAAGATCATCACTTTCGTATATAAATTATAGAGTATGTTTTCAGTTCTCCTTTTTCTTCAACATAATCCATTGACACGAATGGGTGTTTAGCACTGGTTCAGCTTATCTGCTAAATTTAAGGAAAAGTAGCTTTGTGCCATCCAAACTACTTGCGATTACTTTCAGGTAAATAAACAGTCGATAAGACGGTAGGAACTTGCTTATTTGAAAGTGCTTATTTAAGATGAAACCAAAACTTTGTTTTTACTTAAATAACAGTTGACCTCAAACCTTTTACAAAAAAAAAATTGATTATAACTAACTGACTAATACCGTTTTCAAGTGTTATCGCATTTTTTACAAAATAAGCTAATCCAAACACTATTACCTAAAAGCACTTACTTATAAGCAGTTACATCAATCAGTTCCTACAGATTCATGTGGCACCTAAGTGACACGGTGATTACTGCTTATGCTTCGTAAGCTGTCTTATTTTGAAACGTATGGGCACAAGCTTATACAAACCCCTAAGTCTCTGAAAATTAAACATAAGCCGAAATCAGATAAGCTGAAACAAACACATCACAATCAGGCTTAGAGTTATCCATTTTCGCAGATCATATCTTATAAACCTAACAATAACTTAAAACAGCATATAACACGATAGATTAAATCGAATCGAGTTAAACCGTTGACGAATATAAATACCACTGTGACGGTGATTGTGATGCAGGAGGCGGACGGTAACCGAAAAGAGGGCGTGGTTGTGATTGTTGTTTGGGTATAATATTGTTATTATTAGTAGTACCTGGACCTGAGTTTTTGTTAAATCCATGAGACCACATTGAATTAACTAATCACAAACGAATAAATCAAAGTGTGATTAGTTGAATCAAATATTCATTAGCTTTTAGGGTTTTTAGTTTTTGAATATGGTCTCAAGTGTGATTTCTTTTCTTTTTTTTTTATTATTTTGGAATAGGATTATATAAAAAATGGGAAGTGAAATTTGTCAGTGAAGAATGAAGGCGTGACGGGGTTGTGGTGGCTGAATCAAACAGCGGTGGGCAAGTTTAAAAAACATAATTTAACGAGGCGTTTGAAACCTATTATTAAGGGTGTGTTTGTTTAGTGGTTATAGTAAAAAATACTTGTTTGGTTAGTGTATACTAGTTATAACGAGGTGGAGAGTTCGTGCGTTTGCCGTGGTGTGTTTTCTTAAACATGGATGTAGACATACATCGACATTTAAGGTGGTGTTTCTACAATTACATCCCAAGTGAGGCAAAAAAGATTAGTATTTAGTGGTGCAATGTATTTGCAGGCCTAACTGATGCAAACATTTACTGCTGCAATTTATACAAAAGATATTGTATGCAGCTATTGCATATCTCTACAGTTCGAGTGCCACTGTGTTACAAAAGATTAGCACCTTGGCATGCAAGCATACCATACGTTAAGTCTAAGTTGTATACAAAAGATTAGCAATGTTTCGGCACATATTTCTGCATTTAGAGCAAAAATATGTTGCAAAACATATCAGTTTTTAACAATGGCAGTTTAAACATTTACATCGGTAAGTCAACACCTAGTTGTCTTTCTTTTTTTATGTGTTCTTGGTCCTCCTTTTTTTTGCAGCTGCAGGCTCCATTGATATTGCATAAACATAATAAAAGTAAGAACATTAGAAACAAAACATGTGAAAAATTGGTGTAACAAAAAAAAATTAGCATGTGATGGTTAGGTAGACATTGTTTGAAGTAAATGCACTTCAAGCTGATACTGTTTCAGGTTGATTTCTTATATTGTTTCTGGTTACATGTTTATATCTCTTGTTTATATAAGTAGTGCCCATGTGAGTATGAGTATAGGTCATACTTTATTAACCATCTGTTAAGAAGCTTGTGTAAAAAGATGGCACCGACTCCTAATTTTGATGAACTGAAAGAAGCATGTGGTTCTGATAAGTTGCATTGTGCCTTTCGTTTGTTGTTTTTGCATGAAGAGGCTGATATCGAAGGGCTTATCATGGTTTTGAGTGAAAAATGTGATGATGTGCGTGCAAGAATTGGGAAAAAAAAGGGAACTGCTCAGAGAGGGTGAAAGTTTTAGTTCGTCTGACCCTGTGGCTATTAATGGCCTCTTATGTTTGCAGGAAGCACAAAATAAGGATTATCAGTTGTTGGCTGCAATGGTTGTTCTTGTCGATCTAGCACATGAAGCACGTACCGAGCAGCGCCGTCATGTGCTCACTATGGAGCAGTATAATTAGGGTGGCTTTCTGTGGTTTTAAGTGTTGTTGTGTTTCTGAGTAGAAGTTCATGTAGGTCTGCATTATTGTTTAATATTATGGTCATGCGATCTTTGCATCTGTTGTTGTAAGATATTGTATGTATAAATAAAACTTAGTACTTTGTTTGTGGGTTAAGGACAATGGATTTGTTTTTATTTTGTTTGTGATTTTTTTTTTAAATTTAATGTTTTTTTATGTTTGTTATTTCTTTATTATATATATTTTTATTTTTATTAATTGTTTTATATTTTATTTTGTTTTTCCGGCTATATAAGGATGGCTTTATTGTGCCATTTGTTGCTCAGGTTACATTTAACCACCATGGGTGCAAGACCAAATATTGAGTATTTAAAACATTCTTGTGGTTCTAGCAAGCTTCAACATTGCTTCAAATATCTGTTTGTGCAAGAATGGAGAGAGAATGAGAGTCTTATCATGTACATCGGCCAGAAATGTGTTGATCTTGAGACTAACATTGAGAGAATAGACCAACTAATCGAAGAGGGCCAATCTTTTGGTCCATTTGATGATGTGGCTCCTGATGCAGTTGTTGGGATATGAAAGTGCTGAAGAATGTTAAAGTACTGAAGATTGACAAAGTACTGAAAAAGTCAAAGTACTGCTAAAGAGAAAGTCAAAGTACTGTTGTCGAAGTCAAAGTACTGCAAAGCTAAAGAACTGTTATATTCATTTATGGAAAGCTTTGTTTATTCTATGTTTAGATTACTTGTCGTACAAGGATACAAATTGTAAACCAACTAGGGTTATCCTTGAGTTTATAAAAGGACCCCTAGATTGGCATTAGAAGTACGAGTTTTAGAGAAGAGTTTTAGAATCATAAAGTACGATTATTATTAGAGTTTTAGAGTTGTTAAAGAATCTGCATAACAAGCAGATTTAGAGTTATTAATAAAAGTTAAAGTTATATTCTTCTTAGATTTATTAAGTAAATTCCGCGTACTTAATAAAGATTACTCAGTGTTTCATTGTTAATAACTTAGGATTTATCCGAGGTTATTAAACCTTAACGAGCTATTTAAGTTAGTTTGGTTAGAGTACATCGATCCAACAAGTGGTATCAGAGCTTGTGTGGAAACTCTGACTAAGAAGAAACCCTAAAACCTAAAGATGTCGACTGATGCTGTTCCACCACCTTCCATCACCTCCATGAGGATACCTGTCATTAAGAAGGGAGAATACGACCTATGGAGCATGAAGATGAGGCAGTACATTGCAATTACAGACCAACCACTGTGGAATATAATTGTCAATGGTAATGAAGTCGTTCCAGAACCTATTGACATTCCTGGACAACCCAAAGCACCTAAGGCATTCTTACCAGCAACAACATTAAGGAATCAATAGAAGGCACTCAACATTCTCTTGTCTACCATTCCAGATGGTCATCTTCTCAAGTTCCATGATGCTAAAGATGCAAAGAAACTCTGGGTTGCTCTCAAAACAAGGTTTGGAGGTAATGATGCTTCCAAAAAGATGCACAGAAATCTGTTGAAGCAGCAGTTTGAAACATTCACTGTTGGAGAAAGAGAAAACCTTGATGCTGCTTATGACAGATTTCAAAACCTTCTCAGCATGTTGGAGCTATACAAAGCAGAGGTTTCAGTTGAAGATGCTAATCTCAAGTTCTTAAGGAGTCTGCCATCGACATGGCATGTGATAGCTACAATGATCAGAGGACAACCTGGTTTGGATGTTATGGACTTTGATGATCTCTACAATCATCTAAAGGTGTATGAGCATGAGATGAATGGCCAAACCAGTTCCAAATCTCACAGTATTGCCTTTTTATCATCTGAAAAGATGGGCAGTACTTCCACCAAAAGTACTGCTTCTCCTACTCAAAGTACTGTTGCTCAAAGTATTGTTTCCTATTCTACCCCCATTGCTCAGCAAGCTCCATCAACCATCCACTCAGATGAAGTTGTATGCTCTTTCTTTGCACAACAAGCTTCTCTACCTGTCACTTATGAAGAAGATCTCTCACAGATTGAAGAGGATGCTCTTGAAGAAATTGATATCAGGTGGCAAGTTGCTATGATCATTGCAAGGATAAAGAAGTTTATGAAGAAGACAGGAAGAGGCATTGACTTCAAGCCAAAACAGGGAATCACTTTTGACAAATCCAAGATTGAATGCTTCAATTGTCAAAAGACTGGACATTTTGCAAGGGAATGTAGGTTTGCTAAATATCAAGCAAACAGGATGACTGAGAAACCAAAGCTAGAGTTGAAAGAAATTCCTATTACAGAAACAAAAGCTTTGGTTGCTCAAGAGAATTTATCAGAGGTTGACTGGAGTGCTGAGTTTGATGATGAACCAGTAACCTACTGTATGGTAGCTATGAAGGATTATGTGGAAGAGTTTGACTGGAGCACAGCTTTCGATGAGGAACCCGAACATACTGCTATGGAGTCTAAAGATGGTTTTGGAAGCTTTGACTGGAGCATGGAGAGTGAAGATGATCCTGTTCTACTTGCTATGATGGCTACTTCAACAAGCTCATCCCGTATCTCTGAGGGCAACCCATAGGAGGAGCTTAAAGATCATCTTATTGTGGATAGTGGTTGCTCTGGAAGCATGACAAGAGACAAGGAGATTCTGTCAGATTTTAGATCTATTTGTGGAGGAAGAGTTGCATTTGGGAATGATCCCAATGGAGGAAGAATAACTGGAAAAGGAACCATCAAGACAGGGAGCATAGATTTTGAGAATGTTAGATATGTGAAGGAGCTCAAGTTCAACTTATTGTCAGTATCTCAAATCTGTGATAAAAAGCATCATGTGTTATTCACTGACACAGAATGTCTCATCCTTTCCCCTGAATTCAAGCATGTTGATGATAACTTGGTAGTACTTAGAGTACCAAGAACCAATGATGTGTACAGTCTGGATATGAAGAGTCTTCACTCTTCTGGGAGAGCTACATGTTTAGTGGCAAAAGCAACATCTGAAAAGGCACATCAGTGGCATAGAAGACTGGGCCATGTAAATTTCAAGAATATCAACAAACTGGTCAAAGGAAATTTAGTTAGAGGTTTACCTTCAAAGACTTACAAGACTGATCACTTATGTTTGGCGTGCAAAAAGGGTAAACAACACAAAGCTTCATGCAAGAAGCTTGAGGAAAGGACTGTTAGAGAACCATTGGAGCTGTTACATATGGATTTATTTGGACTTGTTGCAATTGCAAGCCTAAACAAGAAAAAATACTGCTTGGTTGTGACAGATGATTGCAGTAGATTCAGTTGGGTATTTTTCTTAGGATTTAAAGATGATACTTTTGATGCTATCCATAATCTTATTATAGCACTTGAAAACCAACTGAGACTCAAGGTTAGAACTATTAGATGTGATAATGGAACTGAATTCAAGAACAAGCTTATGGATGAGTTTTGTGTTAACAAAGGGATTAAAAGGGAGTTCAGCATTGCAAGAACACCACAACAGAATGGTGTTGCAGAGAGAAAGAATAGGACTTTGATTGAAGCAGCCAGAACTATGCTTGCAGATTCACTTTTACCTATTCAATTCTAGGCTGAAGCTGTAAGTACTGCTTGCTATGTGCTTAACAGAGTATCAGTCACAAAACCTTAGATGAAGACACCTTATGAGTTGCTGATGGGACTTAAACCCAACATACGATTTCTGAAGCCTTTTGGATGTCCTCTCACTATTCTAAATACTATTGATAATTTGGGCAAGTTTGATGGCAAGTCAGAAGAAGGTTATCTATTAGGGTACTGCACCAATAGCAAAGGCTTTAGAGTGTACAACAGAGTCACTAAGAAGGTTCAAGATTGTCTTCATGTTGAATTTTTAGAAGATCAAGACAATCAGAAGGGTAAAGGTCCTGATTGGATGTTTGATCTTGAAGTTTTGACTCCTTCTATGAACTATGTACCTGTTAGAGAAGAAAATCAACCTGTACACAATGGAGAAGATTTACAGTATGTTGTTCATGGAGTCCATATTAGACCTGATGCTGTTCCTGATGAAGAACCAATATCTGTTGAACCAAAGAAAAGTACTGATGCACCAAAATCCTCATTGTCTGCTGAGGATCAATCTATTCAAGATGAACTAAATCAGATGCTTTTTCAAGATGTTTTAGCACATTCTTATGATGATGAATAGAGAAGAGCTTATGAGGAAGCAAAGAAAAAGACAAAGACTGCAGAGTTCACTCACAGTACTTTGGTTGACAGTACTTTCGATCAAAGTACTGTTGCACCTGTTGACAACACTTTGCATGATTTGGATGATCCAACCATGCCTGGCTTAGAAGATACTGATGATGAGTTTGAAGATGAAGACCTCGATCCCGAAGCCTTCGGAGTATCTTTTTGATAGGCGCCTCTATTTGTATGTATTTTCTCAGATCCCAATGAAGATGCTGATTACACAAACCTGGATGACAGTTATGAAGTTCCACAGACTCCTACCTTAAAAGTTCATAAAGATCATCCTACTGGTCAAATCATTGGACCTTCTTCTCAAGGAGTGCTTACAAGAAACAAAGCTAAGGGTTTTTCTACACCTCACAATGCTTTACTTAGCTTTATTTATAAACAAAACAGGCTGAATCACAAAGATCATCAAACAGGCTGAATCACAAAGATCATCAAACAAAACATAGCTCAGGCATTAACTAAGGAGAGTTGGGTTGAAGCTATGCAAGAAGAACTTCTTCAATTTAAACTTCAAGAAGTTTGGGTACTATGTGATCTACCTGGTGGAAAGAAGGTAATTGGTACAAGATGGGTGTTCAGAGTCAAGAGAGATGAAAGAGGGAATGTCATCAAGAACAAGGCAAGGTTAGTTGCACAAGGCTACAGACAAGAAGAAGGAGTAGATTATGATGAAGAATTTGCTCCTGTAGCAAGGATTGAAGCAATTCAAATCTTTCTTGCTTTTGCATCCTATATGGGATTTCAGGTTTATCAAATGGATGTCAAGAGTGCCTTTTTATATGGAAAAATTACAGAGGGGGTATATTCCAAACAGCCTCCTGGTTTTAAAGATCCTACACATCCTAACAAAGTCTACAAGGTAGTTAAGGCTCTTTATGGCCTTTATCAAGCTCCTAGAGCTTGGTATGAGAGGCTCTCTACTTTCTTATTGCAACATGGTTACAGAAGGGGAGCTATTGACAAGACTTTGTTTATAAAGAGAGACAAAAAGGATATCATGTTGGTTCAAGTATATGTTGATGATATCATATTTGGAGCTACCAAACAGTCCATGGTCAAGGAGTTTGAACAGCTGATGCAAAATGAATTTCAAATGAGTTCAATGGGTGAGTTAACTTTCTTTTTGGGACTTCAAGTTAAGCAGTCTAAGGAGGGTATTTTTATTAGTCAAGACAAGTATGTATCTGACATACTTAAGAAGTTCAATTTTGATGCTATGAAGCCAGTAACTACACCTATCAAGTCTATCAACTCACTGGGAAAAGATGAAGATGGACAACCTGTTGAAGTCAAGTTGTATATATCTATGATTGGATGTCTTATGTATCTCACTGCATCTAGGCCTGATATTATGTTTGTTGTTTGTCTATGTGTAAGATATCAAGTCTCACCAAAGGTCTCTCATCTGAATGCAGTGAAGAGGATTTTTAGTTATTTAAAACAACAACCTAAGTTGGGGTTGTGGTATCCCAAGGATTCACCTTTTCACTTGGAAGCTTTTTCAGATAGTGATTATGCAGGTGACAACTATGACAGAAGATCAACCACAGGTGGATGCCAATATCTTGGAAGAAGATTAGTCTCATGGCAATGCAAGAAACAGACTATTGCAGCAACATCCTCTACTGAAGCAGAATATGTGGCTGCTGCAAGCTGTTGTGGACAAGTTTTATGGATGCAGAATCAACTATTGGACTATGGGTTCAATTTCAAGAATACTCCTATCAATATTGATAATGAGAGTACCATTTGCATTGTGAAGAATCCAGTTTATCATTCCAAGACCAAGCATATTCAGATTAGGCATCACTTCATCAGAGATTGTTATGAGCACAGGCTTATTAATGTGGTCAAGGTTCACACGGATGATAATGTAGCTGACTTACTCACCAAAGGCTTTGATGTTTCAAGATTCAATCACTTGGTGGGAAGCATTGGCATGATTAACTACTGACCTACATTTAAGGAGAGGACTATTTAGTGTAAGTATAGTCCTATGCATTGTTTGAGGGGAGGATATTCATGTTTATCTGTTGTATTTGCTATTGAAAAGAGGAGAATGGGAAAGTACTGTGATGCGTGCCAAAACAGTCAAGTTCTCTCACGCAAGCGTAAGAAAACCTAAAATAGCTTAAGCACGAAATCAATGAAGATCTGAGGAGGATAGAGTTTCCCCGGGTCGTTATGTCCCAGCGAGCTATGCAATGATTTATCAAACGTACAGTGATCGAGGAGTTTGAACGGAAAAGGGATTTGGATATGATTATAACTACGGAATAAGCCAACAAATTACAACGGCTTAAATGCAAATTAAAGAAGATTAAAAAGATAAAATCTATTAAATAAACGCTATCACTATTATTAAAATGATGTTTTTGTTTTATGTTTTTATAAAACTGAAATTAAAATCTACGCGACGTACAAAAATAAAAAGTGAAACTAAAGCAATATTAACCCTAAAAATATGAAAATGATATTTCTACAATCCTAATGATAAAAGAAACTTTTTAGAAAAAGAAAACTATTTTTATAACTAATTATCTAATTATTATTAATTAAAAACTATTTTTAACTATTTAATAATTACCTAAAATACAAAAAATTAGGAAATAAAGCTAGAAAAATAAAATTATGAAATGGAAAAGTCTAAAATATCAAACTAGAATTTTCAAAACTATTTTTGTATTTTTCTGATTATTTTTCTATTTTTTATGAATTTTAAACTATTAAAAACTATTTAAATTACTAAAAATTACCAAATAAACTAAGAAAAATCTGGAAAATTACTTTTTTCACTTCTTATATTTATCTAAACTTAATAAAATTGAAAAATTATTTTTTTGAACCTTTTCTGGATTTTTTATATTAAAAGCTAATTAAAAATTGATTAGAATCTATTTAAATTGAGAAAAATAGCAAATGAAGACCAAAAATTATGAAACTTTCAGGAAAAATCTAAAATAATATATAGAATCTATGAAAAATGGAAAATCAACAGCTTATGTGTAAGATTAATGAGCTACTGTGTAAACTGCTATTGGAAATAAGCTACAAGAATAAGCTAATAAGCTAGATAAGCCACCAAACAGTAACTACAGCTAAAGAACACTAGATTAAGCTAATTACCACTAAAGTTACCTACTCCTAACAAGCTAAATCCTCAGATCAATCAAATAAGCTAACTGCTTATTCAATCCAAACAGTGGTTTAGGACCACTGTTTGGGACAAAGCACAAGCTCAAATAATAAGCTAATCACAAAACCACTTAAGCAGTCTTATAGACCACCTGTCCAACTACAATCTCACCAAATTCCAGACCTTAATTCCTAGAAATTCAATTCCAGACCTTAATTCCTAGAAATGAAACAGATACACCAATTTCAATTCTGCCTGATTCACACTTATGTGTGAACAGGACAGATACAAGCTAAAGTATTAGCTTATTTGAACCTTAAGATGACCAAATCAGTTTTCACCAAAAGTGATTATCAAATCAAGACCAGTTGAAGTTTAAGATCCCAAAGTTCCAAATACTAACACTCAGAAATGAACCAGAAATTGTTTCACAAAGTTTTGATGAAAACTGTGTTTGACAGATATTTTGACTTTTGAAAATACTTAGCAACTTTGACCAAAATGAATTTTGATCCAATCTAATTAACTGAAAATGATGTTATAACACTAGAAATTATAACCACAAGCTAGATCTAACAAATCCAAACCATTGTGCAGATTATGACTTACTGATTTTGACAGAAACAGACACAAGAGCAGATTTACTGTTATTTTGACTATCTGAGCCAAAAATGCAATAACCAAAACCTAACTGACTATCAATTGACTACTCAAACAAGTATAAGCTATAAACCAAAGATCTACTAGCCTCTACCACAGTTAAATCAGCTAAGCCAAACACCTCTTAACCTACTGTTATAGAACTAATAAGCAGATATACAGCAAATCAATCTAAACAAACATCATGTATAGATCAAACAGTATCCATAACAACTAATGAGCAGATTCAATCAAAGAGTAACTGAGCAAAAACAGATTTGAACTTACAACATGTCCATAGCCACTGTGGCTAGCCAAATGTGAAACAATGGACCACTACCTAATACATACCAACCCAAATCAATCCTATTCAACCCATTTCCATGCCTGCACAACCCATATCCAATCTGCTTCAAATCTTGTACCCGTGTTGACTTTTGTTGACCAAGGTTCAAAATTGAGTGAAATTGAATTGTAAGCTTATGGAAAGCTGTCTTAAACTTATAAAAGCTTGTTTTATGTTGAAACAAAGCTATTCAAGGCTTAAGCACATGAGTTTGAAATCACAAATCTCAACAGTGGGTACAGAGAGTGAATATTGAACATTACTTGAAATTCAACCTTGAAATGAGTTTTAAACACTTAAGAACTATTATTTGATACAAAACAAGCTTAGAAATACAGATAAAATTTATTTAAAACAATTTAAACTACAATTCGACATACATAATAAAAAAGTAAAAAGCTAACTCTTCTCTCCTTGCATCTCTTGGCCTTTTATACACCCAAGTCTCCTTCTCTCTCCTTTCTGAAAAGATCCCACCAACAATTGAGGCCATAGGATGTGTAGAAGCAATCCTGGCCGTTTAAAGTATTTTGGCGCCAAAACCATTTTTTAACCGTTTGTGAGATTGAGTGTGATTGGGGGTGTATTAAATGCACCCTTGGCTTCTTCTGTTTGGAGGGGGGTTGTAGGTGATGATGGAGTGGAGGTGGAGTGTGGTCAGGTGAGTTGCAGGGGGGAAATGATGGTGAAGGTGTATCCGTGAATGAGAGAGGGAAACAGGTGGGTGGGTCAAACTTGTTTGACCGGTGTTATAATAATAAGGGCGGGTTGGATTCGGGTTTTGGTTTGGGCTGGGTAAATGGATTGGGCCCAAGGTGTAAAAAGGGTCCATATGGCTAAGTTAATAACACAAGGACCATAGTTGCCATTTCCACAAAATCAAGGGACCAATTCTGTAATTTTGCAAATGTGTTTCAGGGACAGAATTTGACAAGTGTTGATATTACAAGGACCAAAATTGCCATTTTCAATTTTTCCAGGGGCCAATTCTGTCAATTTGCAAACTTGAAGGACCAAATTGTAATTTCTCAAAACTTTTTACATTTTTCACCAAAGGACCAAATTTGACAAGTTATGATTTAAAAAGGACCTTTGATGATTTTTCTTTTGAAATTTTGACTCAGGGACTATTTTTGACAATTTTTGAAACTTGGGGGACTAAAACTGCACTTTTTGCAAATTTGATATGTTTTTCATCTGATTTTGATATTTTTGCATTTAAAACACATAAAACATTGATTTGTGATATTTTGATCATTTTGATGTGTTTCTGAGTGTTTTCAGATGATTTTGCAGTTTATTTTGTACAAAAATGATGAGTATTTACACACTCATCATACTGCCTTTTGATTTTATGAAAGTACTGCTTGGAAAGTACTGCTCTTTGGAAGTACTGCACACGTGTCGTATCAAAGTACTGTTCCAACGGTAATATTGAGGGGTAACTACTACTAACGGTAACTTTGTTATTAAGGGCTGTGATTTTTTAAATCTCATCTATACATAACTATTCTCCGATTTTCCCTCTCATATTGATAACTTATAATCTTTTCCATATCTCTCTCTCTTTCACCCATATTATTCGCTATATCCCTTTCTGTGAACATATATCATAAATGGCAAATCGTAATACAGTTTCAAAACACAACATGGTGGCGAATTTAGAAAAGACTGAAGCTAATGAGATCTTTCATGATATCATTGATTTTCTCACTGGGTCGCCGATTAGTTATGCACTTTTAGTGGAACCGGATATCATTGAGCCATGGATTCAACAATTTTGGGCAACTGTTAGGGTTCATATGGAGAATGATGATTCATATATTCAAGCAACAGTTTCTGGGAGAACTGTGAAAGTTACTGAAGCCTCTATTCGTGAAGACTTATTATTTGATGATGAAGAAGGGGCTGTTCATTTTGATAAGCAATTGATTTGGGATACATTTAGCAACATTGGCTATGAAGGGTCCTTAACTGAACAAACATTCAGGAAACCCTTATTTTGTTCTCAATGGAAGTATTTGGTTCATGTACTACTTCATTGTATTAGTGCTAAAAGTACATCATGGGAGCAATTTGGGTCTAACATAGCATCTGCTATAGTGGGATTAGCTACAGATCGAATTTTCAACTTTTCAAGGCTGATTCTAGATGGAATGCTCTCACACATCTGGTTGATGTATCCAAGGTTTATTCAAGTGTTTCTGAACAAACAACTTGCTGATATACCTAAGCCTACTGATTTATTACCTGTTGTGGTGCAACCAGCCAAGATCTTTACGTTTATGGCAAGGAAGAGTGATTTATTCACTGGCAGGGACACTCCATTGACTACTTCTATGATGGAGATTGTTCAAGCTATTCGAGATGAGGCTGAAGCTAGTAATGAACGCGAAGGTACTGCTTCTGAAGTTACTGCTTCTCCACGTGCTGTATCTCAAGAAACTTCAACACAAGGTATTGCTTCCCAAGGTACTGCTGATAATGAAGGTACTGAAGTTTCTCCCACCTCATCTCACCATACTACTCCTCCTATGCTATCACCAGAACAAGATGTTCCTATATTCTCATCATCTTCTAGAGGAGATATTGTTCCTATACCACCTGAAAGATTAGTGTTAGATAATTATACTCTGACAAGGGCGATGGCAAGATTGCAGAAATCTTTTGATAAACAAGCTAGTCAGATTAAGAAGTTGAAGCTTAAGTTTAGAAGATTAAAGAACTTTGTATGGCCATTGGTTACACATCACAGATTATGGGTCAAAGCTGAAAAGAAGAAGCGAAGG
Source organism: Chrysanthemum seticuspe (assembly GCA_019973895.1). Classification (NCBI taxonomy): domain Eukaryota; kingdom Viridiplantae; phylum Streptophyta; class Magnoliopsida; order Asterales; family Asteraceae; genus Chrysanthemum; species Chrysanthemum seticuspe. The sequence continues at coordinate 232,079,979 of BPTQ01000006.1, read as the reverse complement.
CATTTAAAGAAGACCACCAAAGGCAAAAAGGTTCTACAGCATTCTTCTGTCCAATTGGGGAGGAATCTAGAAGAAGAGAATTTGAAAGAAGATGCTGAATTTCATGAAGAAAAGGAGAATGAACCTCAAGGTACTAAAGAACAAGTCAACATTGAAAGTACTGAGGAAGAAAAGACTAAGGTTCAAAGTACTGATGATCAAGGTACTGAAGATCAAAGTACTGCTTTTCAACAAGGAACCTATAGGCAGGAATTGATTACTCCAAGGGTATTAGATTTTGAAGAGGAAGCTGGTCCTCCAACTATTTTATATGAAGAAGAAGCTGGTCCTTCAACAGTTATACCAGAAAAGGAAGCTGATACACCTAAACCTATACATACAGCAAGTGATGATGAAACCATTGCTGAAATCCTGCATGATTTATCTAAACCAAGGGGTGTTAGCATTCCAGGAGTGCAAGAAAAGGAACAACCAACAGTTTCTCAACATGTTATTGATCCAAAAGATAAAGGAAAGGGCAAGTTGGTAGAGACAAAGAAGAAAAAGAAACCTACTTTAGCACATATAAGGGCTGCTCAAGTTGCTATGAATGAGGAAGCAGCTAGAAAGATTCAAGCTGAATTGAATGCTAAAGATAGAGAAGCTAAGGAAATTGAAGAAGCTCAGAATAGAGAAGCAGCTAAGAAACTGCAAGAGGAATTGAATGCTGAAGCTGATGAAATATTAGAGTCACCTATTCCTATTTGTTCTCTACCAAGAAGACCAAATCTTGCTAAGGAAAGGAATGCAATGATGGCGTATTTAAAAGGTCGAGGATATATTGGATTGAACAAGTTGAATTATGTTAATATGAAAGAATTGTATGAAGCTGTTACAGAGGCTTATAAGAAGAGTGTTGAAGATATCAAAGATTATAAAGATGATGATATTCAGAAAGAAGATGTTAAGAAAGGAAGCTTAAAGAGAAAAAGAAAATCTGAAGTTGAAGATATACAGCCATTAAAGAAAGTTGAGTTAAGGTCTGATACTGATGATGAACTGAAGAATTACTTAAGGATTGTAGAATTTGAGTATTCTAAAGATGATGATGAAATGAAGATGAACAAATCTCCAATAACCACTTTTGAAGTTGTAGAGTCAAAGGATGCAACTTAAACTGAATTAATGTAAAAATTGTCATATGTTGCTGTGTTGCTGAAAAGATGGAGCTTGTTGAATGATGCTGTAAAGAATAAATTTTTAAAGAATACTTTGATAATAATGATATAAGCACAGAGTTTACAAAGATACAATCCAAAGACAAAGACACAATCTTTCCTTGAAGATAGAGCTGTTAAAGATAAATTCACAAAGGAACTTGAAGTCAAGCAAGTAGAATTCAAGTTAGGGGAGGATTGTTGGGATATGAAAGTGCTGAAGAATGTTAAAGTACTGAAGATTGACAAAGTACTGGAAAAGTCAAAGTACTGCTAAAGAGAAAGTCAAAGTACTGCTGTCGAAGTCAAAGTACTGCAAAGCTAAAGAACTGTTATATTCATTTATGGAAAGCTTTGTTTATTCTATGTTTAGATTACTTGTCGTACAAGGATACAAATTGTAAACCGACTAGGGTTATCCTTGAGTCTATAAAAGGACCCCTAGATTGGCATTAGAAGTACGAGTTTTAGAGAAGAGTTTTAGAATCATAAAGTACGATTATTATTAGTGTTTTAGAGTTGTTAAAGAATCTGCATAACAAGCAGATTTAGAGTTATTAATAAAAGTTAAAGTTATATTCTTCTTAGATTTATTAAGTAAATTTCGCATACTTAATAAAGATTACTCAGTGTTTCATTGTTAATAACTTAGGATTTATCCGAGGTTATTAAACCTTAACAAACTATTTAAGTTAGTTTGGTTAGAGTACATCGATCCAACAGCAGTTAACTGTATGATTGAGACGCAGCAGAGAGATCGAGATATCTTAGCTGCGTTGATTGGTGTTTTGGATCTAGCCCGTGAAGGGAGAATTGAAAAGCAGCGTCATGTAGGTCTGATGGATCTAAAGGATTAGTGGTGCTTGCTTTGGTGGATGTTGTTCCTAAGTATGTTGGCAGCAAGGTTGTTTTAATTTTCAGTTTTTTGTATTTCGATGTCTTTTGTTCAGTGAACTATGTTGATTTTGCTATGAATAAAACCTTGCTTTGTAGATGCATGCTTATTTGAATTTTATGTAAAATGACATGCACAACAATAATATTTTTTTACTGTTTTCAATGTGTGGATGGTTGAAGATAAATGGCATTATCTATGATTCAATGCCAATTTGTGGTTGCAAGTTAAAGTGGCTGCAGAAATAATTGTTATATTAAAGTTTGATAAGTGTGCAGAGTCTGAGAAATGTAAATGACATGCAAAATTATCAATTTTTTGTACTGTTTTCAATGTCTGTTCATACTTCACAAATAGTAATTCTTGTGAGGATGTGTAAGTAGAAAAAGCAAATTCAATGGCAATTTGTGGCTGCATTTTAAAGTAGTTGCACAAATAGTAAAGTAATTTGCAATTTTCTGATGTTGCTACTGAGTCTAGGGCTGAGCAATCCCGACCGACGCCTGACTCCGACCGATAACGACCGACACAAACCGACCTTAACTCGGGTCGGGACTCGGGATGGGTTTTCAGCCTTGTCGGGACTCGGGACTCGGGTCGGGTCGGGAATCGGGATTGTTTCGGGATAACACAAAGAAAACCATACAAACCGGTTTGTTTCGGGACTCGGGTTGGGATTCGGGATTACCCGAACTAAAATCGGGTCGAAAATCGGTTAGAATTTTCAGCCTTGTCGGTTTCGGGACGGGTCGGGATCGGGTCGAGACGGGTCGGTTTTGGCCCGATGCTCAGCCTTAACTGAGTCACAGTAGAGTATGCATGCATTATTTAAAATCCTGAATAAATGCCATGTGATTTCAGACAAATATTATAAATGTAGTTGCACAAATGGTGTAGCACTTGTGATTTTCTTTTGTTGTTATTGAATAATAGTGGAGCATTTGTGCATTATTTGAAGGATTGAACTGTGAGGACATTGATTGCAATTGTGAAATAGGCATGTGAAAAAGAAGTTTGCCTTTGCTTTCTGTCTTTAAAAGATGCAATCTGAATATTAAATTTTTCACAAAGCAATTGCTCTGTTGTGCAAAATAAGAAACAAAAAACAATGGCGAGCCACCCTAAATGTGATAAGCTTAGAAATGATGCTAATTCTAGCAACTGGCCAGACATGCTAGCTTTCTATTGTCATGAAGCCTCAATAGAGGACATTGAAATGGCGCGAGAAATAAATGGACTGTGTGTAAGATTAGTTAGCATTATTACTAAAAGAGGTCGTTTCATCCAAGAGTTGGAAAGGGTGGACAACTTTTTTGCAAAGAAAACTGCGGAATACTTAAGAGAAGTTCAAAGAAAAGATGATCAAAAGGTTGATGAAATAGTAACAATGACAAATGCATTGGATTTAAGTGCTCGTGATAAGGATGTGTTTGTGATGAAGCTTAAGGGAATTATGGATTTCTAACTGTCGATGTGCAGTGTCATATAATGTGTGTGCGTTTAGCAAAGTGGTGTTTATGTTTTTGTAACATGCATGTGTAGGATATTGTAATGAATAAAAGCAATAATAAAGATTGTAATTTAAGTATGGATAAATTAAGGCGAAAACAAATTTACAGAACAATGATGTATCTATGGGTGTTTTGTTTTTATCTGCCGCTTGTCTATTTAAGACAGTTGAGGCAACTTGTTATTTAAGCAGTTTATTTTTTAAGTTGTCATAAAGAAGTAAGAAAAGGAGATGTCTAGACATCCTAAGTGCGACCAGCTTAGAGTGAGGCTAACTCTAACAATTGGTCTGATTTCCTAGTGTTGTATTGTTACCAATCTTTAGGTGAAGATATTGAGATGGCACATCAGATGACTGCACTTGCTGGAAGGTTGGCTGGTATCACTCGTGAAAGTCTTACTTTCATTCAAGAGTTAGAGACTGTTGGGAACACGTATGATCAGAAAACAACAGAGTATCTAAGGGGGGTTCAAGCTAGAGATGACCAAAAGATTATGCAGATGCGCATTTTGGCACGTGAATTGGAGCTGAATGCTCGTAACAATGACATCTTTGTTCAGAAACTTAGGGGTTTGATGGATTGATGAGTGTGTGCTAATTAAGTGCGGTTTATGCTATTGCTTGTCTTTGCAATTATGTATGTGTGTGATTTTATCATCAATGTTGTTGTACTATTTGTGTGAAAGCCATGAGAGATGATTGTAACATATTCTATTGAATAAAACGGGCTATTAAATCTGCAGGACTGACCTTTTTGTTTTTTTGCATATTCCTGATCATCCTGAAACAATGTCCTCTTTGCAGTTTTTGAGTCGCTTGCTTTATCTTTTTGGTGTTCCAGATCTTGTTGTTCTGCCATTGTGAGAGGTGATGGCGGTGTTCCTAGTTATTCATAAACAAAGATTCAGTATTTGAACTTGCAAATGATATGATTTTGACATTTTTTATCTAATAAAATGGTATATTAAATTTGTAAGAGTTACCTTTTTGCTTCTGTGTTTCTGCGATGTCATTTTCTTCATTTTTGTTTTGCTCTAGATGTTGTTGGTGCGAGAGGTATCGTTGGTGCTCCTAGTTATCCATAACCAAATATTCAATATTTGTAGGTAGTATTTTTTTTTAAATAAGAGAAATGGTTGATTTAAATGATGTTACCTGAGGTTGCCTCTATCATCTTGATTGTTTCCTTTTGTTGTTTGTTTTTGTTAAAAACTTTATCGACAACAAAATCTGTTGTTTGACCTGATGTGTTGAAATGGATCTGGAAAACGTTTTTCTGACCTTCAATAGCAAAAATTTCTGGTGGTATTTCCTGTGGGTCTTCTGCTTTGTGGTTCGCTAGTAACTCTGAGCATGAATACCCTGTAATATCGTCCTCCGCAGGGCTAAAGAAAGTCACTGGGACTGTTGCGGATGGGTCTGTGATGAAAGCTTTGAAATTAAACCTGCTTGTTTCATGGAGTGAAATGATCATGGTTTCATTTTTATTTTATCTATTTTTTTTTTAATATTATGTGAAGTTGAGCTAGAAAATTACGTACTTATAGGATGGCTTTGGTTGTTTTCCATGGTTCAGGCAACGGTACATCCCTTCCTCTTCTTTCACTTTGGAAGCACATTCACTGCAAGACATGTAGTACCAATCTCTTTTTATGTTGATGCTGGTAATTGTTGCCTCAGTTGTGAAGTGCACCCCCTACAAATGTTTGTGCAAACGGTTAGGTGTGATATTTTTGCCATTAAACTTTGTTGCAAAGTTGTAATTGAATGTTAGGTTTTTCAACTTTGTGTTACAGAAAACTCACCATATAGCTTTCAGGATCCCGTTTTAGAAGTGTCTTTAGGGGGAATCTGTTGCGGAACTTTTCTTTTTCAATAGCTTCATATGGAGTCTTTGTAATCCGAAGCGGTGGTGTTTTCTGGTGCTTCTCTTTGTGCCTGTTTTGTATTGTAAAATTAGAATTAACAAATTTTAATTTCAACGCGATGTAATATTCAAATTTTGGATTTAAAGATTTTACCTTGCTCTTGCTTCGTTAGCTTCCGGTATTTGTGGGTTTAAGTAGTAACGTGTTGCAGAAGTTGCTGTCAGCTGGTAATCTGCCATGGTATTGTTTCAAAATGTCGTAAGAATTTGGCATTTAAGTTTTTATAATTCGTTAATGCAATACCTCTAAATTTTGTGACTCGGCAACAGCTGATGGCAATTATAATTGGCTGTTGAATTGTCTCAAGCTGAGCCTCTTCAAATTTTATAGCCATTTCGTCCCACATAGTGAACTCGACAACATTACCACTGGTAAGATTAGCAAGTTATAAGAGAGGTGATAAATCTTGATTTTTTTATTCTTGAGCAAAAAAAAAGTTTTAAACATAAATTAATGTACCTTAAATTTTCAATATCCACTTTTCTATAAACAGTTTCTTCTTGGTTGGCATTTGGTTTGCGTATGAATTCTCCTGTCGACCGCAAACATTCTATGTAATCTGTAAGCAGATAAGTTTTAGGATTTTACCATTCTCTTTGTCGTGAAACATTTGAGAGTAGAAAGGTTACATGTAACAATTGGGTATTGCATTTTCCCCATTGCATCTTCTGTAGGAATTCTGTATTGAAGCTGGTTATACGAAAAAAAATCAAAGTAGTGGTGGGGGATGTTTGGTGCTTGTATAGCATCAAACTTTGTAGCTTTCCCAAATCTGAGGCTTGTTTTGTTGTTAATTTTCTGTTGGTAAGCATTGGTTGGTTCACACATGAACTTTGAAATCATGGAGACCTCCCCAAGTTAGCTTTTTGGGTTGAAATAGTCAACTTCCCTAACATTCATGTTGCCTTGTATAGCATTCCCCTGTTGATGGTTATTTGTTATTAGATAAATTTGAAGGGTTGGCATATTTTATCTATATTATCTTAACTAACACATACCTCTTGATCTATCAAGATACAACAAAATGCAATCTCTTTTTTTTCCAGAGAATCCACTTGCATCCTTTTTTCCATAAGTGACTGAAGTCCATTTTTTGTATACTCTAGCTTCGAGCACTTTGATGTGAGATGTTGGGTTTAACTAACGAATCGTTACAATCTGTGGTGTGCTGCTGCTTTCAATCCTTTTGTCTTCAGAGCCATGTTGTACCATAGCAGTTGCATTTTCTTTCATTGTGCTGGTAAGTGATAAAAAAGAAAGTTGGATACAAAAAAATATTCGAAAATTAATAATGATAAATGGAATAAGTATTTGAATAGTAAGATCATGAGACATGGTACATAAATTTGGTGGTTAGCAAATCTACCTTCGGCTAGTCACTTTTATGATACTTTTATAAAATTAAAAGATACTAATATGTAGCTGTGATGACATTATGTATACAATGGTGAAGACCAAAAGATTGTGCAAATTTTTTTATGAATATACAGTATCGGCCAACCTGAATTGTAAAGTGGTGCTAATAATAAAAAAAGATGCCTAAAACCATATAAAAAAAGGGAAAATTAGTCAAATAGACTGCGCGCCCTGAGGCTTATCACTTTTCGGACCACACCCTTTTGAAATTTGAAAATAGACTAGTTGCCCACCGATTTTCTTGGACCCAACCAGGGGATGCCATGTGTCCGATAACTTATGACACAAGTACGTATTTTGAAGGTATATGTCATGTATTATTTTTTGGGCAACTTTATATTTTTTGGCAACTTGTATTTATACACGAGGATATTTTAGTCATTTTACGTTTTTAATTAAAAAAAATCACCCACACAAAATCCAATCAAGTCTTTCTTCTTGTTATATATAGCATCAGCAGCAATTAGGATCCATCTTCATGTTCATCTAAGTACACAACAACACTGCCAAATCCAAAACCCGATTTTGAAATTGAAAATTAGAAAACCCCAAATTCAATCACACCAACATTCATTCTTCAATTCAAAAAATAATCAGATCTCTCATTAATCCCAAACTTTAACCCACATCACATGTACTTATGAAAAAATTAAAAAAATATAAATCAGTAAGCACATCTTAATTACAATCACCCTTATAAAATGTTTGAGATTGTTATACTATCTATGGTATAATTAACTTTTCTTGATGTGTTTTAATTGTTGGTGGATGGGGTGTTTATTTTGGCTTTTGAGTTAATGTAGATAAGGTGTTTGATGAAATGCTTATTTTTTGTTTTGTTTTGTTTTGTAGGTGTGTATTGAGGGAATAGTGGAGCGTCAGATTCAGCCATGTCGTGTCCAAAGGAGGACGACAAGAAGATAATCCAATGGAAGCTTACCCTACATCAGATAGGTGGGTAAACTTACCATTATTTTTTTCTTGATATTTATTTACCTTTATATGCAAAGCTCATTATATGTCGTTTGTTATGATGTTAATCTCATAGAATTCCCCTGGAATCACATAGTAGTATATTCTTGTGTAAGTATGCACTACTATCTGTAGGGATCGGATTAGGAAAAAGTCAGAGAAATTATGGTATATTAAGAATTTGTCACTAGTCTCACAAGCCAAGAATTATGTCTCAGAATTGGTATATGAACATTGAACAGTATCGAGCGATCCATAACCACAGGGTCATTTGTTTCATCTGGCCAATGCACACACTGATACGTGTGGGTACTATTTAAGATTAGTCTCATCACATGTTTAACAATGTAATGAGTTTTTCTTTAGGGAATGACACTAATTTACAAACATCTTACAGCAACTATACTTTCCTTTAGATAGCATTACTGTCAAAAGATGCAAATGCCACTATACCCAAATTTGAATGTCATATAGACTAATATTCTTATCAAACCAATGTTAAGATTTTTTTTTACCTAAATTTGAAAGTGATGACTGCTCTATGCTACAAGTCAGGTAAAAATATACTTTATTAAATCTTAATTGTAACGTCGTAAAGTCGTAATGGTCCCTGTGTGATTTGACCTTGCAGGAAAGGATTTCTCGGTTCAACTATAATAACTAGTGTTGCCGGATTATTGAGTGCTTTCGCACCAAATTACATATCATTGTTAATTCTTCGTTGCATAGTTGGTGTTGGTTTAGGGTGTGGCCATGTATTTACATCATGGTTTCTAGAGTTTGTTCCCATTCCAAACAGAGGGGCTTGGATGGTTGTTTTCTCGACTTTCTGGACAGTTGGAACAATTATGGAAGCTTCACTGGCGTGGGTAAATGACATCACCTAAATAGAAGCTCATCTCTTTATTTTTAGCCTCGATTTCTTCCTTATCTAACGAATTTTCGTATCTCGTACATAATATTGTTTCAGTGAATCATGCCTACCTATGGTTGGAGATTGTTACTAGGACTATCCGCTGTTCCATCTCTTGTAGCACTACTGTTTTATGGTCTCATGCCAGAGTCTCCAAGATACCTTTGTACACAAGGAAGATTAATCAAGGCACAATCTATTCTTGCCAATGGAGCTACACTTAACCGTAAAGATCTCCCGAAGGGTCTGCTTGTAGCTGACCACATAAACGAATCGACCATCGAAGGGCAATCATTAGAAAGTACTACGTTACTCTCATCCACAAAAAATGAATCCAACAATTGCCAAGGAAATACCTCGTCCATAGTTATGCTTTTGTCACCAAAATTGACCAGAACGACGCTTCTCTTATGGTTCTTGTACTTTGGCAACACGTTTTCGTATTATGGCATTGTATTGTTGACTTCACAACTAAGCATCGGGCAAAGTGAGTGTGACCCAACCACTTTACAATTAGAAAATATTGAGGATTCTAGCCTCTATGTAAACGTATTCATCACTAGCTTGGCAGGTACCTCATATTCAAGTTCTTTTTGCGTTTAGTTTGTTTTCTTAACAACATATAACTGAAATCTGAATAAATCATGTGGGTGTATTCAACAGAGCTTCCCGGGCTTGCTTTAGCAGCTTTTATATTGGATAGAGTAGGCCGTAAAATTTCCATGGAGATCATGTTAGTTGCAGGATTTGTTCTATTACTGCCATTAGTTGTCCATCAGAACGCGATAATGACCACAGGCTATCTATTTGGAGCTCGTATGTTCATTTCAGCAAGCTTCATTGTTGTTTGTATCTATGCTCCAGAGGTATGTCTGATAACATCAAATAGTCCTGAGTTTCTAAGCATTAATTTCCCCCTTTATCATCACATTTTGAATATATTATTAGTAAAAACTTCCTTATTCCTTTATATTTCATTTCAGGATGCATTGGAAGCAAGGATGCTACTATTTGACATTTTCATGACATATTACGACGTAACCATGTAACGCAGTTACGACGCAACTGAAGATCTTGATGACTACGGCGTAATCCTTAGATAAGGTTACGCCGTAACCAAACTACGGCGTAGTCTCAGCTTAAGATACGCCGTAACTATGACTTACACTGGAATTTTGTAACTACGGCGTAACACCGAACAAAGTTACGCCGTAGCAAATGGATAAGCACTAAAGATTGAAGAAAGTTACGGCGTAACTACCAAATAGGTTACGCCGTAACTATTTTGAAGCCTATAAATAATCGACGATTTCATCAGTCTGGAGTATCTCTCCTTTCCCAAACCTTCTAGGGTTTGGGGAGATCAAAACACAGAAGAAGAAGCATGGTTTAGGAGCATGAATAACGAAGTTCTCGCTTACGATTTCCTTTGTATTCGAGTTTGGATTCTTTTTATATTTTTCTAGATCTTATATTATGAATTCATGGTATTAATTTAAGTTTGCATTTATGTTAATGTTATTCTCTATAAATCTTTGTAGACATTTGCTAGTCTTTTCATAGATCGCTAGCCTTAGTAGTGTTATAAGCTTGGTAGTATCTAAAGGGCTGGGAGATATGACCAACTGACCCCAGTCTAATAGATAGCGAAGTATGGAAGGAATTGGCCATAGTACGACCACTCTTCGTGTGCGAATCGACCAAAGGATCACTTATCAAGTAGAGGTGCTTAAGAGGTTAGGGGGAATCTAAGTTCCTAACGGCCGGGTTCCCACCGTCTAGATCTAGTAGATATGGTGCTTAATGACTGCTATTAGGTTGCCGAATGATCCCGGGTGACCTGCTCATCTTGGTGAGGAACCTAAGAACCATAGACCATGACGAATCGACCAAAGGAGTCTGGTGATAACTAACCACTATATTGAATCTTAGTATAGGGATTCAATTCATATTTGTTTTCTTTATTAAGCTTCGTTTATCCTTCTCTTTACCTAAATTTTTGGTGTCTGTGTAAGTAGAATAATTACATCAGTTTTGTCTACCATATATTACCTATGTTTTATCTAATCAACTTAGTTCTTTTCAAGGTCACAGCTCTCTTGGGACGATACTCGGATTTACTTAAGGCTTTACTACATCTGATCGGGTACTCTGCCCATTAGTATGTGTTTATCCTAAGTTATTCAAGTTTTATAAATATTAAAAGCAGGATGAAATAGCACATCAATGTCCTTGAACATTTCTATAGCTATGGTTACATACCTACAAGCATGCTCATTGTTATCATTGGTTCCACAACATTTCAGGTGTATCCAACGAACTTAAGAGCAACATGAGTTGGAATAGCTACAGCGATAGGCAGAATTGGAGGGATGGTATGCCCTTTGATAGCAGTTGGAATAGGTAGTAGTTGCCACCAAACGCTTCCAGTAATTCTGTTTGAGGTTACCATACGTCTATCAGGTGTAACTGTTATGTTGCTACCGTTTGAGACAAATGGGAAGGAATTAGCAGACACTTTAGACCTACCTGTTCAACATGTTCAAGTAGAATGAATGTCCGTCATCATAGCAGATAGCGCAAGCACCGTATGAATTTCAATGTAGATATTTCAGGTAGTTTCACCATTGTTTCTAGCATCTAGCATATACTTGAGACTTCAGCAATCTGATACTCGGTACAAACAAGATAAGAGTAGACTTGTTGTGTTGGTCCGCCTCAGAATCGATACTTGAGCATGAGCAGTATAACTGTAGAAGCAAAAAACAACTCTCATGATTCATAGGTGATGCCATGGATTAAAAACATGAATTGGGCATGACCATTTATGTGAATGGAGAATTTGTATATTGTTTAAACAGTAGATTGATCTTAAAACGATAATGATGATTTTTATTTTTATAACACGAACTCGTCTTTTGTCTTTGCTACATTTCTTACTAACGAGAAACGATATAAGCAAACACACGGGACCACTTTGATACTATTCCTTAACTATGATAAGCATACTACGCACCAAAATGCAACTTATTTTGACTGATAACCATACCCATTCAACCCCTCTACAGTAAACTTGTACACAAAAGAACTGAAAAATAAAATACATCTCAACTCCAACATAAAGATTGAAAAAGTAAATTTAAAAGACTGGCAAGTAAATTTAATTTGATTCTACACCATTGCAAATGTTTTTATATCCAAATAAAACTGGTAGGTTGCGGATATACAAGAATAAGTAATTGCAAAGTACACAAGAAAGTGAAGAAAAAAAATGTCACTTGATATAATATTATGAAGAAATTACTAAATAACAAGTAACAAAAATTCCTTCTATTGATTTCGGAAAAATACAGTTACATTCTAGTATAGTCTGAACCTATTTCTCTTCAATTAAGTATCAAGTCGATATGAATGAAACCCGAGCCGCCATTGTAACCTAAAAACTCAGTTAATCTTAGCCTTCGATCGTCTTGGCTTCAACACCATCCATAGAACAAACAAGACAACCAAAAATGCAGGAATTGTGGTCAAATCAAACTCGACCTTAACCTTTCTCTGCTTGGTACAGTGAATCTGGTGCATGCTGGTTACCGTAACATTCACATAATCTACAAACCTATGAAAGACAAATTTTAAAATCATATCAGGCAACGAGATGAGAGAAATAGATATTATTTATAAGTCAAATGACTAACCCTTTGGAAGCATCTTCCAGACTAGTTAACATTCTTATCGCATCCACAAAACGTAGGTCCCCTGCAACTGTCGATATATGAAAATATAACACATACATCAAATAGTTATAAATAGAAACAGTGACATAATGAGATAAAAAGGTATAGTTCAACTTACTCATTTCCATCAGTTAACAACGTAGTTATATTTGTCGACTAATTGTCGCTCATGTGTCTAGGCTTTAAAACTTTGTTCAGCTAATATTTGTTAAGTAGCACAAAACTCTTTTTTGACAATTTACAACCAAATAATAAGTGAAATAAAAAGTAAAAAGGATCAAAATGAACTATATTCTCTTAATTGCTTAAAAAAGATCTACCCAACCGTCAGAACCACCCAATTGCTACCTTCAATATATAGAATATCCGGATACAAATATTAACCATAATCTTCCGGGAGTTATGATGCTAAAATATCCGAAAGGCCAACTCACTTTACCAGAAATCATGAACTTTTGTTTCCAGTTATTCTATCATTTAAATATATAATCATGTGCAATTATCAATAAATAAGGATACATGTACGCTCTAACAGTAACCGGTTAATTGTTGAGTTAACTTTCTGTATAGACTCCTCCAGAGTCGTTAGCAAATAGCTCCTTGCAATTGTATCTGACTAAAACTGTGAGATATGCCAACCCTGAGAAGTAACCGACAACGGGTTGCATCCAACTGACCATACCCAGTCCTGTATAACAGTCACATGTTAGTCTATCCGGATTGACATACCCAATCATGTATTATTATATTACGTAACTAGCTTCATAACCCGCCCAATGGGCGGGTTAGCTTCATAATATTGTTTGACAAAAATATATGGACGTAAAGTATGTTAAAAAAAATTTGAAACAAAAATATAATGCTCAGTATTGTATGTAAAAATAACAATCATAAGTATTAAAATAAATCAATTACACGATGGATATTCATAAACAAAATGAAACTTCTTTGTACACAACGTTTGATGTGCAGTTGTTGGTGGATTCTCCATCCTTTTCACAACAAAGTACCTTCAAACCTTTCTTCGTCTTTACTCTTGAAACAATCACATAAAGTTGCAGCTGTACGAATACCGGCTTTGGTAAAAATAGTCCAACTTTCGATAATGTTTGACCTTAATTTTATTAATTGTCATAGCAAAACAAACTTGAACCGGAAAATGTATGTGATCCAGTTTGAATGGCATCTTGTTATCCGTAGGGCTAATGATCATTATAGGTATTGCACATATACTATCAAGACTCCCACCAGATATTATTTTTGCTTAAATGATATTCGTTCCCATCCATAATATTTACAATCTAGTACCATTGCATAGTCCTCTATGTTCCGCATACACATCAATAAGAACACAACAGTCTACCTTTCTTAGGATGTCCGCCAGTATTAGGAATCGGTCAAAAATTGGCATCTATCTCCTAACTTTTCTATTAGTGTTATATTTTATCTCCAACATATCAAAAGTAAAATCTTAACCAACAGTTCAAATGGCCAAACCAATTAAACAAATGATGGACCAAAGTGTATTAATACTTTATAAACCTCCAAATCATTTGATTCATATAAACAGTTGCAATATGATTTGTATTTAATACATTTGCATTTATTCAAACAGAAAAATGACAAGAGGTTTGTAAGATGAACCCACAATTAAAATCTTCTACATATTTTGATCCGAATGAATTTGACCTTTTCCGAGTATACTTGAAATCTCAATATTTTGCGACCCTACTACAAGTACATTAACTAACTTATCTATGTGCACTATTGTTGCTAGCCCCGTTACATGTTCCATCAACCAGTAGCTGTATATATAAATGGAAACTGCCCTATTATAAGAAAAAAGAAAACATACGGATAAGACATAAAACTCTACCACAATCAATCTATTACCAAATACGGGCTTATGTGATCTTAATAACGTCTCATGACGGGTTGTGCTTAATTGTTGACCAGGATGTTGAATGATAATCAATGAGACGAGGTACTTGATGGTTGTACAATCTTTATTCTTTTTCTCTGATTGTATACTCACATGTTTCACTACTAATGCAACCACAGTAACTTTAAGATTTACAGAAACGAACCAAAAATGTACATACCAGACATGCTTCATTAGTTATAATTTGGATCTCATGACATGATTACGAAGTATATGCATGTTGTACAAAGTAACCTGGGAGTGTTCTATAATAGCATTGAGGAGCCTGCTCGCTAAGCTTTACACAGAAGATTGAAGCCCGATAACACTTGTTAGATAAACAATTTGAAATAATTCATTTTCCCTGTCATGAACATTCATTATCCAAAAGTAGAGGTAGCAATTTCAACCCCATATAGTCAATCATGGATGAGTTAAGGTCTCAAAGGGGTCAGATCAAGAAATTTAGCTAAAATAGTAATTGGTCAAACAGGTTGACCCAAAGTCTATTTTAGATGTACACAACCTCCTAAATCATGTCATCAAAAGATCTAGATTATTTATGTGATTATATTGTGTGTATCGTAGTCACAACTAATGGATTCATTCTTAATTTAGATATTTTGTAAAAAGGGCAAAAGAGTGTTAATGGCTCAACCCAATCTACCTTCAACCGAATCAACCCTTACTAAAAATGGCCCGTCTCAATTGGTCCCGTTTCGACCACTTACCCAACCCAGCCAGATGATCTAAATCAGCTTTTAAGTAAATAAGGTGACCGGGTTTAACTAAAAACACTGATGAGACATGGTTTTGACAGTTCAATCCGCGCTATCTTGATATAACCACAAATCAGCCAAATGACCCGTATCATGATAATGCGTTGTTTGATTTAAACCAATTTAGAAACTATCAAGGGTCGTCATTTTAATCTTAAAGACTTTAACATCATTCAAGAGAGATAGAAAGATGAAAATTACCACAACTAACTCTAGCACCTGCATTTCCTGTTGATTTTCTAAGTTCATGATTTCCTGTCGCATGAAAATCACAACATATTGTTGAATGCATTGTCTATGAAAATGTCATGCATCAGAAGATCTTTTTAATTTTGGAATAGGGGGAGCCAAAAATTGTGCATATGCGGATAATATAAAGACGTCAAGTAAAAATATTAAAGATGTATACATGTATGAATTTCATCTATGGCGTGAGGCTAACCAATAGGACGTCTTGGGAGCTCCATTTGCAATACTTTTGATATTTTTTTCAGAAAAGCTTGCAGCTTTGCTTCTTCTTCACACACATGGAGTCGTTCACAATAATCAGGTGTGCTTTCAGCGTCAACCGTGAAACATGAAGCTACTTCTGGGGCGCCACTACAAACACTTTCTTCCATGATACAATGGCAATCGTCTGTTGCTTCAGTTTGAGGCCTTTTTTTTCCTAAATTCAGACACAAATGATACAACTGCACAAAATTCATAGGCCCAAAGTAAAGAAAAAAAGCGATCTAAAAGGCATATGAAATACGAAGCATGTCTACATAACAAAAGCTCAAGAAAATCAGGCAAACCTTATTCCTTTCCAGCACACGCTACCACCTCTTCTTTGTGAATCCGGCATACGCCAACATTATGAATGCCAATAGAATGTGTGTATAAACCATTATAAAAGAAATGATGTCGCCGATTGATGGTCTCATTTTTAACAGCAGTTCTTATACCTTGAACAATCTTAGGCGGCCATTGACATCCTGTATCATACCTTCTATTAAAATAATTTAAAGGGAATGCAAAAAGAACATACTCGTTTGATGTCTAACCTTTTTTTGACTGAACTTGGTGCTCCCTCGAAGTTTCACTATCGATACCAATGAGTCGAAGCCTATAGTCTTCCTCAGCAAAACCTATGGCACGTTTAAAAGTTCACATAATAAATACAAAACTTCAACCTACCAAGTACATATAATTTATGAAATAAATCGAACCTGATTGGAAGAATTGTTGTGGATAAGATTATTCAACAATTCAATACAATCCTGTGGGGTAACAAACATCATTAGTTTTCCATATTATTCAAGACAATTCTTGGTACACTTATAAAGAATCAAAAAGTATGAGTCAAGCAATCACTTGGACAACAACACCACCGTCTATTTGCCATTGTCGTGAATATCATTGGCGTTGTTTAAGGATGGGCAAGCCATCTGCATAAAACACACATACAAAATGCATTCAGACATTATCTCGAACACTTGGTGTGCAACCTTAAAACATATATACAAAACTCAGCCAAACATTATCACAAACACTTCCCTGAAACATATATTACTGTAGAAATAACCCTATACACTTTCCTGAAGCATATATTAATGTAGAAATAAGAATATTAGCAACTTTTAATCGTTTTTAAGACAAATATTTATATGAAATCATCAAGATAATAAAATCCAATCCAATTCAAAATTCATTTAGAGTTTAAAAGATTGAGAAACCTACCTTTATAAATACAGCCATATGAAATATCATATGTACATGACTGTACAATTAGTTTCATGAAAAAAGACAATTACATTATGAGAATCTAATAGAAAAACATACCTCTGATGATGATTTCGATGTTGGTGAGATTTCATGTAAATGATGATCAGTATGTGTTATTTTTTTTAACTCTACAAAAAAATTCAAATCATGTTGGGTTTATTGGTTTTGATTTGAATTTTTGTTGTTGAATATGTAATTGGAGAATATACGGCAGTTTATGATTGGGTTAGATTAGGAAAGAAGCAGAATTTTAGGGATATTGTTAATGGAATGATGAACGGGTTATGTGTTTCGGTTTCAAAAAATAGTTAAGATTAGGGGATAAAATGTAGAATTTGTATCAATTATAGCAGATTTTGGTCTTATCAATATTGGTTTACACTGTCCATCACAAACACATAGATGGTCTAGTGGTTGGAGTGCTGTTTGTGATTGTATAGACCATTGTTCGAATCCTCCCATTGACCAATTTTTTTTATAATGTAATCGGATGTAGTGCCATGGTGGCATTTCCACCTCATCATAGATGCGCCATGTCAACATTAAAATGCCTACTAAGCATTAATGATATGGCATATGTAGTCCCATATATATATATATATATATATATATATATATAGATTTCATAAGGCATCAACATGAAACTGGCTTACACTCCTTCCGTTCACAAATATAAAAGTCTAGCCAGCAGCAATCATTACAAGAAATAGAGGGCATTGATATTCATCTACAATTATTCCTCAATTCTGTCTTGTTAGTGGACATTTCAGATAGTTAACTACTAATTAGAAGTTCTATTTTAACTACATGCCAAGTAAAATGCTGAATCTTCTTGGAGACTAGAGGGAATACATATATATTCTTTTAAATAGTATTAAACAGACTTACATGGCATCCTAATGTATTAAGTCTACAACAGTGCACGATATTATGTTCTCATTTCATTAATATCTTGAAACATTTCAGGTAACCTATATATAAGAACATTAAGTATATCTGCTCATTCAATATGTCATACAAAAATAGTGATCCATGTTTTAAAGAGTAAGCCAACTCCCATTTATGCTGGCAATAGAAGATAACGATTAACGAGTGACAAATAAAAATGTGAAGTGTCTTCAGATGTTCTGACAATAATTAGTTTATCCTAATAGATTTAAAGGAAGACAATTACAAAACCTAAGTTTTCAAATTCAGCACATGGAATACCTCAATTGCAGTTTCATGAGCTTGATTGTAAACAAGATGAAGCGGAAGCAACCCAGCAATATGTTCAGAAATAGCAGCCAATGCAACTTTTATGGGCCTCCTGCATGTCCCATTGAAGATGGTCAAACCCCGGTTAGATATCCCAATGCGGTAGTACATGATGTATAAGTATGAAATAGAAATGTCAATTTTGACCCATTTACTAATAAATGGGTTAAGATTCAAATTAAAGGATACAAATCAAATGGGTTGAAATCATAGTTTACATGTTACTCATATAGAATGCAATAAAGATGAAAAAAAAGTGTTTGTGGCTCGGCAAACCCAACTTCCCCCGTTTTTGCTACCTTGATCTAGGTCTAGTTATCTACACTCTCAGACAACAGACAAATCACATCTTACACATAAGAGATCTTAAGGCAGATACATAACCAAATAAGGAATAATGTGGTTTTTATATAACCCTTTACAACTTGAGAATCAAACCTCACTGTAACACTAAAGAATTTACTGAATTGTGCAGGTTATAATATGATATATAATTAAACAAATTATTCTAGGCACCTCGAGCCTAAATTTGTATAATATCTGATGTTCTAATGAGCCATATTCATGTCACCTTTGTATAATTACAAGCTTCTGTGTGTTTCTATTTCCAAATTTTATTTAAACACGACAACTTCTCCTGCAAATATAGTTGTGGTTTTTTAAAACTCCCAATTAAAAGATATAGCTTTTTCTTAATGCGACAATCCTTTAATCAGCAAACACAGTCTATGAACAACCTATAATGGCAATCAAAACCAGGTCAACTTTATGGAATGCCGATTGGCAAAAGCTCAATAGCGGCAAACTATTGCTGAACACGTGGCTTCTTTTTGAGGATCCACGGTCATTTTTGGGGTTTCACATATATAATAGGTAGATATTTATGATTCGTTCAAAAAAAGGTGGATATTTACGATTAGTATTAAATTAAAAAATATTAAAATATCCAAAGAAATTCACCTCAAGTTTCACAACAGAGATTTCCCATTGCATTATAGATGGCTTTCCCATGATGGTGAATCAAATTAAACTACAATAACCATATCAGAGAGTGCCTTTGCCTGATTATGTTTGTCTACTAACAATGGTTCACGATGGATAAACCAGAAAATTGGAACTTCTAATGTGGAGCTACTATGGGCATGTGACCCTGCAATTACAGAAAAAATGTAAGTTATTTTTTTCATTGCACAGAGTAGGCATGTTTATTTACACTACTAGTATATAATTTCCTGTAAATTTGCTTGTTGTATATTAGCAATAGTTGCATTGACTACAAATGTATACAATTTTACAAATATCCAGTGTTCTTGAATTCACATATATAGAGAATAGAACACCTATTATCCAATGTTGTAAAATCAACAAATAAAGCTACAGAATACAGCATGATGGTCTTATGCATGTGAAGTTGCAACATTCAGTTTGAAGTGTTTGGTATTAGTCAAATTATAAACCATATAACAATGATCATATATGAGATCGTGTGGCTCAATATAAGAGTAACCATTCACTTTGATTACAGAAATTCACAGCCACGTAAATTTAGATCGAAATTGTCATAACAAATTAAAAAGTAACATTAACCAAAAGAGCAATCGAACCCTAGATTTATCATCATAGCACACACTTATAACTCGCACAGATTTTTTGCAAACTAAATAGCAAGATAACCCTAATGCTGACAAAGAAAAGATGATTTACGGTGAAGTACGAGAAAGAAAAGAAGAAGAAAAAAACAAACAAAAAGCTTTTAGTCTTTTATAGATGAAAAAGCTGGTATAAGGTATAAAATCAGAACCTTTAAGAGATCCATGATCACTTAGCCTCTGCAACTGATGCTGCAGAATAGAAGAATCAAGATATGCACGAACATTTCTCCTAAATGTTCCATTGACAAGCAACATAGGTACAACAGAAGCTCTTCGAGCTACAGAAAAAGCCATTGCCAATGCTGGGTCCTCTGAAAGTGGTAACCTATAAATCAATATACAACCCAATAGCCAACTGGTTACAACATTGTGATAACCTAAAGGCATATTAATTTAAAGGCTAAAAAGTTTTCGATTCCATTATATTGTGTGTGAATAGTGAAGCTTCAAAATTGAGAAACAAACCATTACAATCATAGCAACAAACTTGATCCACCGAAAAGGAAAACAGTTATATCACAATTCATGAACATAAGATGAAAACAACTATACCTCAATTCAAGAACATAAGAGGAAAACAATTATCCCTCTTTCTTTGAGACATTTCATCAAACACTTGTTGAACCCTTTGCAAAACTCCAATATGACACATGATATGTCACAATTCTCAATTTCCGGTCATTTCTCATATTCCATATTCATCATTCCATAACGGTTCGTGCATGGTTTTGCATTTTACATTACACGTTATTTTCTTATTAAATAAACGCTATCGCGTAATTAATTATTTTGAACATTTGACCCGATACTTCCAAAAATTTTCCGGATATATTTTAATACTCATATTAAGATTATAAAAATAATATAATGAGTTTAACCAGTGTCTTAAATTTATTTTTGTATATAAATTGTTATATTTATATAATTACGACGGTTTTCTTAAAAACTACACGATTATTATTATTTCACTCAAATTTTGCAAGAAATGTATTTTTATAACTTTTATGACTACAATATATTTTATCTTGACCCGTGAAAAATTTATTTTTTATCTAACGCTAACTTAAATATTCAAATGTGTATACAATTTACTAATGGGCAAATGGCACAAAAAGGTACCAAACTTAAGGTTCATTTTCAATTAAGGTACTATTCTTTTTTTCTTGCATAAAAGGGTACTCAACAAATATTTTTGGCGGATTTGGGTTTTTTATTAACGATCGTTAACTCTCTTGTTAGTAAATTACACGTTTGGTCCTCGAATTCGTATAATAATTTCATCCAACATCCAAAAGCATTATTGAATTTTTTTTACATGTTTGGTCCTCGACAAAATAAAAATTACATGTTTGGTCCTCGAATTTTGAAAAATTTTGAAAAAAAAAATTTCGAAAAAAAATTTTGAAAATTTTCGAAAAAAAATTTTGGAAAATTTTGAAAATTTTCAAAAAAAAAATTTGAAAATTTTGAAAAATTTTTGAAAATTTTGAAAATTTTGAAATTTTTTTGAAAATTCTAATTTTCGAAATTTTTTGAAAATTCGAATTTATATAAATATTTTTGAAAATTCTTAAAAAATTTGAAAATTTTCGAAAATTCTAAAAAAAATTTTGAAAATTTTAATTTTCTAATTTTTCGAAATTTCGAATTTATATAATTATTTTTGAAAATTCTAAAAATATTTTTAAATTTTCGAAAATTTGAAAATTTTCGAATTTTTTTTCGAAAATTCTTTTCGAATTCGTATAAAATTTTCAAAAAAATTTTGGATGTTGCAAAAAAAATTCAAAATTTTTCGAAAATTTTTCAAATTTATTTTTTGAAAATTTTTGAAAATTTTCAAATTTTTTTTTTTGAAAATTTTTAAAATTTTCCAAAATTTTTTTTCGAAAATTTTCAAAATTTTTCAAATTTTTTTTTTTCAAAATTTTCAAAATTTTTCAAAATTCGAGGACCAAAAATGTAATTTTTATTTTTTCGAGGACCAAACATGTAAAAAAAAATTCAATAATGTTTTTGGATGTTGGATGAAATTATTATACGAATTCGAGGACCAAACGTGTAATTTACTAACAAGAGAGTTAACGATCGTTAATAAAAAACCCAAATCCGCCAAAAATATTTGTTGAGTACCCTTTTATGCAAGAAAAAAAGAATAGTACCTTAATTGGAAATTAACCCTAAGTTTGGTACCTTTTTGTGCCATTTGCCCTTTACTAATATTACTTAACAATACTACAAGTTACTACTATCCTCAAATAACTTTACTTCTACTTACATTTATACATTTACATAATAATAATAATAAATATATGTATATGTATCATTAAATACATGATTCAACTAGATATGCAAGATCTTTTTATTTATATACTTACACACTCCAAGACTTTTACCCATTCAACACAATTATTCAAGGTGTAAAGTCAAGTTCTTCTCTCTTCTTCTTCCTCTCATAAATCCGGCCACCATAAGGAGATCATGGAGTGATCATCAAAAATTTTCTAATCAAGTTCTACACAATCTAGTAACACTCTTTGTTTAGGTTTTGAAATAAAAACCTAGGGTGCTTAGGATTAATCGTTGATCATAAGCCTCATCAAGCAACTTGTAAGCATGAAACTTCATCTCTTACTTTTTCATATATATATTTTTCATACATTTTCATGAAGTCCTCATGGTCATATTTGATTTGTTGTGATTTTATTCATTATCATCCAAGATTATCACCCATATGTACTATATAAATATTTATAACAATCATGTGCTAGTTAAAAGTTTATAAAAATGAGAAGTTTGAAAAATGGATCATCAAAGTCTAGTTGTGGTTTTTGGAGGAAATAGTTACATAAATTTTATATATGTTTATTTAAGTTTGTATATATATTTTTAGCCTCACAATGAATATTTATTTTGGTTATGATCAAATGAAGTTGTTTTACTAGTAGGATTGGTGATGACTGATGAGTAGATTAAGGGATTTTGTGGTGAAGTTGTGGTTAAACAAGTAGATAAAAATGGTAAAGTTTAAAATAAGCGCGGAAGCGCTGTCGAAATTTATAATTTTTCCGAAAAGTTAGTCATTTTTATAAGTTTTATTAAAGATTTAGAAAATAGATTTTTAGTTATGAACGTGGCCTTTTGAACGGACTAAAACGGAGTTATAACGAAAAAGATACGTGGTTTTCAAGTTACGATTTAAAAACTACAATTTTCCGGAAAATGTACATGCAGTTCCGAGTTTTAACTGATCAAACAGTGGCCTTAAAATTTCTGTGAAATCTCCAAAGTTTAAAAATATATTAGTACACTTTATTACCTTCGCGTGGATATAAAGAGCTTGAAAAACGGACTTAAAACGAGTGAGTTATGGTTAACCGAACTTTGAGTCAAAAACGTGCTGAAAACACTATTTACAGCGTTAGTAAGCTGTCAGGATTTTAATCAAGGTTTTTAAGGGCCTAAACGGACGTTTCGGGGGAAACGGACCTTAAAAACAAGTTAGTTTTCCTATGTATATATTACGTCAAGTCCGATGTAAACCGATTTGTCAATTACTAAAACCGTTGCGTAATTTTAACTACATTTTCACCATTAGCTCAAAAGTAATTATTTTTGACATGGAACCGTCACACATTCAAGTAACAATATTTTTATAACTAGTTTTCGAGTAACATATTGGGTGATACGTTTTCAAATCATGCATTCACGACAACATATCATAACTCGAGACATAACATTCATTTTAGGTCGCGGATAGTTTCCGAGCCTCACTTTCGTGCACTTCATTTTGTTAGCATATCAATCACACCAGGTGAGTTCATACCCCACTTTTACTCGTTTGAATTCTTATAAACTATTTGGGGCGAGATACATGCTTATTTATCAAAACATTTAAACACTTTTGCCAAGCCACATTACTTATACTTTAGACTTTGTGTGTGTAGTGACTAGACTTAAACAAACATCCCAATATTTATATGTTGGAAGGCCATTAATTTGGATACAGCCCAACGTGCGTCGTTGGAGGAACATCCCAATATTTATATTTTGGAAGGCCATTAATTTGGATACAGCCCAACGTGAGTCGTTGGAGGAACATCCCAACACGAGTTGTTGGAAGACCCTTGTGGTGACATTTATACTTTTAACTACCATATTGCGCATATTCATGATTGTCATTCTATTTTAGGCAATGGGTTGTGAACACACAGGTTGCAAGTTTTGTATGGGCGGAACTTGGAACTGAGTGGATTTACAATGCCTTTGCTGTGTGAACATTACTCAAAGTATTTTCGATCATTTAACTACAAACTTATGAACTCACCAACCTTTGTGTTGACACTTTTTAGCATGTTTATCTCAGGTCTTAAGGTGATAGCATTTCATGGAGCTTTTGGGTCGCATGGCATACATTGGAGTCTTGTGCTTGTAACAATTACCATTCGACATGTTTTGTAAACTCTTTATGTATTATCAAACTTTGTGATTTCTTGTTGTGTAAACTTTAACATAAGTAATCGAATGGTAAACTTTTCAAAACGTCTCATTATAGAGGTCGTTTTCTGTATCCATACTTTGTGCTATGACGTCATACCCCAATGACTCTATCGTTCCGCTGCGATATTTTGGGGGTGTGACATGATATCTGAAACTAAACATCCGTTAATTGGCTTGGGGACGCTGAGACCCAACAAGAATGAGTGCCTTCATTTTGAGAAGCTTCTGCTGCAAAACAATAACTATCAGAAACTAAGAGAGAGAGTGCAATGGAAAGCCATTCGGTAGAGTAGTGTGTGTGGGTGTGTGTTTTTTTGGATGATGGGTGTTCAGAATTTGCTAGGATTGATGAGTTGTGTGTGTTTGAATCTGTATTTAGAAGAAGCAATGTTATGAGAAGAAGAAGCAGTAGAAAGAACACACTTTTACCCAATCTTTTACATAATTTATTTATGTAAAAAGTATATGTACTTTGACTTGACAAGAATTAGGTAAAATGACCAAAAAACCTTTTTTAAAAAATACGGTTGCCCAACGCTTTTTAGTTGCCCAAAAAATAATACCTTACACATACGAGACACTTGTCACAATTTCGATGAGTTGCCCAATGACAGCGGTTGCCCTCGGTCCATTCTCAAATTAAAAATAAAAGTGGTCCGGAAAGTGATAAGCCTCAGGGCACGCGGTCTATTTGCATCATTTTCCCTAAAAAAAAGAATGCATAAACTGAAAATTAAAGCACCCTAAATTAGTAGCAAAAGAAGCAAGAAGGTTGCTGTCAAAAAAGGCAAATATTAATGGCTATATTTGTGTTGTCAAAACAAAGGATGTGTCTTTTATTTTTTTTAAATCTTTATAAACAATATTATTTGTGATATTTGGTCTCTGATTTTCTTGTTGTGTGATAAGAACTTTTAATCCATGAGGAGATGTAGCTCTAGAGAGAGCCACATACAACTGGCCATGGCCAAAGACTGGATCAGGAATGTAAACACCAATTTTGTTTAGAGATTGGCATTGGATTTTGTTGATTGTCATAGCATAACAGAGCTTTATTGGGAATTGAGTGCGTTTGAAAACAAAAGGAAGATTTGGATCTTTATGGATTAGTGTTATTATGTGAATGAAAACCTTTTTGCCCACTCTTGTGCCTGTGATGATCTGCACTTCAATAAGTCTTGACATCAGGTTTGTGACTATCATACGTGTCCCATTGCACAAACCACCCGCCAAGTTAACATTCCTTAAAAGCATCACTGGTGATCCAACTTTGAGCTCTAGCTCATGTGGCGGGAAGCCTGGCAGCTTAAATGTGTTTATATATTCAGTAGGGTACAACATCTCTGTTTCGGCTCCGCTGTTCCCAACCGGTATGGCTACATCATAGCTTGCCTAAGTTGTTATTTCACCATGAATCATCGCTAAAACTTTTGAATTAATGATGTCTGCTGTTTCATTTTTTAGACATACGATCGCCTTTTCTTGTAGAGTAATTGCTGAAGGTGTTTGAAGCGTAGGCTGATCATAGATGAAATCTATGAGATTTGAGAGGCCTTGCTCATCATCTTGTATGCAATATCTAGAAGGAATCTCAGCCCATGCTGAATCTCTGTTGTCTTCTTTATCAGGTTCACCAATCTTACCATCACCAATATCAAGAAGCCATGCTGCAAAGGAGTGTGCTGCACTTTGTTCTTCTAGAGTCAAATCTGAGCGGAATAGCCTCATATTTTCCTTAAGCATCATAACATGAAAATATGGCCAAAGGTGTGATTCTGCAATAGACGATGCTATTATCTTCATTTTGGCGCGCCTTTTTTGACTGGCAGTGTTTGCCAGAAATTACCACCTAAAACGATTGTTTTTCCACCAAACAAAACATATGGTGCATCTAATATGTCTATGAGAGTCCTGTCTAATGTTTTAAATCATTGCCGGTCATTCATTGGCGCATCATCCCTGATAATGAGATCGGTTTCTTTTAAAATATTTCATATGTGAGTGTTTTTTTAACGCTACAAAGCGACTCATATGTGAGTTCAAGTGGAAGTTTGAATCTTAAATGCGCGGTTCAGCCTACTGGAAGACGAAGAGAAGCAATCCCAGAAGAAGCAACAATTAATACAATTTTACCTTCCGAATGTATGGTGCTAATGATTGTTTTCCATAGGAAAGTTTTCCCGGTTCCTCCATGACCATATAAAAATATTAACTCTTGCTTATTTGCTTTAAAAGAATTTATAATAAGCTCATATATGTTTCTTTGTTTATTGTTTAGCTTTAGAACCGACTCATCTCTTTGTTGCGCCAACATTTCTCTGTTGTAATTCTTTTCTTCCATTGATAGGCAGTTGTTTAATTGCTCCAGCAACTCTTTTGGAGGTGGCTGCAAACTATAAGTTTGCACTGATTTGCCACAACTGCTAAGTATTATTTCTAATTCATATAATATGTATCCTTCCAATTCAGCATCATTGACAAAGTAGTTGGGAATGCGCACTTGTTGTGTGACGATTGCTAGAATATCATGGCCCATTTCTCGCCAATATTTATTCCATAATCGCAAAGGCTGTGAAACTTCACAATGAGTAAGAAGCCGTGCAAAAAGGAACCTCAATTATGGTGATGAAGCTGACTCACATGCTTCTTCAAGAGCTATGTCCCATTCCTTGTCGTCACCAAGTAGACCAAGCGCGTCACATGCAGCATGATATGTAGGATAGACAATTTGGTTGACTGATCTGAGCTTTGTAAAGCCTCTACAACCTTTTTGATGACATAATAACATCCTAAAGTAGAAAAGTTCCCCTGAAGTTGGGTGTATATATGCTAGCCTTCCAATAGAAGATATGTTAGTTTTCCTACGTGACCAACATTTTCGATCTCCATACCACACATACTCTGATGGAAATTGCAAGTATGTCAAATGGCGGCCATCTTCATTTTCAATGTTGTAAGTAAACCATTCTATCAGTGTTGTCAGCTTGTGATCACGACGGTTAACCACAAACTCTAAATTATCACCATCTCTAAAAGTTACATGTTGCATGTTTTCTAAATGGACCGAAAGGATCTGCACCGCTGGTTCTCTGTTGTGTATTTCAAATTTGAGGATTCTCCAGCACGCTTCATGAGGACATATGAATCGGCCATCAAGATAATTCCGAATTTCATCAATAGGTTGTTCTGGATGTGCTGACGAAGTAGATGCTTCACCAACAGACTTTGTTACTTTGGCAAAGATTCGATCAGTTCCTTTTGATATATATTTAAACAGATATTTTATGAGCATGCTCCACCCACAGTATTCCACATTGACATGAGCTTCAAATGCCAAGCATAGATCACAGTTATATGGAACGACATATCCATTGTCAAGCTTCATTTGGCCTTTTGTCGTGAAAGAATTTCCTTGCCTTCTTCGATAATGTGGATAACCCTTGTCATCAAAGAAAGTTTCATTATTATATTTCTTTGGGAATTTTTAGTGCAGGTATCGCCTTGCATACATGGCGCATTCAAGTTGGCCTTGCCACAGGGTCCATGCGTCATCATCTCTTAAACAATTTTAAAAGTGCGCGGATCAGCATGAGGATCAGGTAGCTCTGCAGAAATGTATTGGTCCACATCTTGAGCATTCTCGATCTTGTTGGACGAAGAAATCCAGACCAGTGTGTGACAATGCGGTAACCCACGTTTCTGAAACTCAATAGTGTACAACACTACATAGCAAAAAATACAGCAACTAAAATTAGGACAACATGTTGGCATACCACATTATCTACTCATTAAGTCAACAAATGTGATTGAATGATAAAATGGCAAGTTTTTTTTATAAATAAAAATAGCCGTACCTCCTGTGACTCGTCTAAATGTTCTCCTTTACTTCATAAACTTCACGAATGATTTAACCTTTTGCTCAAAGACTCTACATACTATTTTGCTCTATCTTTTGTAGCCAAATGAGGAAACTGAGCCATGTATCTTTGAATCTCAGTCCACTTAACATTATATGTGAATGTTATAAAAAACCATGGGTTACCAAGCACCCGACAAATTGCCAATGCATCCAAGTAATGGATGTACATATATCTTGGACCTCCAGTAATGAGGAAGGTAAAATAATTCATGAACCTACCTGTGAACCATCGTGATCTCCTCTTGAAATTGCATCATAGAGGCCTGACAAATAGTCTCCTCGAATGTCACTTTGATGCGTTCTATAAAAGTCCATCCTATTATGTTCTATACAACAATAAACGCCAACTACATACTGTTGAAAAAGCCTGCCAGTTCGAAAAAGCAAACTATAATTATCATGTCTTGGATGTAACTGGTATGTGTAGAATGCATTCATTGAAACTTGTTTCGGCTCATCATTTGGATCTGCTGTTCTTGTTAGGTCACCATATTGTAACATAAGTATCAATATACTAGAAATAGATAGAGAAGTGATCGGTTGAACAAGAACACACAATATACGAATGATGAGAGAAAGGATATGCGTGGATATTGAATGAAAGTGAACAACCAACCTTCAAATGAAGGTTTACAAGAGTTATTTATAGGGAAGGAGCTAGGGCGACACACAAGCTCCCTTCCTTTCCTTATTGGGCTTGGGCCAAGGCTTATGGGCTTTCTACATAAGCCTTGCCATAATTACAAACATAAAAGCCTAATTAAGTAACCTATTACATATTGATTACAAACACTTGAAATATAGTTTAGGAGTGATTCCAACAATCTCCCCCTAAGTGTTGGTAATTAATGATTTGAGTGAAAACGTTGTAGGTGCTGATGTAATAGTTGCTTTGACGTCTTTTGACATTCTTCTTTCTTGTGAGAAGAAGTGCCTTGATTCCAACAATCTCCCCAGTGTGAGGATCTTGTTTTCTTTGAAGTTTTTCAGCTTTGACATCTTCGTTAATCTTTGTTCTTTGTGGTGGTTGTGATAGTATGTTGTGGTTATCTGCATCAGGTCCGCTTCGTTGCTCCAGTGTCTCCACGTCTTTCTCCAACATGCTCACACACTCATTTGACAATGAATTCCAGATGTGAAGTAGTTCTCAAGTCTTTATAACTTTGTAGATTCTTTGATTAGATGAAGAATCATTAAGACTTTGTGTTGCCTTTGATTATGAGAGAACTTCTTTATTGATGTTGTTGGTATGAGCATGTGGAGAATCAGCACGATCTCTTCCTCCCGCGAGCATCCATCAGCAGTAGCATCTCCGGTACAGTCACAAACACCAATTGATCATTGTAATCTTTTCATAAAGAATTGATTACTACAATTGTTCTACTGATGAATGTCTTGATTCCATTCACCTTGGTCGGGCGAATCAGCCGTCCGAATCCCGTAAGGGACAGTTGACATTACATTGAACAAGTTCAAGTAATGACCCACATATTCAGGACTCGATTCTTGAAAGGAATCTCCTTAGCGGGATTTACAGCACTTACAAGTTTGAACTTCGAGAGTGTCAACAGCATAATGTGAAGACACATCTCTAATTCTAGCAAAGGCTGTTCCTGAAACAGGATGCCCTCAAGAAGACTAACACGATATACCGAAGTACATCTACGGTTCAGGTGAGTCGCTGAGGTATACCGAAGCATCACCCCACGACTGTAGACCATTTATGACAACACGAAGCGTAACCCACAAGGAGTTACCGAAGTGACCTGCTGTCAGGGCTGTTTGATGTTGACCATGGCAAGAGTTTCCATTCAATCACTGAGGATCACAGTTGTGAACCTCTCATAAATGTTCTCGACAAATTGCTAAGATCTGTGAAGGACTCAAGAATGTATCACTTGCGTCCTTATTGTTGAACGACAAGTGATGAAATGTTAAGTGTACCTAAGAGATCTTTTGATGAATCTTGTGGCTCTAGACTCAATAGTGCGTTTTGGTTTTCCTGAGCGGAGACTGGGGAGAGGGTCTCATTCTTCAATACCAGCAATCTCTAAGAGAAAGCCGATAGTTTACGTAGGGTTCCCTGTGAGAATGAAACAAGCTTCTGTTAAGAGAAACTTGAGTGGTTAAGAAGGTTTAGTGCATGCGTCACTGGGTCCATGACGACTTTAATCTTCAATACCGGTGTCATCAAGTGACAACCGGTAGCATATGAATTGAACCCGGTGTCTGCCCTAAGTTGAATAATCTGGAGGGCTATTTCTTTTCACCCTTTTCTTTACTTTTCTTTTTAATTCTTCAACTCCTTCTTTCTCCGATTCTCATTTTCTCCTTTTTATAATCATACCTAAGGACTTCTAAATTCTAACTATTGGTGGTGTCCTTGGGTAGATCCCTCCGGCTCTGGCGGATCATAGGACAGTTATTCCTAATCTTATTCACCTTATAACTCCATGACTAAATTATGTTGCCATAAAACCATTTCCATGAAAAATCTCTTAAAGTGGTTATGAGTAAAAACATTTATTACCACTGTGAGAGTTTTGTGTTTTGCAGAAATACTCCCTCTCCACACGTGCTTAAGTATTTTGACAGAAATCTGCACGGTGAGGGAAGAGAGCGCACTTTTGAATTGATCAACTCAAGATAGATAATTCCCCGCGAGACACGGTTACATCACTGACTAGGTCAGCTTGAAATATTAAACACTCCTTGGTGAGGAGGTTTGACCCGTCAAGGTTAATGTCTACCAAGAGTTTTTCGAATGGTACATTCTACTAGGACAAGTCCTTTGCGAGACACGTTTACATCACTAGCGAACTAGCTTGAAATTATTACCCATCCCTGACATGTCTTTTCGAGTTACTAACATTTACGAGCTCGTCAATTCATTGGTTAAGTCTTTAGCACGAAGATTCAATAGCAATCCACAACATATTTCTTATCACATAATTTTTCTCCCCCTCAAAAATGGTATATAAATGTTATTTTTGATGAAATTTTGATATCGAATATGTCCATTTCGAGTTTTGTGAGAAGAATTTCCACGAAGAATCATTTGTGAATAAATTTTAAATCAAATACTCCCCCTCAATAAGTGATATTAACTTTTGAGGTTTTGAAAATCATAAGGGGAAGTACTTGTTCTTTTGAGCAAAACTTTGAAAGTGAAAGTTTTGATTAGTTTTACTCAAAAGTAAGAAGCTTTTGCTCCTTTTATAAGGATTGTGGCACTGATGCGTACCATAGGGTCCTTTCAATACAAGTACGGGTTGTACACTGTTATGTGTGCACAAGCCATTGTCAAATATAGATCACACATCCAAATATTTAATGAAAGAAAAAAATCAAGGAGTACCAGGAAGTCCGTTAATAACACCAGGAGTTCTGTCTGGACGTTGATAGCCTGTTAGAGATATGCTCTGACGTCCACCCACGAAACTCTCCAATGTCCTAATCTGATCCCGACGAAACAACCTTTCATCAATCCTTGTAATGATCTTCTTCGCATCCCTCTTTTTCCTTGAATTCCATCTCTTCTTCGACCCTATGCCTTCATGAATCTCCTTTAACCTATAAGCCATCCCATCCCGAACCTTCTTCAAAGTATGATCACAAAACTTGTGAAGCTACTTGCACGCCATGAAGTAATTACGGTGAAGTTCACTGCGGTAAACTACGCCAAACTTTGGTTTCGTGAGAATGGTGTACTGAGCCAGGTGGTTTATATCGGGAAAGTCTAGCTGTGGTTTGGTGAGATTAACAATTTTCTGGTATGATTCCATGGCAAGCTGAAGGTCTTCAACACGTTCCTGGATAACGATGCTTCTGATGAATATTAGCAATGACTTGATGTACTGGAGCTGGATGTTCATGGAGAAGTGTCGCATTCGTCCTTGTACCTTGGCAAGATACATATCTTCAATGTCATCGAGTGACAATCTCGGAAAATCCGCTTCAGAAAAGTCATATTCCTGCTCGTCTTGGCGTTTGACTATGATTTTCTTCAGGAATGAGTAGTCCCATTTGGTAGACAGGCTAACATTCATTATGGCAACGATCCGTTGGTCAATGTACACTTCCTTTTTCGATTTGAGTACATGGCAGCTTCTGTAGTAAATTCTTCTTCGTTCAGGCCAATGATGAATTCCATATAGTGCATCGAGGTCATACTTAACCACATTATCAACGAACATATGTGTGGCTTCTTCCTCGATGACCACATTTTTGGAGAAGATTGCTGTCGGGAAAGGGAAGGTGAGCGAGGTAGCGTATTTCATGCTTACATCGCTACCGTGCTGAAGAAATTCTAGGTCATTGTTGAAGAAATATCGATAGGGAATCCTCGGTTGATCAGGTCGGCCAATGGTGGGTAGAGGCTTTGTCCAGTCGGTGTAGTATGGAGCCTTGTCAGGTCTGGTGAAGTCGATATTGGATTCAGGGTTGAGCCAATCAATGTTGTTGGACATGGCTCGTGCTATGTTGTCGAGATGATATTCGACTTCAATTGCACTGTCGGAGCTGTCTTTTAGCAGTTGAAAAGCTTCGTTCTTGATGCGTCTCAACTCTGCTTTCGTCATCTTCTTCACCTTAAACTTCTCTTGAATTAACTTGGCATGCTCCAGAGTTCGACCATCTACCGGTTCTTGGCCTTCCGGTAATTGAGGGGTTGCATCAACAAGCTTTGAAAACCAGCCATATTCTTCATTTTCATCTTCATCTAGCCATGATACAACTGATGTTGACTTTTTCTTCTTTGTCTTGGAGGATGATGCTGGTTTCTTGCTTGATGTAGAAGAAGGAGGTTGTTGTTGGGGCTCAGGAATCTCCTCGTCGTCACCACTAGTGTATTCAAAGTGATCACCAGTTTTTTGCATTGGTGGTGGAGACTCGGAGTCCTGAGGTTTGTCTGTAGAAGGAGGACGTTGTGGAGATCTTCTTGTGGTAGTGGTCCTTTGGGTTGGTGGAGGCATAGAAGAGGATTCGCCAGTTTTCTTTGGACGTTTAGGCTCAGAATCCTTATCCGCATCATCATCGTCTCTTGGACGCTTAGCCCTTTCAGCTGACTCTTTGCATGAAGTTTTAAGTTGATATTCTAACAATGCCTCAAATAGTTTAGCTTCGTCAGAAGTAAATGTTGCGGATCGTTGAGACATCTGTAAAACAAGCTTGGAAATCAATTCTGCATCGGAGACAACAGTAGGCTGGACTGGATGGATTTGCATTGCTACAGGAGTAGATTCCATTGTTTGCTTGACCAATTGCATGAGATTTGGATATAGTTGTCTGGCGAACATCTCTCTTGTCACTCTAGGGACGATGTCGAGAAGAAACCTGTGAGTATATTCTCTGATCGTCTTGTCCATTTCCCCTTGGATATCTCTATTTAGAAACTGTTGAATCTGTTCCCTTTCTCCTAAAAACTCATTTATCACAGTCTGAAGTAAATTGATTATGTCCGCAAGCTGATCCAGTTTCTTTTTTACCACGTTTTTCTCCTTACTTGCCTGACAACGTTAACAATTTTAGTTTTAGCCCGTGAAGTGTTGCTTGGTTTCTTAACTGACTTGGATGCGGATCTGGTGGTGGTGTCTTTGGATAGTGGTGGAGATGAATGAGACGATGAATCAGACGAAGATGAGTCATGAGAAGGCTCTGGGTCATTTGGAGGCTCAGAGGTTTGTTCCGGGTTATGTTCAGGATTATCTAGAAGATAATCATCAGCTTCTTTTTCAGCTTTAGCCTTTTCTTCAGCCTTGACCCTGGCCTCTTCTTCTTCTTTAGCTTGTGATTCCTCTACAACTTTTTCTTTAGCAGCTTCCTCAATATCTTTATCTGTGATCCTCTCATCCTTTTCCTTTTCTTCTTCCTCCTCAAAGGTGAATGGAACTTCATAAGATTGCTGCTGCTGCTCTGTGGATTCCTTAGCGGTGGCACCAATTCGCTTATCGGGTTGATTAACCGCATCACGAATTGGTATGGTAAGTGTACCACCACTGGAACCTCCAGGGCCTCTAGTCTGTTGAAGATTAAATTCCTTAGCAACATGCTGTAGCCTGAGATTCTTCAGTGTTTTTTTGTAGTCTTTATCCTAATCCTTTGGTTCTTCATCTGAACTCTCTTCTTCTTCCTGCTCTTCAACTGGAGTTTTACCCTTATCTGCTTTGGGACTTTGAGGTTTATCAGCTGTTATAGTATCATCCGTAACAGACTCAGAGTAGTTAACCTCTTCATCCGTGTCAGTATCCTCGGAGTCCTCGTCCTCTAATTTAGGTGCCGTTTGAGGATTAGGAATGGCAACCTTTGATGGAACTTTCCTTTTCAGGGTATGAGTTCTCTTTGGATACTTGCGGGTACTTCCAGTGCTTGCTACACTTCCAGCACTACCCGATCTCCTGGTCTTTTTGACTGGGATTGCGGAAGACTTTTCATCAACGAAGCCAACTTTGCCTGATGTTACTGCTTCTTGACATCGTGAGTATGATTGAAGTTTCTTGATATCATCAGTCAGAAGGCAGTCAGGCAAAACTGCACCTTGCTTCTTTGTTGTTGAGTCTTTGAATATGACAACATTAAGAGTAGGCTCAAACAACACGGAGTGATGGTTGGGGTCATCAAGTCTCAAGGGAATGTCCTGATTATTCTCGAGTATCCTTTGGATCAACAGTTTAGTGTATCTGATGTACGGGACCTTGGTGCCAGGCTTCTTGAGGTAAGACATCATGTCTTCCCAAATCAGACTTGCGAAGTCAATATGCATCTTGTTGACCATGCCCCAGAATATTTGCAGTTCTGTGAGCTTAGGATGCTCATAACCGCTATCACGTCCAGAAACAGACTTGGCAATCATGATGTATAATGTTCTCCACGGCTGAGGAATATTCTTTAAATCAATTGAAGAATGTTTTGTAATGATTCCCGCAACTTCATCATAGCCAATATCAACTAAGAATTGTAGAGTAGCCTCTTCAGTAGGAGTAGCAACATATTCAAGAGGTTGTATGGCAGGGAGCAGAAGAATTGCTCGTAAATCAGCAACAGTGATGGTGACTTGTTTATTGTTGAGTGTCACTGTTACAACATCTTGACCATCAATTTTCCTCATTGTATTCCAGAACTGATGAATATATAATACTGGTACAGTTGCTGTGTTGGTGAGCATGTTGTTGTAAGGATGAGTCTTCAGAATATCCACAGCAATACGACATGAAGACTCAGAGCATATGAAGTTATCAAAGTCTACTTTGAGGTTATTCTTTCCAATCTTCATGTTGTAACCGGTGGGGGAAATATCTTCCATTGTGAGTACATTTGGTGCATTAACATTTTCCATTGTGACGTCCATATTGTGATATGAAAGATATTGAGCCAAAAGAACCAACATATCGAAAGACATTACGTTAGTCAAAAGTTGATTTTATTGTCCAATTATTGAATATGTTATGTTAATGAATGTTACGAGTCTAATGTCACTTGTTTGTCCAATAGTCCAAAGTAGTCGTGATAAGTTTCGTGAGTTTATTAATTTTGAATATTTAAGTCCAAATTTACACTCATACACAACATTATAACCATTATAGCTTATTAGTGACATTTTGGTTTCGTGACGTTATGAGTTATTTATTTACATGTTTGTACGCGTAACAATTCATAATTATGGTTAAAATAAGGCTTAAGCGTAAAGTTACAAGCTTATGCGTAAACAGTTGTGACCATACGCGTAGACATAAGCATATGCGTAGGAACTCCTCTTACGCGTAAGAAATATTACGCGTAGGAAAAGAGCTCTTGGCATAAAGCTTACGCGTAAGCATATGTGGGAGCTTATGCGTAAGGTTTACTCGTAAGAGTGAACCTTAAGCGTAAGACTCAAGTTTACGCATATCCTTCACAGGATACGCGTAGTCCCCATGAAGAACCTTACGCGTAAAGGTTACGCGTAAGATTTCTCTTACGGATAACTTTCTACGCGTAAGATGATCCTTTATGCGTAGAGTTCTATTTTAACCTTGAATATGATTTTGCACGCGTAGTAACCTGAAATAATTTCATCATAACATATTCATTAACACATTATTCAATCCCTTTCATCCTCACATGGAATCACACTAGATATTATTTACGCGTAAAGTTAGCCTTAGGCGTAAACTAAAACCCTAAAGTTTTAATTTTTACGAATAAGAAATCTAGCCATAGGATTTGCACCAAATTCATTCTGGAGAGTCTTAGAGGCTATGTGATTGTATTGCAACAAGTTTTTACATCCAATACCTCAATAATCAAAAATCCCCAATTCTAACGAATCTTAAACCCTAATTCTCAATTTTACAAAATTCATGTATCTGGGCAAGAATCAAGGGTGGTTTTGGACAATTAAGCATGTAGCAATCATCATTCAACCAACTAGTTATCTAGAAACACTCACACAAGAAAACCTCTAAATCCACGCATAAACCCTAACTTTTGAATAAGTGATTAAAACAGTTTCTGGGTATGTTTTTATGATGAAAATGGTTTAAAGACATGAAAAAAACAATGAAAACACTACCCATTTCATTAAAAACACTCCATGGTGATTTCATGTTCATACGCTTATGCGTAGAACATAAAATCATCACTATCTCAAAATCTAGCCGTTGGATTTTCATATAATTAAAAACCATTGTTTATAATTACTCAAAGATCCTTAAAACACTTACAAATTCGAAGTTTGTAGCACATAGTTTGAATTAGGGGCGTGGATGATGGTTGGTAAAACTTGAATGAAAGTAATAAATGTTGAAGATATGTTAGGTGGAAGGTTTTGATAAAATTATTTTAAACTTTTGACAACTTTGGTCCCTCCACCTCAACCATTTTCATCCATAGCCCATAAGTTCCATTTTGTTTAAGTACAAAGAGTAAGTTTGGAAAGAAACTTGACGACACTCCCCCTCGACTTTAGTAATAGAGAACTTTTACAAATTTGGGTCCGAGGAGTGTCAAGAAACAAGAAACGTAACCACTAGTATCAAAGATACTACCAATACTAGGTAACATGCAAGTACAAGGTTTTATGAAACATAAAATATTTACTTTCTCCCCCTCAACACTTACCCGTGAAAATAGTGAAATTTTTGAAAGAGAGAAGTGTTGACTGAATATTTGTACTTGCCATGTTGAAATAAATTTGGATAGAAGAATATTTTTGTATTTTATAGATTTTATATTTTTGTATTTTGTTTTTGAGAAAAATATTTACAAAAGAGACTTTGGTGTTTGACTGGTTTTAAGAATGTTTTAAAAGTTCATCTAGTTCCTCTGGAGTCAAACACCTGATACCAATCCGGTGGACCAACTCATTAAACCTAGCAGGAGCTAAGGCTTTGGTGAGAAGGTCTGCCAGTTGATATTCAGTACCCACAAAGTATAATTCAACGGTACCCTTTTCTACATGCTCCTTGATGAAATGATATCAAAGATCGATGTGCTTAGACTTCGAATGTTGAATAGAGTTGCACGAGATCGCAATAGCACTTCTATTGTCGCAGTACATCGGGATTCTGTCAAATACGTAACCATAGTCCTTGAGTTGTGTTCTCATCTAGATGAATTTAGCACAACACGCGGACATGGCTACATATTCTGCTTCGGTTGAGGACAACGATGTTCAATCCTGCTTCTTTAATTGCCATGACACCAGTTTATCACCAAGAAATTGTAGAGCTCCTGAAGTACTTTTCCGAGAATCTAAGCAACCTGCGTGATCAGCGTCTGAAAAGGCTATTAGTTCAAAACCATAATCCTTAGGATACCAGATTCCCAAGTTAATGGTTCCCTTGATGTATCGGAGGATTCTTTTAGCCTCAGAGAGGTGAGTTTCAGTTGGTCGCGATTGATAACGAGAACAAAGATATACAGCAAATACAATGTCAGGTCTACTGGTTGTTAGATACATGAGAGACCCAATGATACTTCGGTATTTGGTAGGGTCGACCAATTTCCCATGCAAATCAGCGTCCAGTTTCTTGGTATGTGCCATTGGTGTAGCATAGGTATCACAGTTTTGCATTCCATTTTTGTTTAAAATTTCAAGAGCATATTTGGACTGACTCAGGAAAATACCACGGGGTGATTGATGAACTTTTAGTCCTAAAAAGAATGTAAGTTCACCCATCATGGATATTTTAAAATGTTTTTTCATAAGTTTTGAAAAAACGTTTGAGTACTTTAGATGTGTTGACCCAAAAATGATGTCATCCACATAAATTTGAACGATTAAAATGTGTTCCTCGTGATATTGTATGAATAGTGTTGGGACGAGCGATCCTTTGACGAAATTATGAGAGATAAGAAAGGATGACAACTTATCATACCACGCCCGAGGGGTTTGTTTGAGACCGTCGAGAGCCTTGTTTAGTTTGTAGACGTGATTAGGTAACTCTGGATTTCTGGATCAACAAATCCTTCTGGTTGGCTAACATAGACCGTTTCCTTCAGTTTACCATTCAGAAAAGCAGTTTTGACATCCATCTGAAAGACCGTGATGTTCATGTGAGCCGCGAATGCCAAAAAAATCCGTACAGCCTCAATTCTAGCAACTGGTGCAAATGATTCTTCGTAGTCAATCCCTTCTTCTTGTCTATAACCCTTAGCCACCAGACGTGACTTATTTCTGATAACCATACCTTTAACATCCAACTTGTTTTTCCAAATCCATTTCATACCAATAACATAGACTCCTGTTGGTTTTGCAACCAATTCCCATACTTCAAGACGTTTAAACTGGTTAAGTTCTTCTTGCATGGATTCAATCTAGTTGTCATATGTCATGGCTTCTTTAATATTTTTGGGTTCAGCTTGGCAGACGTTAAGTGCATAAATGCAATGTTCACCATCAGTCTGAAAGCGTTGTCTAGTTACGGCTGGTTGATTCGGGTTTCCAATAATGTTCACAAGAGGATGGTCTTTAGTCCAACGATGTGTGGAGGGTTGATGTTGATATACATTCTGCATATTAGGAGGATTCAAATGACTTGTAGATGATTCCGCAACATCAGAAGTAGCAGTTTCATTTGCAAAAGGGTTGAAGAACGCATTTGGATCATAATCTGCAGGTTGGGGTACATCATGGTTCAGAATATCATCAGCTGGTTTAGCGTCATTGGATGTGGTTCATTCGGCTGTTGTTGTATAATTAATTGGAGGTGCTTCTTCAACAGTTGTTGTTGTTTCAGGTGTATTAGGTATTGGATTATTATCAGGTTGAGCAGCGGAAACATTTGATACATCTGGAGCACGTTGATCAATATCATCACTAAACAGAGAAGCAAATAGCTGTTCCATTTGTTGACGAGTAAGTTGTAAGCTTGGTTCAGCTAATGATGGGGTTTGGGGGAAGTTTAGACGGTTATGTCCGGATTCCAAGCTGTTTTGCTCAGAAGCCATTTCTGTAAGCTCATCGAAAATTGCATGAATCGTTTCCATAATATCCCATGTACGATGATTCCAGATTCGGTAACCCTTCGAGTTTTCACAGTATCCAACAAAGACTCAAATGTCAGCTTTGGCTTTGAGCTTACCAAAGTCATCACGATCATTATTTGAGTAACAAAGGGATCCAAATACATGAAAGTGTTTGAGATTCGGTTTACGGTTGTGGATAAGCTCATAAGGTGTTTTTTTGTGGCGTTTAGTAATCATTGAACGGTTCTGGGTGTAGCATGCACTTGACACGGCTTCAGCCCACAAGTAATCTGGAAGTTTAGCATTAATTAACATTGTTCTTGCAGCTTCCACTAACGTACGGTT
Source organism: Chrysanthemum seticuspe (assembly GCA_019973895.1). Lineage (NCBI taxonomy): Eukaryota > Viridiplantae > Streptophyta > Magnoliopsida > Asterales > Asteraceae > Chrysanthemum > Chrysanthemum seticuspe. The sequence goes on along the minus strand of BPTQ01000006.1, from coordinate 232,039,830 downwards.
TCGTCTTTCAACAACTCTGTTTTGTTCTGGTGTTCGTGCAATAGATGTTTGATGCTCAATCCCCACTTTCTCATAATATGCACGAAGAGTTTGATTCACAAATTCAGTTCCTTTGTTTGTTCTGATTTGTCTGACTGTGTTCCAGAGCTGAACTTGAATTATCGTGAGAAAGGTGATGATCATCTGTGGAGCTTGATCTTTACTTCGAAGGAAATAAACCCAAGTCCATCTTGAGTAGTCATCCATAATTACCAAGATGTAGTGTTTGCCGTTAATCTTCTGCACACGCATCGGGCCACACAAATCCATGTGAAGAAGATGAAGCACATGCTGAGAGTTGTGTTCCACCTTTGAAGGAAAGTGAGCACGAGTGCTTTTCCCTTGTTCACAAGCTGAGCATAGGTGATCCTTAGAGTACCAAAATCTTGGGAGACCTTCAACAAGTTTGTATCGTGCAAGATTGGTTATGGTTTGAAAGTTTAAGTGTGAGAGTCGATGGTGCCATAGCCAAGATTTTGTAGATGTTGCCTTTGAAAGTAGACAAATGGGAGATGAAGCGATCATGTCTTGCATTGAGATTGTATAAAGACTTGATGTGCGGGTACCAGACATAAGATCGTTTCCTTGTAGATCACGAATGAAACAAGTTTTCTCCTGAAAAGCAACTTCCAAATCTCCATCACAAAATTGACCAACTGAGAAGAGATTGTGACCGAGACCTTCCACATAATAAACCCTGCTAATTTCGATGTTACCATTGATGTAATCTCCGTAACCCATGATAGCTACAAAGTGATCATTCCCGAACCTGACACTGCCAATGAACTTTGAAACAAAGTTGGATAACAGTTTGAGATTGCCTGTCATGTGTCAGGAACATCTGCTATCAACAATCGAGAGGATGATCTGTATCACCTGCATTACACACAGACGACACAGATGGAATAGAAGTAGATGTGGAACTCGAAGAGTTAGAGGGTTCCGATGCAGTTATAGTTGAAACACACATGTTTATGATTTTAGGTATCCATTTAAAGCCAAGTATTATGTAACCATTTCTGTCATCTCCAACTAGTCTTAGCTTTGGTCTTAGTAAATGCACTAGGTGATAAGTTCTTCCTAGGAGGTGAAGGGGGTTCTATGGGTACATCAATGATCGTAGCCGGAACACTAGAGGGTGGTTTACCTAGCACAGACTTAGAAGCATTAGTGGGCCTAGAGGTATTCCATTTTCTATTATTCCGTTTACGAGATAAGATAGCATTAGCCACACATTTATCATGATAACCAGAAAACATGCTTTTACGACAACCAACACAAGAAGCTTCAAACATAACATTTGAAGTACTTAAAGATTCATCATTCGTTACATCACTTTTTCCATTACATTTGTCAGACGCAATATCTAAAGTGGGTGCAACTTGAGTCGTATTCAAAGTCCTAAGGTGTTCTTCTACTTCAGAGGTCTTTATTGTTCTTTTCTTACGTCGCAACTTCCTATTCTTCCTTGATTTGCTCTTAAGCTGTGAAGTGCTAGCGTTTGGAAAAGAGGCAACTATTCCTGTTTCAGTAGAGGGAAGCACATTAGTTTCTTGTGATGTATCAGTAGGCAGTCTAAGAATTCCTGGTGCAATTATGTTTGTGTTACTATTCCTATCTTGCTTAAGTTTCACCAACTCTGCTTTTAGATCATGGATAGTGTGTAACAAATCTAGATTTTCAGAACGAGTGTTTCCATTTTGTCGTAAAACATCTTTGGTATATGCAAGACGATCATCAACATCTTTTGACACTTGAGCACGAGTCTGTTTGAGTAAATCAAATATGACACCATATTCCATTTTAATTTTGAAATTTCTTGTTCATATTTTGAAATTTGACACTTTAAAGACACGTTTTCATCGTCCAGTTGCTCAAGTTTTGGATTAAGAGTTTTGGTATGCAACTGGTTGATTTTGTTTTGCAAAGCGAGTTCTCGATTTTGTCAATCTTTTTGACACCATTGAAGACGACGTTTTGCATTTGAAAGCTCGTTTAACAAACGCTCATTTTCAACTGTTAAAGACTTGATTTGTGACACATTATCGGTATTCTCAACATTTTCAACAGAAGCAATAGAATCAGCAGCGATATAATCAAACGCATATGCAACAGAATGTAATAACACAACATTAATGGTATCAGCACATATAACATCTTCCAAGAGTTGATCAACATCTTTTCTTAACATTTTCTTTTTACGTTTAGTATTAGAAATCGATGTTTATGTTTTCTCAAAAACTGTTTTCATAAGTCCAAGCTCCTTGTGAAAATCCCTTTCCCAATATATTGTACACATTTTAAAATTTCGGACATGAGGTAAAATTCTTTTCTGAAAAATATCTCTTTGTGCTCGCGCATGAGGCGATTGAAAATGTTCAACTTTTATTTCAGAATTGATTTCAATTTCATGTTCCAAAAGTTTGATGTCGGATAAGAATGTTTCAAAATATTTAAGAATTTGACAACGTTCGGGTAAAGTTTTTACTTCACTGAGTGAATGTAAATGACCATTAATTTGTGCAGTATTAGGTTGGGAACCAACATTAGAAGACTCAGAAGTAGGTGTGATAACCCAAGGTGTGTTAGAATTATCCTGTTGTGTGACGAAAGTAACGGCTTTTGAATAATTAAATGGTTTGTTATAACAACATTTTCCATTTTTGACCGACTCTCGTCATCTGCATCTAATTCCTCCATACGATTATATTCAACAACACTCATAATGGAATCATCAATTTTATGTTCTGCACTGTAAACTTGAGGATTTTGTTTGAATGCTCTATGGGAAAACTTAGGTTTGTAATCAGCAAGATTCGGTCCATATCCGTTTGGATTTGGTTTAAAAGTAAACTTTTGAATAGTTGTGATTGACTCACCATGTTTGTAAACAACATTTTGAAACTCTTTGATTTTGTTTTTTAAGTCGACAATTTCTTCAAGATAGTCATCTATTTGTTTCCTTGAATGCTTTTTGTATTCACAAAACTGTTTTTGACAAGTTAACAACTCAGAATTGGCTTTTTGAGTTTCCGAAGTGAGAGCGTTAAGTTGTTGTTTATGATCATATTTCAGTTGTTCTATTTGAGACAACAAAGCATTATTGGATGCAACTAGATCACATATCTGTTTTTCCAACGATTTTTCATTTTGGTAAGATTTAGCAAATGCGACTTCAAAACCTTTTTCACGTTTCTCTTTGGTTTGAAAAATGTTGAGTTGGTACTTTAAGCATTCATTATCCTTAGTCAACAGTGCAATTTTCTCGTGTAATTTCTTATTGATGACTTGGAACTTTTCCATTTGAGATTTTTGGTCAGTAATTAAGGTCATGAGTTCAATATCTGGATGAGATACAAGTTCAGCTTGTTCAACGTGAGTCTTAACACGATCATTATTTAGATCCTCAAATATAACCACGGAGTCAACTTGATTATCAGTATTAACCGTAAGGTCATCTTGATCGTCAAATATAACTACGGGGTCTATTTGATTATCATCGGAATGAGATGTAGACGGCTCATGTTGAACACTCTGAGCCTCGTCGGATGCAGATGTTGGCGGAGATATCAGATCAGAAATGAATATAGTTTGATCCGGTACCTGAGACAAGCCGTCAGTGTCATACATTGGGCATGTGTCACTCATGTGGAGCTCTTGCATGTTTGCCACTAACATCATAGCTACATTAGCCTGCAAGTCCTCCATGTCATCATCAGAATCTGCATTTGCCATGAAGCTTTGTTCCTTGTTGGTAAGAGTTCCACCAGCTTCATCCTTGAGAACCAAGAGTAAAGCCTCTTTGTGATAAGCGTTGCCTCTTGTCCTTGGCTTAGGGCATGCATTAGCCAGATGACCCTTCTCATTACAGTTATAACAATGAAGACCATTAACCCCAGTCTGAGCATTTACCTGATCAACCACTTGAGTCCGTTGTTGTGGAGCACCCATGTTATTCCTTCCATTAGCATTAAACCCTTGACCACTACCCATCTGACGAACATTACCACGATTCTGAACTTCAACACGTCCATTGTTAACAACAGCTTGATTCTTTGTGTTTGATGAGGTACGAATGCGATTGTTGGATTTGTTAGAATATCGGCCGAAGGCTCTAGCAATCATGACAAACCCTTGTTGCAATGCATCGAAAGCTTCTACATCCTCATTAGATTCACTGTAAAGTGCTTGATCATTGTTTTTGTATGGAACCAATTGAGTTTCTTGGGATTGTTGCCGTGACGGATCATATGGGGTAATTGTAGCAGCTGGTTGTGGAGGATTTGTGAAGACAGTTTGTAAGGTCGGGAATTGAGGATAACAATTTTGAGCCCACAAAGCAAGAGTTTGATTATCCGGGAGTGATGGTGAAACAGGAGCTCCACGGATGACTCTTTCTCTGTCAACTTCCTTTTGGTGGGGCTTCACATAGTCATACAACAGTCCGTATGTAGCATGATGAAGATTCTTCGCTTGACGGATGAAAATAACATACTTTTCCCAATCAGGACCAAGACTACTCAGGAACTTTGTATTGACAGCAATTCTTGGCATAATGATGTTATGTTTTTCCAAGTCATTGAAGATGTCTGAGAATCGATGATGATATGACTTTAATGTCTCCCCTGGTTCAATCATGAAGTGTTCATATGCTAAGTAGATTTTTGATTCCATATCCTCTTGATTGAGTTTTGTGCCTTCCATGAGAAGATGAATATGCTCCCACATTGCTTTAGCAGTCTTCTGAGCATCAACACTACGAAGTATCGGATTGGGTAATCCCAAAAGGATATATTGCATTGCAAGTTCATCGGCTTCTAAGTGTAGAAGTTGGTCAGTAGTAAGTTGATCAAGACCGACAACGTTGGTGATATCATCTCTTGGTGGAAAAGCATTCGGATCTCCGGGTACAGTGAGAGTAGGCATCTGAAATGGACCTTCAAGGATGACCTTCTTCAAGAACTTTCCATGTGGCTTCTTTAGATCACAAAACCTAAAGAACCTTATCACCCATTGATCGTAGTTTCCGGGAGTGAGCATTGGAGGTCTATCAAGTGATCCAGCTTCATGAATGGATTGTTGGCTACTTAAAGCTTCACACATCTTCGCAAACCAAGACGGTTCCTTCATAGCATACTTGGATGGATGCTGATTTTGAAAGTTTGTGTAAGGTTGTACTTGTAGACTAGAGGGTGGTTGAATCATTTGTGGTTGAATTGCTCCTTGAGGAAATTGTTGTTGAAATTGTTGCATTTGTTGTGGTGATGGTGGAGGATATTGTTGATAGAGTTGTTGTTGTTGTTGTTGTTGTTGAGGATGCATATGAGGAAAGTAGCTAGAGTATGGTGGTTGAGACATCTTGAACTTGTGTTGATGATGGATCTTTGTAGTCGAATGTAACTTTGTTGATGAAGTAACCTTATGCGTAGAAAACCAGCTTAGGCGTAGGAAATACCTTATGCGTAAAACCAACCTTACGCGTAAAAGATAAAGTTACGCGTAGGGAAAGCTTTAAGCGTAAAATTAAGGAAAACTTAGCTTAGTCGTAAAACAAAGGCTTAGTAGTAGAATCCTTATGCGTAAGATTAGCTTATGCGTAAGACTTGGCTTAGGCGTAAGAAAATGCTTAGGCAAAGAGAATGCTACGCGTAAGGATTTGCTTATGCGTAAAACTAGGGTTTTGCCCAAAAAATCCTTTACACTTATACCAGTGTAACAGATATCCAAAGTCGAAGTGTTTTTAGGCTTATCCAAGCAAGAAAATACTGAGTAAACCAATAGCACTGAAGATCAAACGTTGAGGAGCTTATGCGTAGACTTTGAATTCTTACGAGTAAAACTAGGGTTTTACTATGCGTAGGAATTTCCAAGCTTAACCAAAAATGATTTTTAAGCACAAAAATGTTTAGAAACCTGATTTTTATGATGAAAAAGCTTCAATATCACCAAAATATCACAAAAGTATGAAACTTGATGATCAACCACACTTTTTCACCTTACGCGTAACAAAGAGTACACGAATGAAACCAATCTCAAAAACACTTCTACACACGTAAAGTTTCAAACTTTATGCTAAAAACTTAAACTTTAACACAAAATAAACCTTAAAGTACAAGAATCTTGGATTTTAAAGTGTAAAAATGAAAGCTTTTAAGCGTTTGAAAATGTTAAGCACAAAACCCACGCTTATGCAATATAACTTCAAAAACAAAATGTTTCACCTAACTAGATGGCGAATGATACCACTGTTAGGTCACCATATTGTAACACAAGTATCAATATACTAGAAATAGATAGAGAAGTGATCGGTTGAACAAGAACACACAATATACGAATGATAAGAGAAAGGTTATGCGTGGATATTGAATGAAAGTGAACAACCAACCTTCAAATGAAGGTTTACAAGAGTTACACACAAGCTCCCTTCCTTTCCTTATTGGGCTTGGGCCAAGGCTTATGGGCTTTCTACATAAGCCTTGCCATAATTACAAACATAAAAGCCTAATTAAGCAACCTATTACATATTGATTACAAACACTTGAAATATAGTTCAGGAGTGATTCCAACAGTTCTAACCTTTAACTTTGTATGATATCCTGGCTGACAATAGATGAAAATCAATGGAAACTGTAATGACATGTATGACTTATGATTCTTGCTAATTCTCTTTAACGGGCCATCTCTGTATTCGAGAACAACATCGTAATTTGACTCGCTTTCTGGGCCACTATCAAAGACAATGCCTCCAAGGGTTTGCGATGCTGGAAGTTCATAGCCACGGGGACCTTCACCGCTATAAAGCTTCACCTTAAATTCTGGGACATCATGTTGAGCACATTTGTCACGCGCAGTCCTGAATATCTGGACCAACTCATTATGAGCATCTAAGAACTAAATAAGTCCTTGCACTACCTCTGGATCCAAATCATGGCCATCTGAATTTGAAAAATGTCTCAACATATGTTGAACCTCATTCTGCGTGTCATAGATATAGAGCTGTAAAATTTTTGGATGATCATCAGCTGGACAAAATGAGCCGATCTGATGGTATATTTGGCCAGAACTTTAAAAACATATGGCCCTCTACCATGATTGACTGTGTTGTCTACCGTTGCACCGAATGAAGTCATTGCAAACATCTGATTGTAAGTTCGAATATTTTCGATAAAGGTGCTTTGCCCAAGTAGTTCTTTGATGTACTGGGGTGGATCTACTTCAGGTTGCATAAAAATCCTACCACCTCCGCAGCATAAATGGTATCGAGGTGGACCATTTTGAAAATGATGTCCTGTGAGCTGCTCATCACACCAAAAAATAGCGTTACAGTGATGGTATTGTTCAGTACAGTCTCCTAAATCATCATACACAGGTGATGCACCTATATTGATTGAGAAATCATCATTAATTCAAAGCTTTGAGAATATATGTTTGGCAAAAACATAAAGCCCGAAAAAAAAATTGCAACAGCCACCTTGTGTTGTATTAGAAGATGACCCTTGATGAATGTTGCGTGCACCATTATCTGAATTAAGATGGAAATTTCTTCTGAGGGAACGCTTATGCAAAGAGTTTTGTAGACCTGACCCGTGCACTACTTTCTCTTCTGACGCTGTGACTGATGATCAACATTTTGTATACAAGCTAGTTGGCTTTGGGCATGTACATCGAACAAGAAATCCACCACTCCCAAAAGACAGAGAGGTGGTTCTTGGTCTTCCTGCACCAAGTTGTGGTGCTTCTTTACACATCGTAAGGGGGAAGGGAAAAAATAAAATGGAATGATGCTTTTAGGTGAAACCAGTAGAAGCAAGTATGATATGATTATGTCCTTTGTGCTTCATCTACTGTATTCATCTTCATCATCTTCGTTTGCATCAATCCATCCTTCCCATTTTGATCCTTAGCTGCTTTATCATACTGGTCATGCATATGACAAATGCATATCCAGCAATCATGCATATCCAACAGCTGAGGATAGTATTAGGAAATCATGTATAGAAGTAGTCTTTTAATTTGTACTTGAAGTTTCATTGTAAGCTGTAAGCTGTAAACTGTTTTGATGAATGAATGAACAATTTAACTTCAGTACTCCTTTAGCTTCTATAATGACTTGTCTTTTATCTGCAAAATGGTTAGTAGAAACACATAACAACAAGCAGTGGGTTGTATAAAACTATCAGTGGTTAGAAACAAGAATAGCAAAACTAAGATTACATAATAATAGTCCAATATTTATACAAACTGGTACAAAACAATTTGAGAATTTAGAGATTAATCATTCCAATACTAACAACAAGGTACTGAAACCTCCCCACATCAAAAGCTTTGGTAAGAAGATCAGCAACATTGAAATCAGTATGGATTATTACCATTTGAATCAACCTTTTCTCATTACAATCTCTAATAAAGTGATGCCTTATCTCAATATGTTTAGTTCTAGAATGTAAAACAGGATTTTTAATAATGCAAATTGTACTGTTATTATCAATGTAAATCTTAGTATGCATAAAATTGTACCTAAAATCCAGCAATTGATTCTGAATCCAAAGAACTTGACCACAGCAACTAGCAGCAGCCACATATTCAGCTTCAGTTGTAGAATTAGCCACAATAGTTTGCTTTTTACACTGCCAAGAAATTAATCTGCTTCCCAAAAACTGACATCCTCCAGTAGTAGACTTCCTATCCAAACTAGCTCCAGCATAGTCACTATCTGTGTAGGCCACCAAATCAAAAGGGGAATCCTTAGAGTACCAAAGGCCCAATTTTGGATGACCTTTCAAATATCTAAAGATCCTCTTAACAACATTCATGTGTGAGGTATTTGGTGTGACTTGAAATCTTGCACACACACATACTGAGAACATAATATCTGGCCTAGATGCAGTAAGATGCATCAAAGATCCAATCATAGATCTATACAACTTCAAATCTACTTTGGGACTTCCATCATCTGGTAACAGAGGTTTCTGAGTCTCCATTGGTGTACTTGCACTCTTTACATCTTGAAACCCAAACTTCTTTAACACATCTGCTACATACTTGTCTTAACTAATGAAGATACCATCAGTCCTTTGTTGAACCTGTAGTCCCAAAAAGAAAGTGAGTTCTCCCATATAACTCATCTGAAACTTATCATGCATAAGTTTCTCAAAATCTCTGCATAGCTCCTTGTTTGTAGAGCCAAAGATGATGTCATCTACATAAACCTGAACCAATAAAATATCATCTTTGTGCTTTCGAATGAACAAAGTTTTATCAATCAGCCCTCTTTTAAACCCATTGTCCATCAAATAAGTAGACAGGCACTCATACCATGCCCTAGGAGCTTGATGCAACCCATACATAACCTTTCTCACCCTATAAACCTTGTCAGGATGATCAGGATCTTCAAAACCAGGAGGTTGACAAACATAAACCTCCTCATCAATAGTGCCATACAAAAATGCACTTTTAACATCCATCTGATACACAACAAAATTCTTGAATGAAGCATAAGCCAAAAACAATCTAATAGCCTCTATCCGTGCAACTGGTGCAAACACTTCATCATAGTCCAAACCTTCAGTTTGTGTGTATCCTTGAGCAACCAACCTTGATTTGTTTCTTACAACAATTCCTCTTTCATCCCTCTTGTTTCTGAACACCCATTTAGTCCCAATTGCCCTTTTACCATTAGGAAGATCAACCAATGTCCAAACCTCTTGAAGCTTAAACTGTAAAAGTTCTTCTTGCATTGATTCTACCCAGCCTTCTTCTGATAAAGCTTCTTCCACTCTCTTGGGCTCCTTTTGAGACATAAAGCAAGCAAACATGCAATTTTTCAGATCTTTATGACTGTTTCTTTTGTGAAGAGATCTTGCAAAGAACCCATGTTCAGGAAAGGGTTCAGTGTTCTTAACCCTGCTTCTTGTTTGAACTGGAGTATTCAAGTTTCCAAGAATTTGTTCCTTGGGATGAATCTTGTGAATCCTTGTAGTGGTGATTGGACTCTCATGAATGACTGTTTCCAAGTTTGACAAATCAGCATTAAAGAAATCATCCATGTCTTCATCATCAGTAGGAGTATCAATTTCAATCAAACCAGGCATATTAGGATCATGTGGATACTCCTCATCACCAAATAGTGGCTTTGGATGTGGTCCAAAGAAAGTACTATCACCAGTACTTTTAGCCGGGGTTTCACTTGGACTATCAGTGGTAGAAGATGGCTTGTCAGCGGTTACAGTTGGCCTATCAGTGCTTTCAGTAGGCTTAGCAGTGCTTGCAGACTGCTTTTTCTTCTTTTCAATTTCTTCTACCGACACTGAGTTATCTTTCAACAACTCATCCTTATCTTGATGATGATCAACATTGCCTCCAGTATTCAGTACATCATCATCAGTGGGACCTTGCTTGTGTATGATGGAAGGAACAGAACCAGCTTTCCACTTTTCAACCAAATAGAACTCCTTTGGAGAATCAGCTTCCTTGGAAGATGTATCTGCCTCAGAATCCTTTTGTGTACCTGCATTAACATTAGTGGAAGTTCCTGCAATGATAGGCTTATAATTCATAGATTTGGTTAGCATATCAATGTTAAACAGCCAATCTGGTCCTTTGGTCTCAACACTAGGAGTCTTTTCACTGAATTGAACATGTAGGTTCTCTTCAACAATTCTAGTCCTCCTATTGTATACTCTAAAGGCTTTGCTATTAGTAGAATAGCCTAAAAAGTATCCATCATCTACTTTTTCTTGAAACTTGCCTAGGTAGTCTATGGTATTCAAGATGGTAACAGGACACCCAAAAGGTTTTAGGAATGCAATCATTGGCTTCCTATCATGTAACGGCTCATAGGGGGTCTTGTTATGAGGCTTCACTACCTTACTTCTGTTTTGCACATAACATGCAATTCCTACAGCTTCAGCCCAAAAGGTAGTTGGTAACTTAGACTCTGACAACATGGTCCTAGAAGCCTCAATTCGTGTTCTGTTCTTCCTTTCAGATACACCATTCTGTTGTGGTGTTCTTGCAACACTAAACTGTCTTTCAATACCTTTAGCTACACAGAACTGATTCATCACATCATTCTTAAACTCAGTTTCATTATCACATCTGATTACCTTGACCTTATAGTGTACTAGATTTTCTATCTTAGTAATGAAACTCTTGAGAATCTCACTAGTCTCACTCTTAGCAGCCAAAAAGTATACCCAAGAAAATCTACTATAATCATCAGTTATAACTAGGCAATACTGCTTATGGTTCAGACTTCTAACAAAGGTAGGTCCAAATAAGTCCATATGAAGCATAAACAGTGGTTGTGTGATGGTGTTTACAGTTTTGGTCTTACAAGAAGCTCTATGTTGTTTACCTTTTTGACAGGCCACACACAGTTCCTTACACTCAAAAACCTTTGAAGGTAACCCTCTCACTAAGTTTCCTTTTACCAGTTTATTGATTGTTTTGTAATTGAGATGACCTAGCCTTCTATGCCACAATATTGACTCATCTACAGATGCTTTAGCAAACAAACATAAGGACCTATTAGGAAGAACATCTTTAAGATCAAAACAATATATATTTTCCTTCCTAGGTACCCTAAGTTGTATAAACTTCTCATCAGGCATCTTAAACTCAGGAGACAACACCACACACTCAGTTTCCCCAAAAAGTACCCAGTTTTTCTTATCACACATTTGAGAAATACTGAATAAATTGTACTTAAGTCCCTGTACCAAATAGACTTTTTCAAAGTCTAAATTCCCTGTTCTAATTGTTCCTCTACCAAGTATCTTTCCTCCCTTTGGATCATTGCCAAATGCCACATATCCTCCATCAAAAGCTTCAAAATCTTCCAGATTGCTTCCATCCCAAGTCATGTGCCCAGAGCAACCACTATCAAAAACTCCTTTATCTTTTAGCTCAGTTTGAAGATTGCCCTGCACATTAAATTACACACATTAGTTCCTTTTGTGGACCCAAGCCAATACTGACTTGGGTCTGCCCTGTGCATCAAAATATTCAAATTTCTTTAGGTCCATTGATGCACAATTGACATGTGGTAAAACCTTGGTCTTAGGCTTCCATTGCCAACTAGCTGAGGCCTTAACAATATAAAAATGATTTCCAACCACTGTGTCAGTTATCACCTTTGGAATTTTTAAAACTTGTATTGATTCATTGGTGATGTTTTGCTTATCAGTGGTTTGACTCTGCTTAGCCGTGTTTACATTTTGATTAGCAGTGGTTGGAACCCATTTAGGTGCAACAGTGACAATTGATTTTGTTTTCCCATTCCTTATTAACACTGCCCTAGGAATCAAGTTACTGTTAGGATGAGGGTTTATTTTCCTTGAAAAGTTTTGATGATTTTCCCTCCTCCAATGATTCCAAACTGGTGGTCTGTTTTTATGACAATTTCTCTGTAAGTGCTCAAAACTACCACAGTTATAACAAGCTTTCTTGACACATTGAAACTCATCACCTAATCTGTTAGAAATTAGACCATTTAAGCTTCTTTGATTACCCCTAGGTTTATATTGTTTCATCTGTTCCCTAGGTATTTCCCTGTACTCTACTACTTTCTTGGTAACTTTAGCTCCAAATCTAGGTACAAGGTTGACTTGCTGAGAATCAACTTTCTTAACTTTCTCTATCTCTTCAGACTTAGTTGATTCAGTTCTATCTTCCTTAGAGTCTGATTCCCAATCTTCTATTATGGGAGCATCAGATGACTTATCAGAACTTATCTAAGGTGTTTCAGTCTTATTTATCTCTTCTACAGGTTTGTTAAAACTGAATTCACTACTAAATGACAGTTCTTTAGCAGGTGGTGCATGTTTCATCAAAGAGGGTGGTGGCATATTATTGTATCCAAGACCAGTACCATCTTTGAACAGTTTTTGACCTATTGGCTTATTTACTAAATCAGAAGCATATTGTGTTTTGGCAACCCTAACAACATGTTTTTCTTTTTCATCTAGGGCTTCTTGTTTTACACTCTCTGCCTCTGCTAGTTTATCTTTAAGCATTTTAATCTCTCTATCTTTAAGATCAATTTCACCACCTAGTATATTGATCTTTTCTACATACTCAAACTCACATTTAATATAGAATTTTAGCTTCTCTTCCACACCCTCTAGACCAACTCTATAACCTAAGTTATCTAGAGTCAATCTTTCTACTTCTTTCCTCATACTCTCAGTGATAGCTTTTTGAGATTCTAAGTTATCATAACATGATTTAAAAGAACAAGTAGATGTTTTAGAATCATTAGATACCTCAGAATCTGAACCAGAAGATGAAGCATAGGCCATTAGAGCAAAGTTATGCTCTTTAGAAGCTTCACTAGCAAGAAAAGCTGCATTTGGACCTTCTTCAATCTGATCACTCCAGTCATAATCACCAATCCCATCCTGAGCAACCAAAGCTGAAGAAGCAGCAGGCTCTTCTGTTGTCTTCTTAATGCCTTCAATTCTTTTAGGAGCTCGACATTCCCTAGCAAAGTGACCTTTCTTCTTGCAGTTAAAGCACTCCATCTTGCTTTTGTCGAATCCAGCTCTCCTTTGACCATCATACTTAACCTGTCTTCCAGTCCTCCTCAGAAACTTTCTTGCTTGGAGAGTCAACTTTGCCATTTGCCATTGAAGATTAATCTCATCAAGATCATCAGGATCAATTTGATCCAGATCTTGATTCAGCACAGTAACACTGGTAGTTAAATCAGCCAGAAAAGCACAGATTGCACCATCACTGACATTATCACTAACAGTGGTATTGTTTGCAATAGCCGTGGTTATACCATAGGCAGCAGTGGATACATCTTGTGGGCTTTTGTGATTAGTGGATACAAAAGCAATGTTTTGATTAGCAGAAGATGTGTTAGCAAAGTTATGCTCAGACTCATAAACCTTCAAGTTGTTGAAGAGATTGTCTAGAGTCATGTTAGGAAAATCTTCCTTATTTCTCCACACAATTGTATGAATAGCCCATTCATATGATAAACTCCTAATGAACTTCAAATTAATATCTTCTTGAAGAAACTTGTAATTCACTGACTTCAGTTGACTGATAAGTTTTTGAAGTCTATTGATCGGATCCAAACCGTCAAGTTTTATCACACAAGCTAACCACTTGTGAATGGTCAACCGTAATAAACTTCAAACAGCTCAGAAACCAATGCAATGAAGATCAAGATAAGTTTAGTGTTTCCCCAGGTCGTTAAGTCCCAACGAGCTGTGCGACTGAATCACCAAACGTATAGTGATCGGGTGAATTTGAACGGGAAAAGGGTTTCGATTGATTATACCTACAGAAAAAGTTTATAAATTACAGGGGCTTAAATGCAAATTAAAGAAAATTAAAAAGATAAATTATATTAAATAAATACTATCACTATATTAAAATGATGTTTTTTATTTTTCTTTTATAAATTTAAATTAAAAACTACGTAACTTACTAAAGAAAATGTGAAACTGAAACAGTATTAATCCTAAAAATATAAAAATGAAATTTTTATAAACCTAATGATAAGAGAAAATTTTTAGAAAAAGAAAATTATTTTTATGACTATTTATTTAATTATTATTAATTAAAAACTATTTTTACCTATTTAATAATACCCTAAAATATAAGAAAATATGAAATAAAGCTAGAAAATTGAAATTATGACTTAAAAAAATCTAAAATATCTAAAGAGAATTTTCAAAACTAATTTTATATTTTTCTGATTATTTTTCTATTTTCTATGAATTAAAAACTATTTAAAACTAATTAAATTGCTAAAAATTACAAATTAAACTAGGAAAATCTGGAAAAATTATTTTTTTGCTTTTTATATTTATCTTAGTCTATGAAAATTGAAAACTTATTTTTTTGAAGCTTTTCTGATTTAATTGTATTAAAAGCTAATTAAAAAGTACTAAAAACTGATTTAAATGAGGAAAAATATCAAACAGTGCTGGAAAAATATGGAAAATTCAAGAAAAGTCTAAAATAATATTTTGAATCTAAGAAAAATATAAAAACAATGGCTTATGTGAAGGATTATGAAGCTGCAGTGAAAAGTGCTTATAAATAAGCACTTGAAATAAGCTAGAGGTACCAAATGAGCACCAAATTATCACAGAAGCTATAATATGCTAAAAGTACCCAAAAGCAACTAAGTACAACTAGCCTAAACCTCTAAAGTGCAAGCTAAACAAATTTGATTATTAGAAAGCTTAAATACCAAACAGTTTTTAGCTACTACTTTGTAGCTTGAAAATAAGCTACTCAAATAAGCTGAAACTCAAAACCAGATGTTGGAACCTAAAGTAGACCTGGCTAGGAACTTATAAACCAAAAATGAGCCTGAGATGAGCTCAAACGAGCCCTTGACAAGCTCTGCACAAACCTGAGAAAACTGCCTTGGTGACTTATGCCCTGTCACAGGGCATATGAGGGCTTATTAAACAGCTTATTTAGAGCTTAAGAAAAATCCCAAAAATTCCCCAAAAATCATTTTAAGCAACTTGACCAACTGATCTTGAGTAATCCAAAATATCACTTGAATTGACCCAATAGTGAATCAATTAAAAATCACCCAAGTTGGGTGAAAACTGAGGTTTTCAATTTTTGACTTTTGACAGTTTTGAGAGTTTTGACTTTAATGAACTTCTGAGCTAGATTAAATGACTTAAAATGATGAATGATGATAAAATTATCCTAATGCAAGCTATTTCTATGTATTATGAACCTAAATACTCACTTTGACCAACTGATTCAAGCAAATCTGATCACAAGGACAGATTATATGCAATTTTGACTTTGGCTATTCTAGGGTGCAAATGAATGACCAAATTGACTCTATCACACCTAAGTAAGACTAAAGCAACTAGTGTTAACCACTGAACTAGCCTTAATCTCAGTTTGCTATAAAATCCAAACACCACTTAAATTACTGTTTTGCAATTCAAACTAAGCTGACTACTGAGTTAGCTTATGCTAACACTTAAACTGAATCTAGTTATCCTAATTACAACTAAATAAATAGGCTTAAGCTATTTAATGACCACAGATTCAAATACAAGCACTTTATGCAAACTGAATTAGAAATGGAAATAAGATAAAAACTCACAAGTGTCCAGCTTATTTTGCAGCTTAAACCAGAACCAACCTACACTATTCTAATCCAATCCAACCCCAAATTAGCTTTGCATCAACCAATATCCACTTCCATGACTGCTTAACCAAAATTTCTTCACATGTTGACTTTTGTTGACCAAACACCAAATTTGCTTGAATTTGTTTCTTAAGCTTACTAAAAGCTATAATCAACTTAAATAAGCTCAACTGAGTTATAATTAAGCTTATTGAAGCTTGGATTTTAGTACATTTGAAATTCACTTAATAAAGAAAAAATGTAAAACATGAACTTTGCTCAAACTTGAATTTAATACTTGAAAGTAGTTTCAATACACTGGAACAACTTAGTTTGATACAATAAAACTTGAAATTACAACTTAGAACCTATTTAAGACATGGAAATTTTAAAACGACATACATATGAAAATAAAAACTAAGTACTCCTTTCTCTTGCTTCTCTTTCTTCTTTTTATACTCCAAAACTGCTCCCACTTGTATTCTGAGCAAATCCCACATGCATTTGCAGCCATTGGATCACTTGAGGAGATATTAGCCATTGATGAGATTTTTGGCGCCAAAATGGTTTTAACAGCTGGGGGGTTGAGTGCAAGGGAGGAGGGAGCATTTAATGCATTTGTTGTTTGGTGAAGGTGGAGGGGACATGGAGAGTGGGAGTTGAGCTGGAAGGATGGGTGGATTGAGTGTTGCAGGCAAGCAGGTGAGGGAGAAGGACTTTGGCGGGAGTGGGTGGTTGACTGGGAAGTTTGACTTGGGTGTATTATAGGCAGGGGTCAAAAAGGGGGGTTCAATGGTTTGGCAGAGGTCCAAAGGTTATTGGCAGGGGTCAAGGGTGCAAAGGGTTTGATATTAAAAGCAAGGACCATTTTGCAATTTCTGAAAGTTGGAGGACCAAAACTGCCACATTTTCAAAGTTGTTTCAAGGGTCACTTTTGCCAAGTTTCAATAGTACAAGGACCATAAAAGACATTTCCAAACTTCCAAGGACTATTTTTGCCAATTTTTGAAACTTGAAGGACCAAACTTATAATTTCTCAAAACTTTTGACATTTTTCACCAAAGGACTAATTATGACAACTTATGATTTCAAAAGGACCTTTGGTGACTTTTCTTTTAAAATAAGTGCTCAGGGACTATTTCTGACAACTTTTGAAACTTGGGGGACTAAAACTGCTAATTATGCAAACTTAGCTCATTTTTCATCTGATTTTAAACATTTTGCATTTGAAACATATAAAATACAATTTTGAGATATTTTCAGTATTTTGATGCATTTCTGAGCGTTTTTAAGTGTTTTGCAGTTCAGATTTGACCAAAAATGATGAGTATTTACACACTCATCATCTATTATATGTGCCATCAAGTTTTTCTCCACTAAGAGCAGTGAAGGTTTCAAATTGATGCTTGAGCATATTCATCCTTGACTTCTTAGTAGCTTCATTACCAGCAAACCTTAATTCAAGAGCATCCAATAAATCTTTAGCAGACTCATATTGATCAAAATCCAAGGCAAACTCATTAGGTATTCCCATAGAGAGAATACTGTGAGCTTTGATCTCCATTTTCCTTTTAGCTTTATCAGGTTCACTAACAATAGCTATCTCTTTGCCATCATCACCCTTCTTAGGAAGAGTGTCACCCTTTTCAACGACATCCCAGAGAGCATAATCAATCATACGAATGTATTGCTTCATTCGCATTCTCCAGATTTGATACTCACCATGCTTGAGCATGGGTACCTTTGAAGCAGTCACCATGTGAGTTTCGTCAGACATCTTAACTTACTTGAATAAAGCTTAACAGACTTCTTCTTGGTTACAGTTTCTAGATCACAAGCTCTGATACCACTTGTTGATCCCAGTTGAGCAAACGATCTAATATAGAAACTGACTTGTAACGAAAACTTATTAAGTATCATGCGGAATTTAACACTTAATCTTAAGAAGAAGAACAATAAACATTCAACACCTCAATATTATTGATAATACGAATACTCTTACAGTATTAGGGTTTTGCAACCTTGAAGTGTATCAACCTTAGATATAAAACATACGTATATCTAACCTAACCTAGTATCTCCTTTTATAGGCTAAGGAGTCCTATACATTATACAATACGTAACCTACAAGATAAATATCTTTTCCATATTTATCTAATACAATAAACTAAACCGACTATACAAGACTAGCAGTGGTTACATATCATTATCCGTGGTTACACTCTTCTACTAGCCGCGGTTTGTCTTCATCCGTGGTTACATCCTTCTGTCCGTGATTATATCAAGCCTGTCCGTGGTTCCAGTACTTAGAGTAATTCTTGATCCAAGGAACCTAAAACCCAACATATTGCTGTTGCAAAAAGAAAGTATCATAAAAGTTATAGGCAATCTCGGTTGTAAAAAATGTGTGGCAAAAGATAACTTACTTTCAGTTGCATCTGAAATGGATGTTTCACCAATGGTGTGCACATGACTATTTGAATTTGGTTGATGCATGTATGTTCTGGAGGCCTTATTTGCATGTCTTTTTCTTCTCCGAGTTTCTGCTTGATGGCATTTATCAGATGCAACATGAATGTCAACATGACCATGCACAACTGGCGTGACTGGTTGAAGAGAAACACACAAAATTGAAAATCAATATTGCATCAAAACAACTGGCATTCCAAAAAATTTGCCACAAAAGAAAACACGGTTGCTGACCTTCAGTCATATGTAAAGGCAGTTGGTCAGTGACGGTCTGTACACCATCATGCGAATTAGCATTCTGCACATGGCTTTTAGTGAGGCCACTAGTTGATTCTTTTCTTTTTCTAGTTTCTTTTGAAGGACCAGTATTGTGTGCACGTAATCCTGTTGACATAAAACAATACTGCCAAAGGGTAATTTGGTATTGTACAGGAAGCTATCAAATTTGAATAACTGCATTTGAAAAGAGAACAACATAAGTCACCTTCCATCATATCAGGAGTTATTGGTTGACCAATGTTGTGCACATCATCAGCCGGACCACATCGGTAAACTTGTTTGTTGGCCATCTCTTTTCGCGGTCTGCCTCTTTTTCGAGTTTCCTGTGAACATCTGTTATCATGTGTGGTTGATCCTATTCCAATTTAAAGAATACCATGAGAATGTGATTTAATCATTCTAAAGTGGTGTGCGAAAACAAAATACATTAGGCTACCTTCCATCATATCTGCAGTGATTTGTTGGCCAATGTTGCGCACATTATCAGCCGTACGACACCGGTCAACTTGTTTGTTGGCCATCTCTTTTCGCGGTCTGCCTTGCTTTCGAGCTTCCTGTGGACATCTGTTATCATGTGCGGTTGATCCTATTCCAATTTAAAGAATACCATCAAAATGTGATTTAGTCGTTTTAAAGCGGTGTGCGAAAACAAAATACATTAGGCTACCTTCCATCATATATGGAGTGATCGGTTGGCCAATGTTGCGCACATTATCAGCCGGACGACAACGCTTAACCTGTTCGTTGGCCATCTTTTTTCGCGGTCTGCCTCGTTTTCGAGGTTGCTGTGGACATCTGCTATCATGTGCGGTTGATCCTATTCCAATTTAAAAAATACCATCAGAATGTGATTTAGTGATTCTAAATTGCTGTGCAAAAACAAAATACATTAGACTACCTTCATTCATGTAGAAACCAACATTATGTCTCACATTTGATTCATTGTGCTGATAAGCAGTTGGCCCTACAGCGCATACCCAAAAAATAGAGAAACTTACATTTAATTTTGCATGCAAGCAACAAAAAAAAAACACAATAAGCAATTTCTTTAAAATAGAGTGCATAAATCTACCTTCAGTTACATTATCAGACGTGCCATCAACCATCACATCAGCATGTTTTTTTAAAGCAGTCTAGGCCAAATTAGTTTCCAAATTGTTTCGGGTATTGCAATCGAGTCCCAAAGAACTACCCATTGGTGCACATATTCCTTGCCCACGACTACCATGGTGTAAATCTATCAGTGTGTATGTTCTGGTGCTGACCAACATCTGTAAAAAAAGGGCAACATATGTGTGTGAATGTTTGGATGTTAAACATGACAATAAGTGTAAGTATATCAACAATGAATAACAAAAAAATAAACTAACCTTCAGCACAATGATTGTTTGATGCAGTTAAAGACTGCGATGCACATGGTTCACAGGTATAGAGGTTTGCCATAACGATCTTATGCATTTCACATGGAGGCCATCCATGTATATTTGGACCATTGTTTTGTACCAAGTTTTCATGTGACCGATCGTGAATGTTTTGAAAGTAAGGTGTCGTTTTTGGGTTCATAGTTATAAACAATACGCAGTCCAATTATGAAGAGAATAAAAAGCAAGTAAAGTAGAACTATTAACATTTTTGAATTAGTTATCATGAGCAACAAAAACATTATCAAGTGATAATTTGCAATTACAGAAGAGAGAAAAAGAAGGCAAACACAAAAACGAAAAGAAATCAGTACTTATGACCCAAAAACAAAGCAGTCCAAAAAGAAATAAACATTTAAACTGCAAATCAAAACAACCCCCAAAAAATAAGACTATAGAACATTTAATGAGACCAACATTCAATTTCAACTAACACTTTTAAGCCTAAACCCTAAAGATAATTGTGCATCTCATTTATTGAGCCTAACATCGAAACCTAACTAACATTTAAAGCACAATAAGTAACATCTAATTAGTCTAACAATAGGCACAAAATCAAAGGGAAAACATCAAACCTAATATGAAGGCTTCAAAACAGTAAAGTTGCTGAAGATAATTTTGGTGACAAATAATTGATCCACCAACCTCTAAAATCATATCTATCCATCATGAAAAAACATATGGACCAAAATAGATGTGAAACTGTAGCCCGCAACATATGGCAAAGGGACAACCACAAACGTAAATAAAAAATACCTCCCCTCACAAACGCGACTGTACTACCAAGGATACCCATTTTGGTCGGAGCAATTGATCGCCGGATTTTTGATCTCCCCAACACCCGTTTGGATCTGAAAAATAGCGAGGGGTTGTGAGTGATAAACAACAGTACGGGTCGGATATTACCAAAGTCATATCCTAACGGGCCCCGCCCAAATAGCTCGAAAAAAAAAGCCAAACAGTACTGTAGATTTTAACCCACTAAATATAATATAGATAGAATATCTGTGTATGCATGGGTTTTTGACAAAAAAATTATTCTGTATTAATATTGAATATTGTGTCTTTAAAGGTAATTGCATATAATAATATAGTTATAAATTTCGTGCACGTACGAAGTTTACACATAAATCAAATTTATTTTAACATTTTAGTTCAGTATATACACATATAAGAATTTGCCCATAAAAATTGTGATATAAGTACAACTAATATTTATGCACAAGTTTTTCATTATCCATTAGAATTTGGTAAAATATTTGTAAAAATTTATGTTAGGTAACTTAAGATTTAATTTTATTTAGCTGACAAAGATGTTGATGTTGTTATTTAAATTTCAATACTGATATTATCTTGTACACATGATGCAAGTTTAATAGCATATAATGAGCGTTGATAAAGTTAAAGTATACTCCTTAAAGTTTTTAAAAAATGTTTTTATAGATATCCTTATATAAATAAATAAGAATTACATGAATCATTGTTATAAGTACAATCACGTATATTTATTTTTATATTAAAGTAACTCGTGCTTACAATTTGATAATTATATACCCGTTTTCAGTAATTTAGCCGTATTTAAAATATAAACTCGTGTCCACATAGGTTAAACTTTTAAAAATGAAACAAATGAGTCCTTATTGAACGTATATAGTAAAAAAAAATGATATTTATAATCTTATGTAAATTATATGTTGTTATTTTAAACATATACATTGTATTTTTTAAGATATAAACTATAAAGGGTATAAAGTATAAGGGGGTATTTGTTTATAATCCAAAGTTATTAAAAAACATGAAAGCTTATAATATTACACTTAACTTTATATAATTTTTAAATTTCAACCACTAAAGTTTTATTAATTTACCTCATATTTTTTTAAGTTTTTGTTTTCACAAATTTGATACCTATATTTTTATGTGTTTTTTTTTATCAACCAAATTTTCCCCCAAATTTATTAAAATTTGACGAAAATCAATTTAATTTTGACTTTTATTAACCAATCACATCACACGATTTTGCTTACGTGGCGAAATCGAGCACTGCTATTGGCCTAATTATTTTTTCAATAATAATGAATTGACAAAATCACTTCGAAATGATGTAATTCTTTTATTATATTAAAGAATTAGTGTAAATCTTTTATATTCACCGGATCTACGTCTACACCGAAAATTCAAAATAATATCATCTCATCTAATATTCACCGGATCTGCGTCTACACCGAAAATTCAAAATAAAAAAAATATATATATAAAAAAAGTTATTTTGCCTAGAGTCCATTCAACTTTTCAGTCGCGTAAACATGTCACCAAAAAAATCGTGAACATATGTACGGTTAAAAATATATACTGAAATGAATTTAATGGTTGAAATTTAGAAGTTAATTTTCATAACAAAACACGAACTGTCCAACGTCGTAAAACAATAATAAAAGTTAAAAAATTTCTCAAAAAAAAAGCATCCATCGCGGCAACGCAAACTTACTCGTTACATAAAGCCCAAATAGCCAATAACATATGGTCGGCAAAAATTCGTTACATAAATAGTAAGAAGCGTGTTTCATCTTCATAACCCCTTTTCCCTTGTTCATCTTCCAGAATATTCACCTGCGATCTCTTTCTAATCTCTTCATCATTCAATAAAACTTTAATTAAAGATTTAAAGGTATGTTCCCAAATAGCTTATCAAATTTTAATTGTAAAACCCTAATTGCTAGTCTTAATTGTTGTATGATTTGACAGTTAAGATTGTTTTTTATTTCTTGTTTATGTTGCCCGTTAAATTAGCTGATTATATAAAATCAGAAAAACTAATCTACACACAGATGAAGTAGAAGATTATCTATTGGTACGGGTTTACATATATACAAATAATAGGGAAGAATTAGGTTTAAATCTATTAATGTTCTGCTTCTTGATTTTCTTTACCAGGATATTATTAGGTAAGAAATGGACAAAACTATATTTAAGTTCAGCTTTTCGTACCTTAATTGCTCTGCTGGTTGTTTTTATCAGTCTTATTTGAATATGATCCGTAATTATATCCTGATGCTCAAGTTACTTTACAGATCTCATTTTGAGTTTTCAAGATGCCGGCCACAGCGGGTAGAGTTCGTATGCCAGCCAACAACCGGGTTCACAGTAGTGCTGCCTTGCAGACCCACGGTATATGGCAGAGTGCAATTGGATATGATCCTTATGCTCCTAACAAGGAAGATAACAAGAAATCCGCCCAGCCTCAGTCTTCTGCTGCAGAACCTGAGGGTGAAAACGCTTATGCAAGTTTCCAAGGCTTACTTGCCCTTGCCAGAATTACCGGCTCCAATGCTGATGAGGCTCGCGGCTCCTGCAAGAAGTGTGGTCGTGTGGGCCATCTCACATTCCAATGCAGAAACTTCTTAAGCATTAAAGATGACAAGGACAAGGATCCAGAAGCTATTCAGGCCGCTGTCATGTCGGGTTTGGAGAAAATAAAAGGGCATAGGAAGAGAAGTGCAAACGAGAGCTCAGATGAGAGTGATGAAGAAGAGAGTGAGAGTTCAGATTCTGATTATGATTCTGAGATTGAAAGGGCTATTGCTAAGAAATATGGTAAAGGGCTGACCAGTAAATTGAAGTCTTCAAGAAAGAAGAGAGATGATGATTCCGACGACGACGATGACTCGGATTCCAAGGATAAGAAAAAAAGGGGTCGGTCAAAGAAGAGAAGTGTAAAGAGGAGAACCAGTGATACGGATGATGACCAGAGTGGTAGGAAGAGGAGGAAAGAAAAGAGGAGGAGAAAGGAGGAGTCATCAGATGAGGATAGAGAACGCCGATCGCAGAGGAGGAAGAGTAGGAAAGAGAAGAGGAGAAGGAGAAGCCATCGACATTCAGATGATTCAGACAGTTCTGAAGACTCGATTAGAAGGCATAAGAGGAAAAGCAAGAGCAAGAGGGCAGCTTTGTCTTCTGATTCAGATGCCAGTGGCTCTGAAGATTCAAGGGTTGGCAGGGAGAAAAGAAGGTCAGAGAGGAAAAACAGAAATTAATTATTATCCGAATGAAATGTTCTCACTTGAAAAGGTATCACTTGCTGTCTTGATTGAATCTAATGTTATTTTGTTGGAGAATTGCTCTTTTGGCATCATTAGATCTGTATTTGTATTTCCCTTTTGGTATAGTTCTATGGTGCTGCAGCATTGCTATTTAGTTATTGAATGAATATTTGAAAGCTACATTTTCTTCATGTTTCCTCAGAACCTCATTCTCCTTTGCACGCGATATCCTATTGCATGTTTATTGCCTATTTAAGGTCCATGTAGACTTGCTTGGGAGGCTGGAATGCCTATAAGAGATATTCAGGTTAATTGGCATTTTTATTTTTAGAGTTCCCTTAGTACCTGCAATTTTATTCAGGTTAATTGCTTCCAAACTTAACCGTGCATCTCTTTGATATCTTGCATTTAAACTTTTAGGACTTTCTTTGTAATACAACTTTATAAGCAGTGCGCTCTTTCTGTTTGCCCATGCTGTTGGTATATCCTATATCATTTGAACCAGGATCGCGATTCATCTCATCTTTCTCCATCTATTCTCTATTTATATTTTACTTGTTCAACATGAATGTATGCCACTTAGGGGATGATTATAAATCGAAGGTACTCCGTGGGATAATAACTTGGCAAGCTCTGTGAAAACTGTTAATTTCATGGTCATTACAATCTAGAGGTTGTGTCGAACCGGATTGACCCATAGACAGTGTTGTCCTTTTTTTGTATTGTACAAGTAATTAATGTTCCAAGTATTTTCACAATAAACTATATCGTTAAAAGTTATAAGATAGTTTATTTCAGATGAAATGATTCAGGTTCTTACTGTAAGCATTTGGTTAAACTTTGGGCGAATTTGACCAAACATGTTAGCTATATTTCCACATTTGACATGTTACTTAAGTAAATAAAACAGCGTTAACCCATTTTGTATAAATGGTTAAAAACTTGAAATAGCCACATCTATCACACAAACTATTTATGTTGCCACATTTGGTGTTAGATTACGCATTAGCAGTAGCAAATGCAAACAGTACATGCCTTGCAGATTTAGAAGTTACCTTCTTTTTGAAACTGAGCATGTCATCCGGTGCACAATGTACACTATACGAGTGTGCAATGCTATATGTAAGATTCTTGTATCTTGGATTATATATGGTAAATCTAGTTGCTTTACCAACTGTATCATTAACATCTTGCTTGTATTCTGGAGACTGCCTTGTATACCTGAACGGTTGAATTGGATAGGCGTGCCCGTTAAATTTAATTTTTGCTCAAACTTTTTAGTCTTGAAGCAAGAGTAATCTTTGCTCCCTTAGTACCTTGTGTTGATTTCATTGTTATCCATAACTTGTACGTTATTAGTATCTTGTGGAAGTTCATACATAATGAAATTTTTAAGCTATTGAGCAACATCTCTTGTACTGCATTTTGCATACACTGTATTTTCTTATTGTTGCTGATTGCTTACACTTGGGATTTTGCAGGAAGCAGAGACAAGGAGAGTGTATAACTCTACCGATATGAATTGGCATACTGATCTGTCTGATGAGGATTTAGTCGATTATGGCATGTAAACTTATTTCCAATCAACTGCTATGTATTTGTATGACTTGCTTGTTTCTAGATCCTAAAATTGTTTGTGGTTTTTATGTTAACGCAACTGGTTTTCTCCAGTGTATCTCAGCTTCATATATCTGCCATGTTTTAATGTGTTTGTGTGTATGTTGAGAACTAACAATCGGAATATGCAACACGCAAAAGATTAAATTGATGTGCTGCAACAACAACTAACTTCTGACGAAAAGCAGAAAGAGTTCTGAAACCCTAACTTTTGATGAAAAACCCTATATTTACCGCAAACATTTTCCAATATGCAATTCTTTTATGCAACATTATTAATGACATTTGACAATTTTACACCAAGTTTCACCAGTCATTGCGCCAAATGAGTATTTTTAAGCTATTTACGAAGTGCATTTGGTTCATGCATGGGAGCTGATAAAAAAATTGGCAAGCATGTTTCTGAAGGCTTAAAATATGCAGGAGAACTTTGATGATGCTGTACCTGTATCACAAATCTCAGTTTTCTTCAAATGATAAAAAATAGTTGCACCAAAACGGTGAATATTTGGATAATCATGGTATAATCCTATAAGGATGTATTACTATAAACGAATGTCGCACCTTTATATCATGAACAAAACCTTTTAAACCATCCATTGTCAGACTCAGGCATTGAAATCAAACAATCTCGAGGCTTGATGTGTTACGGAGTACAAGAGAATTTTGATGGTACGGTTTTTAGAACCTCCATTCTCTTTAGAACCTCAATTTTGAAATCAAACAATACCATCAATGCCCCCAATAAACCAAGTGATCAAAAATGGCACACAGAAAAGACATTTTTAACCATGTGAAGTCAAGCAAAATTTAAGTCAAGAGGTACAAAAGAAGACTCATTAATGGAAAGATGTTTATGTAATTCAGCAAGCGCATATAGCTCTTGACAATGTACACATGTTTATGGTGTTTTACTTCAAATACTAAAGCAACTTCCTATTTAAATCTCTCAAAGAGCAGATACTATCAAAACAGGCTGGCGTTGAATTTAAGGTCATATACCACTGGTTTAGTCTTGAGTAGCGGCCCCTTGGTTGAGTTCAGCAAACCTCAATCCAACACGCATTGAATGCTTCAAGAACTTCTCAGCACATCTCTTCACACATGTCTCCTCTTGTTTATCTAACGTCTTGCGTCTGAAAGAGTCCACACAATCTGTAAAGCATCTCTCCACAAGATTGTTATACATCCGCAGGCTGCAATGGATTAAAAACAATAGATCATGAGCGGATGCTCCATTTTAGTCGCCAATGTAAGCAATGGCAGAAAATGTAAATTATTATAATTTTTTTTAATATTAATTCAAAGGTTGTTAGGACTTTTTTTTAACACTAATTGAATTCAGTTTCATTCCTGTTAAGGAAAGCTGGAAACCATCTCGTCCACAGGGCATCTTATATCTCCATAGCATATACGGAATGCACAAATCAGATACCCAAACAAAACAATAAATAGGAATTATCAGTAATGCGTAATTCGTTTCACATAGAAAAGAACATACCCTAGGTCTAAATAAAGCCAAATTTATATATACTATTGTACCCTAACTCAAATTCAATTCAAAATACTATCAAACATGACTAAAACTCAAGTACAAACCGAGAATCACAAATCAATTTTGTGTAGTGTGTTTAGGGAAGAACATGGTGCTGAAAAACGACATGCATCATCAATCTGTTTGTGCGAGTTTTTCATAGTGAGCAACTGAGCATCCATTCAAGCTTATGTGTCATGAAGAGGTCTAAGATATTGAATCTTTTCATAATTTAATGTCTTCGATTATGTGATGTTTATATCACTTGAAAAGGTTTATAACATAGTTGGGATAGGTTTAAAAAACAAAAAGGTTTATAATTTAATGTCAAAACAGAAATATAAACCTTTTAAAAGGTTTATATTAGTGGATGGCCTAATAATCATGGTTGCAAAAAAGCGCGATTTCAAAATTATATGT
Source organism: Chrysanthemum seticuspe (assembly GCA_019973895.1). NCBI lineage: Eukaryota > Viridiplantae > Streptophyta > Magnoliopsida > Asterales > Asteraceae > Chrysanthemum > Chrysanthemum seticuspe. The sequence goes on along the minus strand of BPTQ01000006.1, from coordinate 232,011,885 downwards.
ATATTGATAAATTTTAGCATAAATAACTAAGTAGGTCTAAAAAAGATAAATTAGGGCTTTAACTTAGTTAGATTAGGGTTTTTTTTTTTAAGTAAAGCCTCATTTTTCTTTTTCTTTTCTAGCCATCATCTTATCTTGAAATTTTTCTCATCTACAACAATTACATCACAAAGTTCATGCTTACACATCATTTAAAAACAAGATCCGACCAATTGAAAGAAAAAACCTAACTTAAAATTTAAAAACTGTGTTGACCGCGTTGACGGCTTTCTTGAAGCTTCAACATAGACATCAGTATTCTAACTAATCAATTTATGACTCTTAGCTAATAAACCACCAAGCTTCTAAACTCGAAATACGTCTTGTTTTTTATTATCAATATCATACAGATTCTTTGGATCTCCTCAAATAGACTGCATTTAAATTAAACTCTGAGATATATTTGATTTAAAATCAATAGAGTAACGTACACTTCTAAATGATCAGTTAAACACAAACAGATTTAACAAGCAGATAGGTTGCCACAACTGCAACAAATAATGATCTTCATACATAAAAACATTACAGAATGGATTACAACTCCGCTTGTTTAAAATCTAAAACTGTATAATTCCTAGATTCTAATAAGATGTAATAGTATAGGTGTCATAAAAAAGAACAAATTCTTCCTGTTGTTAAGATTCCTAGACCAAACTAATAAACATAATGGGCAGCAATTTACAAGCTCAAAAGTAAAGTAGAATAAGAAAATGAATTAAGAATAAATTCCATTACCATGGTCCATTAAGCTGACCACCAACACTAACAAAGTCCCAATATTCGAAGTATTAAAAAAAAAAAAAAAAAGGAGAGGAAGCAACCTATCTCTGACTTGAAGCTGGTCAATCATGGTAGCCATACGAGCTTGATCTTCAGCTGGAAGACTACCCAGATCTCCCATCATACTTTTGTCCATCTTTCTTTCTTTCTTTCTTTCTTTTTCAACAATTAGGGTTCCAAATCTGTGTTTTTCTAGCTTTCTATACTTTGGGGAAGGGTTTATAAGTCCTTTTTTATTTTATGGGCTTATGCTCACCAGTATAATTGGGCCTTAAAATACAACTCAACAATTAAAGATTTTAAGATGTATAAATGTATAATAATATTTAAATTTTAACCCTTCTTATAGATGCGTCGGCTCTCGGTAAATGAATCGGATCAACAGTTGCCTGTCAAAAATTGAATTGGGCCAGAAACCAGAAATAATACTCTTTTTGGTTTTTGAACTGGTTTTGTTCCGGTTTAGACCTATTCGAAAAAATGATGATAGGATTATGTAATAACATGTTGGATATTTTAGTGTAATTGGATTAACTTGTTTTGACCAATTTCATCATAATAATACATCATTTATGTTTGGAGGTGCGGAGTGCACACCTACTTGAATTTATTATGATCTTAGGGGCGAAGCCCCCAAGGGACGGGGGTCCGGGGGCAGCGCCCCTGGTAGCAGGGTCCAAGGGGCGGCAACCCCTGGCAGGGTCCAAGGGGCAGAGCCCCTGGCTGGGGTCACTGAAGTTGCTATGTAAAAATTCCTGCTGAAGTTATGTTTCTGCTGAAATAGTTGTGTTTCTGCTGAAGTTATGTTTCTGCTGAAATGGTTGTGTTTCTGCTGAAGTTATGTACATCAGAAACTAATTTTCGGAAATTGAGGGACAAAACTTGACAACTTGGAAACCCTAAAACTGCTTTGGCAGTTATCCCGTATCATAGTTATATACGGTTTATTTGGTCATATATTTTCTACTGGTTCATTATATCTCAGACACAAACATACTGAAAATTCTAAACTCTGAATTGTATCCGATTGAATAATTTGGTAGAACCACCGAATTGATTCGATCTGAAAGTGTTCACACGCCTTTCAGAGTATTAAGCATATCCAATTGTGTTCGTTATCATTACATATCCCCTACATAACATCCAAGTGTCACAAAAAAAACAACTCGATTCATATTGGATTATTGTTAATTCGGTTTATTTATGTGGGCTTTGGACCTTAGGGGGAGTTTGGGATTACTTATTCAAAATAAATTATGGGTTTTGAAAACGGATAATCATGTTTCAAAACGTGATTTTAAAATAGAGTGTTCGGATTTGACTATTTTGTTTGATATCGCAATATCAGATTTTAAGTATTTGACAAATTAGGTTATATATAACTTGACATGTAAGATCATCAAATTTGACATTTTTAATATTTTGTTGAATTAATTTAACATATACTAAAACTTTGTACTTTTATAACTTCTGATGTTGTACGTAAAATAAAGGGCAAATGATAAAAAAATGCATCGAACTTGACACTTTATGTGATTGTGTGTAGCCAACTATTTTTTTTCTTATTGTATGTACTGAACTTTTAAATTTCGATTATTATGTGTATTTTGTGACTATTCTGTCATGTAAAATGACCATTTTACCCTTCAAAATTTGGAAAAATTAAGGATAAAATGGTCATAAAATACACACAATAATCGAATTTTGAAAATTCAATACACACAATAAGAAAAAAAATAGTTGGCTACACACAATCATAAAAAATGTCAAGTTCGATGCATTTTTTTGTCATTTGCCCTAAAATAAATTCACTTCCTGACAACATACACCATCGCGACGAGCATTTAATTATCTTTCTATAGACCGGCACTTTGATATACTTTCGAAAAAAGAAAAAAAATAAATTTTTCACGTTTTTTCGTCTTTTTTTTCGAATTTGAGATTTACATGAAAAAATCACATGTCATTAAACACTAATTTGAATATCACATGTGATATTTAGTGTTAAATATTAGTGTTAAGTCACATATGATATATTATCATATGTAATTTAACATTAATATCACATGTGATATTTTAATTTATCATATGTTTTATATAATAAAATAATTACATCATTTCAGAGTGTTTTTGCAAAACCCTTCTCAATGAAAAAAAAAATTAGACCAATAGGAGAGGTTGATTTTGCCACGTAAGCGAAATCGGGCAACGTGATTGGTTAATAAAAGTCAAAATTAAATTGATTTTGGTCAACCTTTAGTTTATTTGGTGTAGATATTTGGTTGAGAAGAAAAACACATAAAAATATAGGTGTCAAATTTGTGAAAACAAAAACTTTAAAAAAGAGGGGGTAATTAAAAAAACTTTAGTGGTTAATTTTTAAAAATTGTATAGAGTTAAGTGTAATATTATAAGTTTTCATGTTTTTTAATAACTTTGAAAATTAACCAAATACCCCCTTATATTTTATACCCCCTATACTTTATAACTTAAAAATACAATATATATGTTGTTTTAAAACTCCAACATATAAATATACATAAGATTATAAATGTCATTTTTTTTAACTATATATGTTTACTAAGGACTCATTTATTTCATATTAAAAGTATGACAAATGTGGACACGAATTTGAATATTAAATACGTTAAATTATTGAAAACGAGAATATAATTATCAAATTGTAAGTACGAGCTACTGTAATATTAAAAAAAATGTGATTGTACTTATAACAAATACTCATGTAACTTTTATTTATTTATATAAGGATATGTAAAAAAACATTTTTAAAAAACTTTAAGGAGTATATTTTAACTTCATCAACATTTATTATGTGAAACTAAACTCGCATCTTGTGTACATCATAATATAAACAGTGAAATTTAAATAGGATCATCAACATCTATATCAGCTAAATATAGTTGAATCTTGAGTAATCTAACAAAAAACATTTTACAAAATTTGATTATACAAAATTCTAATGGATATAATGAATAATGAAAAACTCGTGCATAAATATATAATTATATGTAATTATCTTTAAAGACATAATATTTAGCATTGATAAAAAAAAAAAAAAAAAAAAAAAAAAAAAAAAAAAAAAAAATTGTCAAAACCCTGTGCGTGCACAGGTATTATAACTATATTAAAGTAACTCGTGCTTACAATTTGATAATTATATACCCGTTTTCAGTAATTTAGCCGTATTTAAAATATAAACTCGTGTACACATAGGTTAAACTTTTAAAAATGAAACAAATGAGTCCTTATTGAACGTATATAGTAAAAAAAAATTGATATTTATAATCTTATGCAAATTTATATGTTGTTATTTTAAACAACATGTACATTGTATTTTTTAAAATATAAAGTACAAAGGGTATAAAGTATAAGGTGGTATTTGTTTATAATCCAAAGTTATTAAAAAACATGAAAGCTTATAATATTACACTTAACTTTATATAATTTTTAAATTTCAACCACTAAAGTTTTATTAATTTACCTCATATTTTTTTAAGTTTTTGTTTTCACAAATTTGACACCTATATTTTTATGTGTTTTTTTTATCAACCAAATTTTTCCCCAAATTTATTAAAATTTGACCAAAATCAATTTAATTTTGACTTTTATTAACCAATCACATCACACGATTTTGCTTACGTGGCGAAATCGAGCACTGCTATTGGCCCAATTATTTTTTCAATAATAATGAATTGACAAAATCACTCCGAAATGATGTAATTCCTTTATTATATTAAAGATTTAGTGTAAATCTTTTATATAATAAAGGAATTACATCATTTTGTAATGAATTTTGTCAATTCATTATTATTGAAAAAATAATTGGGCCAATAGCAGTGCTCGATTTCGCCACGTATGCAAAATCGTGTGATGTGATTGGTTAATAAAAGTCAAAATTAAATTGATTTTGGTCAAATTTTAATAAATTTGGTTGATAAAAAAAACAGATAAAAATATAGGTGTCAAATTTGTGAAAACAAAAACTTAAAAAAAAGGAGGTAATTAATAAAACTTTAGTGGTTGAATTTTTAAAAATTATATAGAGTTAAGTGTAATATTATAAGTCTCCATGTTTTTTAATAAATTTAGATTATAAACAAACTAGCTACAGGCCCGCCTGCTGGGCGGCTAGCTTCAAGAAATCTTCAAGATAGCGTATAGTAGAATAGTTTTTAAGTTATCATTCAATCGTAAAAAGAAACACAATGACATCAAAATGTTTCCGGTTTATATCTCCAAAAATGCACATTGTGTCTATTTACATACAAAAAGGGAAAGAAAATAAAAGGTTGTTTATTAATGATAGGATGGATGCAAGGTATATAAGAATAAATGCAAACCAATAACACTCAAGATGGTATAAAAAATCCCTCAAATAAGAATCAGTAGTTATAACAACAACTTTGCAACTTAAAAGTTATAAAAAGTCTACATATAAAACACATAACAATCTTGAGAATATTTATAATCTATGGAGAACCTCTTTGTACACGACATTTGTTGTATATATCGTTAAAAACAAAATAATGTTCACAATAAAAATAAGTTTATATGAGTCATAATCGTAAAAGAAAAAAGATACATATTCATTATAGTTGGGCATAATGGAACTAAACAAAGATACTCATAATTTGTGAAGAATCTCTTTATATACAACGTTTTTTTGTAGCATTGTGTAGTTACTATCTCTATCAAAAATTCAAAAGACAACACTTTAAGATCTTTTTTGCTCTTTACTTTTAAAAGGGCCACATAAAGTTGTCCATGTGAGAAAATTGAGCGTTCAAAATAAAATCCAACCTTTGTCAAAGTTTGACCTTGACTTTTGTTTATTGTCACGGTAATAGAAACAGAACATCAAGTTCACAACACTCACGTAGTATACATAATGCACCAAAATATTCAATATGTAGAAGTGGGCTAAAGTGACCTTAAGTTTTTAAGTATCATGAATGCATTCGTTTCAAAATAACATAAGACTCTCACACCATCATATGAAGTTTATGAGTTGGTGCATTTTTCAAAGATGTGGAGATTTCTAATTCTAAAAGAGCCCATACAAAGTAAACTAAAAAAACTAAAGCAATAAATGTTGAAAATAACACTACCTTGATTCGCGTACAATTCAAACATTAAAGGTTGAAGCTATACAATATTTAACTACAAAGTTTAGAGTTATCACTCAATTTCAGCACACAAATATCATGCACAATTCAAACATTATCGAGATCCTTGAATCTACCAGTTTTCTTGATTACATAAAAAAAAAAGAAAAAAAAACGGGTAAACGATCCAATTGTTCACTCCGGGAAGAATATACAAAGGATTGATCAATCCGCCAGTTATGACTCCCCTTTTTATCTTGTAAACTTTTTCAGCAACAATCTATCATACATGTATGTTATGAGCCTCGTGCATTCAAAAAATACACAAAGAAGTTAACCAAGGATTCAGAATTATTTGAATGAAAAAAAAAGAATGAATTTGGTATATGAAGCATTTTCGACAACTTTTAGCAAATATGCTACAACCATAGTCGAACCGTTATGTAACAGAAGTCTTGCACAACTCACTACTTAGGCTACAAATTGTGTATATAGTAATTGGTGCATTCATCAAGGCCCATACAGTATATAAACAAAAAATTGTTAAGAAAAAGAACATGCATATAGGATATCAAATATCAAAACGATACAATGGTATAATCTATGTTATCAAGCAAATATGTATGTCCTCCCATAAAAAAAGATAGCAATATAAAGTTATCATATCACACCCAACTAATAGATATATATATATATATATATATATATATATAAGCAATAGCACCCAAAGTAGTGAGCTTTTAATCACGAAAATTCAATACGATAACAAACATAGCAAGATTTCGCCTGGAAAGTGCACCCTTCCCATCATCTACCACAACTAATTTTGCACACAACGGTATGACAGATTGCACATATCACCATACTAACTATATATTGTTTCTCTTAGCATGGTATTAGAAAATGGGAACCTAATAGATTGGTAAATGAAATACAAATGATCTAAATCATGAAAATTCAGTAGGGTATTAGAATCTTAGTTTTGCAAAATCAAATAAAACGCAATCTCTTTAATAGCCATTATAAGTACAATAAAATGCAACACGGTTCAAGCTACCCCCACCAACTACCAGGGCCAATGACATTCCAAGAGGTCTTTTCCATGACCATTAAATTAAGAAAAAGAGCAGTTAAATGTCAAACCGGCACAAAGTCGGTAAATTTGTGGTTGTGTATACATTGCAACAGGCAGGCCATAGAAATTTTATAAGAAGACGTAACTTAAAATGGGGCACATAATATAGTAACACCAAAACTTTAAACTAACGGAAACATAAGAAACAATTTTGATGAAGAAAAGTACCATGAAATTGTGAGAGATGGTGCAGAGGAACTTACCGTGGTTTGGTTGGACGGAGGTCGCATCATTAAGAATGTCGTTGTTGATATATGTTCATGTGGAACTTTTTGATTGGATTTGCTGATTGATGCTTATACTGATTGGAAATTGCTGCTACTTCTGCCGCCACTGCGCCTTGCCGCAAAAATGCTACTACCACTGTAGCCTATAGTAAAAAACAATGATAATAAATAGCTGCAAACTTTAGTGTAAAAACAAACAAAATAGCCGCAGTACACAAAATCTTGTGATCACCTAGCAAGCAGCACGAGATTGCAGACCCCTTCTTGCCAAAAAACGCAGAACCTACATAATGAGCCACACTCAAATTAATAATTTATATAATCGTTTTTAGCATTTTAAAGGGCCGAAAACTGCATACCTGTTGTAATTTCTCGACCAGAGAATCTTTCCCAAATTTTGCAAGCTCCACTCAATTACCTGCATCAACCATAAATCAAATCATTTTAAATTTACATGGAAGTAAAGAACTCAGATATGCATTGATTAACCCTTAAAAAACTTATGTGATACTAAACCGTTTGGTCAAAGTCAATACCTTGAGACGCCTTACTTGATCAGCCCATGCCATAAATGTTTCTAAATCACTACTCATCGCTGGTGGAGCTAGTGGATGATTACTCAATATAATCACACCCGTTGAACCATTAAGTGAAATCCAATCACCTTCTCTAATCATCAAATCACCGATCAATAAAATCTGCACGACATATGGTTGTTTAAGATAAGGAACTTTCCATATGTTGGTTAAGACTCGAGTTTAATGTCATAAATTTAAAACTTGATAACAATAAATTACCTATACTAAATGACACATCACAACTATACTATCAGTAACTTGAAATTATAAACATACTTTATCTTAAATTTAATTTATGTCTAGATATGTATTTGTTCATTATAATTATCTTCCTATTTTCTTTTATGAGATATACTCAAAAGAAAACAATTTAACATTGTTCTAATATATTAAAACATGAACGACTACATCATGAATAAATTATTGGGCATCTTCATTTCCTTGGTTTTGCAACATAAAATATAGTAAGAAAAGGAGAAACACCGGGCAACAATATTAAGTCCATTCTCAATGAATGATGCATTTGTAGGCTGTTTTCCACTAATAACTTCAAGCATAAGTACACCCAAACTATAAACTTTTGTCTTCTCTGTTGCTCTACCACTTTGCATATACTCTGCAATCAAAGTTACACACATGAATTGAGACGAATATCTAACAGACCTAACACTTTGTCGCCAAGCATGTTACTTTCTAATAAATCTAGTTTAAAAAAAAACATATTGAGAAGATTTTATTCATATAATATAAACTTTATGCGACTTACAACCTCCTTTTTTTATCTGATGATATGTATTTTACCCAATGGAGATTTATGTACCGAATAGAGGTGCCAATTTGTGCCCAAAATCAAAAAAATTGGCTAAATGGGCAACTTTTTAAAAGATATGGGCACATTTAGCCCCCCTCTTTTTTTTTGAAATGGGCATGTATTGCCTATTTAAAAGTTAAATAGGCATAATGGGCACATGTTTTTCTCGAATATTAAATTGCGTTTAATCAAAAACTTATAGATATAGTATATTTAGTTACTAAAATATAAATGGGGTGTTATGTTTGAGGATTTTTTTTGTCGTTTTTGGTCTTTTTTAAAGCAATTCGTATAACATGATCCCGTCTGACCCATGCCCGTTTAAGCCCGTGCCCGTTGGGCTATTGCCCGTTTTGACCGTTTCCCGTGCCCGCCCGACCCGCCCGTTTTGCCCGCTGGTACTGTAAGTACTGCTAAAGCATACCTCTTTGCAATGGAGAGGATTGCTCCAACATCAAATTCTTCAGCGGGATCGGCCTTGATTGTACGCAGCTCTTCATTTGTTTCATGGGCTACCTAATAGTCACAACTCAGTATATCAGAAGAAATATACAAATTTATTGTTGTAAAAAAATAATAAAAATAATAAAAATTAAAAGATATATACTCTGTGACTAAATGGATTTGCAATATGAAATTTGAATGGATAACGGTTGCACGAACCTCTTGATGACCATTGCCGATGAGATCGACAATACTCTCAGGAACCTTTCAGAAGCAAGCTGGACAATGAAAGAATTGTATGTCTTGATCTCTCAAGAAGATCTATCATCAACAACTAACTTTTTCTCAGAACCGATGTTATCTTCCCATGTGTTCCAACTGAGATCGCATGGCAGAGAAAGCTCGTCCAATAAAAGACTGGAACCATCCTTATCAATAACTATATTCTCAGATATTTATGACGCTTGTGTGACATCGTTCAACTCTTCCATATCTTTCTCTGTATACCTACCTACTCCACACGAATGCGATAGTTTTAATATATCATTAAAAAAACAATTAAATAAACAGTGGATATACCATAAACATGTTAGATATCAGATTTATTTGTCTATGGAATTAAACAGCATGCTAAAATGAATCACCAAGTGATGCCAACAATATAAGCTAGTAATTATACTGGATAAAAGACTCCTGCACAAAAGAGATTATCATTAGTTTACACACAGAATACAGTTTCAAGTAGTAGCCTTCACCTTTTAGTAAGAAAACCATCTAACCAAAATGATTTGTTAAATGTAGACTCTAAAAATAGCGCAAATCAATAGTAGAACGAACCTGAGGTTTAGGGTAAACTTACTTTGTTTCTTCTTTAATTTGCTCACAGCAACTAACCTGAAAAAAAATAAAGATGTATTCAAACAAAACACTTATTTAGTGAATTTGATACTGTACCAACACCATTATCATGACATAAGTTAATGGTTTTGTTTCACTACTTGTTGCATTAGAACCATTACCAGTGTCTACAGCAATCGAACAACGCAAAACATAGAAAAGTGGATCTATATCTCCCGCTCACTAATTATCAATTCATGATCCGTTACATACATTCCCCACGCAAACTTTGTCACACTCACACCTTCAATTTATCAAAAGGAGAAATGTAGAGTTTCAATTGAAAAAGATCACTTTAATAGCAAATTAACACTTTAATACAAAATTCAACATACTACTTTATCCCAAAACCAAAGTTTCTCATTGTCGTCATTAAACTTCGTAAAATCCTTCCATTTTCATTATTACTTATGTCATAAAATAGTAAAAGTACTTTCTCATCTGTTCCATGCTTATGATTGTCGAACAAATCAAAATAGACAGAATTAGATCGAGACTGCAAAGTTTAACGATTAAACTGGCACGACTTTTTACAAATATACAAGAAATAAAGTACACTTCTCAAATGTTTCACATCTGTCACTAACTCATTACGCAAATATAAAATTTAATCTAAGTTCAGAATATTAATTATCATGAAATGTTATACAATAACCAACAAACACCCATATAAGTAGAAATCATATGAAGTTGTAAATAATAACTGATTATCAGTTAAAACCCTTTGTTTTTCATTCAGCCGTTTCATCAAACGCTTAGTATGCATCCAATCTCATGACTTACATAGAATTACTTTCCACTTGTGAAGATGAATTCAAATTCATAACTTGACCTGTTCACAATGAATTCAAACGCTTAATATGTTTTTCATACAAATTACATCAATTTATCAAATCGATAAAGCTAATTAAAATCACCAAATGAGAAATACTTGGATTAAGAACATGAAGATATACAAACATCCCATAAAAAAACACATGAATTTATATTGTTCTTCCATGGATTTCCGTAGACCACAAAGTTAGATATACTCACTTCAGTTATTTGTTTCAAAAATCACAAGCAGATAATAGAATAATGAGTAAATGATTTGAAAATCATTAACTATTTTGATTAATGGAGGGTGTATGTACTATTTTGAATTGGGGAAAAGATCGGGGGATTGTGATATGGGTTAGGGTTTGTGAAAAGGGATCGTGGTTCGGATTTTGATATGTTTCTCCAATTTTGGTAACAGATTATGAATTAGAGCATTGAATTTGATAGAGTTTTACTTCAGAAATTGTTCAAAGTTTTTGGGAGAAACGGTTGAGTGATAAATGCTTGCATAATTATATTTGATCGGACGATGCACAGAGTTTTGGGGGAAAAAAATACCACGTGTCATTTTTTTAGATTTTTGAGGGTAGATCTGATTCAAACAAACCCTCCTTTATATAGAGCAGGGATACTCTCTTATACTTTATATTTTAAAAAATACAATGTATATGTTGTTTTAAAATAACAACATATAAATTTGCATAAGATTATAAATATCAATTTTTTTACTATATGCATTCAATAAGGACTAATTTATTTCATTTTTAAAAGTTTAACCTATGTGGACACGAGTTTACATTTTAAATACGGCTAAATTACTGAAAACGGGAATATAATTATCAAATTGTAAGCACGAGTTACTTTAATATAAAAATAAATATACGTGATTGTACTTATAACAATGACTCATGTAATTCTTATTTATTTATATAAGGATATCTAGAAAAACATTTTTAAAAAACTTTAAGGAGTATACTTTAACTTTATTAACACTCATTATGTGCTATTAAATTTGCATCATGTGTACAAGATAATATCAGTAGTGAAATTTAAATAACAACATCAACATCTTTGTCAGCTAAATAAAATTAAATCTTGAGTTATCTAACATAAATTTTTAAAAATATTTTACCAAATTCTAATGGATATTAATGCATAATGAAAACCTCGTGCATAAGTATTAGTTGTACTTATATCACAATTTTCATAGGCAAATTCTTATATGTGTATATAACTAAAATGTTAAAATAAATTTGATTTATGTGTAAACTTCGTACGTGCACGAAATTTATAACTATATTATTATATGCAATTACCTTTAAGACACAATATTCAATATTAATACAAAATAATTTTTTTGGTCAAAACCCCGTGCGTGCACGGGTATTATAACTAGTATGCATTCATGATATTAGCTTTATTGATCAAGCATGATATTACCTTTAGGGCCCGTTTGTTTTATAGATGGGTTTAGATTAGGATTTGGATTTGAATGTAAAGTTGTAGATTATGATTTGATTTGAATTTGAGGGAGGAGAGAGAAATAATATTTAAAGCTATATTATATAAATGATATGCTAACCGTAATTCGTGTAGATTCATTGAAGAAGACGTGCCATTGTTTCTTCGTGCTCACATTTTCATTTGCTTTCATTGCGTTAAGGTACATATATTCCGTCCTTTCAGTAAGGATATTTTTCTCGTGACTCTTGATCTTTAATTTGGTTTCATTTGTTATAATATTCGTTTATGATTCTATTCGATATGATTCCTTTGATTATATATTCGTTTGGTTACGCCATTTGATGCTTATTCGTTTCATTCCATCTATTCATTATTTTGATTAACAATCTTTGATCGTTACCCTATGTTATTGATCTAATCCATTGCCCAAGGTACTAACTAGTCATGAAGGTAGCATGACCATGTCACTGAGGCACCAGTGGCATGACGCTATCTGTGGAGGTGTGATTTTGTCCACATCGTTCCCTTCTGTGCATGCATTTGATTATGATTATTGTATGACTAATTCCACGCGCCTATATATTTGCGAAAAGCAGGTATATTAGGGACGTGATGTTTTATTTTGACAGGGGCGTATGGATGCATCCTAGGTACTCAGTTCTGATATATGTGTGTGCCATACACTTCTGGGAGCCGTACACTTCATTTGATATGATTTGTTATGATATGATATGTTTGATTGTTTTGGTCTATTCATGTAGCATGTTTAGGTACTTGGGCATTCCTTTGACAACTCTATTATTTCATTATGATCTTTTTTGATTATTCCTTATTTCATATTCAGTCCTTATCTTATTTAACATATTTGCTCAACAGGTTTCGTTGGATTCATTTCGTTTATACGTTTTTGACTTATTGCTTTTCATTTATATATGTTCACTGAACGTTAGCTCAGCCGCGTTTTCTTTTCGATGCGGCAGGTTTTAAGCGGGATGCTGGGATTGAGTGATGAGAGTAGGAGCTTTTAGTGGACCGACCCAACCTTAGTTTTCCTTGTCTTCTGGAATTAGATTGATTTATGTTTTGTTTACTTTCTTTTCGTTTGAGAATTGGAGCATTTTTGTATTCCTTAGAAGTTTGTATTATGACTTGTATTTTATATATTAAAGTCTTCCGCTTGCTTTTATTATGTTCTGATTGACACCATAGTGTGACATTTTGACCTTGTCGGGTTGGAGTGTTACAATAATACTTGCAATACACTCGTTTAGCCTTCCTAATTACTTGACGCCCTCAACAAGGAAGCATCCGTCAAAGGGGAGCTAAGACGAGAATCTTTCTCTTATCTTACTACTTCTCTTTACTTTTTTTTTCTCTAACTCTTTATCATTTTTTTTACTTTTCACAAGTTTTTTTTTTTTTTTTTTTTCAAAAACATTTTCCACTATGTGTAAGTTTCTTTTCGACGCTCTTTTTGTTTCGACAAAAAGGGAGAGAAGAGAGTAAAAACTCCAATTCAAATTTTTATGAATTTTATATTCTTCTTAATATAATCTTATGTTTTGTCATCAACAAAAAGAGGAAGATTGTTAATACAAATAAACCATAAAAACGTTTATTTATATTTTACGATCTTCTAATGTTTTGACGATAACAAACGTAAAATCATTTTAACGAAATAAATAAAATACGTAAAAGCTTTGAGCCAGTAGTTTACTAACACACTTTTAGTAAACATATTAAAACTATCAAAACATGTTTAGTAAATAAGTTATATAAAACCAAAGACATTTTTATAAAAAACTTACACGTAATATTGTTTACTTACATCTTATCTTATAAAAATATATATGTACTTTGTATATGTTGTAATGGGTAAAAACCAAAGTCCATAAACTCATGACCCATAACCCATGATCCATTTATTAGGTACAATGAATCTTGTTGGATAAGAACCAAAGTCCATAACCCATACCCATGGAGCATGATCCATAACCCATGACCCATTGCATGACATCATGCATGAAGTCATGTTGGATATTATCCATGATACATGACCCAAAGTCCATAACCCATGACCCAAGATCCATAACCCATTGACTAGGTACATTGCATCTTGTTGGGTATCCATGATTCAAAGTCCATGACCCATGATCCATAACCAATAACCCATAACCCAGTTTGCAACCCAAAATCCAGACTAAACTGACCCAATAGCTGGATCCCAGGATTTGCACTGGTCGGATCCCTTGGGTGAAGGATTCGCCGGAACCGTAGGACAGTAGGCATATTTTGCCTATAAATAGTGAGTCATTTCTCTTTTGCTCACTACCACTCTTACATATACATTCTCTCTGTATTCTAACCTCTCTAACCACAAATCCAAAGGATCATTCTATATAGTTTTATCTTTGTGTGATTCTCTAGGTACCCCTTAAAGGCGAGATCACCACCTCTTGAAGACGTACAAGCTCAAGGTCATGAGTTGCTAAGCTTCGTTATCATCAAGACCACTGAAGTGCATCTTGTTGATAGTTCTTTCCTCCCTTCATAAAAGTGTCGTGTTGAAGGCATTAGTGAATGGTGCCGAAGGTGTACAATCGATATGGTGCGTCGATGTGCAAGTTGTGTAGTTTGGGTTAAAGGATGCTGATATCATTTCTAGTGTTGTAAAAAGGAGTGTGTCTCCTTTGGGTAGTTGTGTTTTGGTGTAGTGTTGGGTAGTAGTTCCTCCTTTGTAGTGGAATTCGGTATCTATCCTTGTACCGGATAAAGTGTAGGCGACGTTGTGATAGGTTTGTATCTACCTCGTGAAAGAACTCTGTGTCTAGCCTTGAACCGGATAAAGAGTAGGTGACGTTGTGAAGGCTTCTCCGCCACATTAAGGAGCTAGTGTTGTGTAGTGCTTAAAAACTCTCAAGTGGGGTACTCGGAAAATGAAGTAGGGCAAGGAAGGTGTCCTTGTAGCCGAACCAATATAAATACTCGTGTCATGGTTTTGTGTTCCTTTACTCTTTATCTCTTGCATTACTTACTTATATGTGCATCTATCAATATCCAACGCACAATCTAAATAGATTGACATAAGTCGATCTAAATACTTTAAAACGAAGTTTTAATCGGTAAAACTATTCAACCCCCCTTCTAGTTTTCCACACAATGAATACTGTTACCTTGATGTTTGCATCTGTTGCGAATTATCACCTACTGAAAATCTTGTTTTCAACTATTTTACTTCTAAACATATGGATTTCATTCAACGTTTGTGTTGAATTTTTAGCATGTCGTATCTCAGGTCATTAAGGTACTTTTTTGGCACGGAGTGCTGCAGATATTTTGAAGGCATATTTTATCATTACTATCATTCGAAAAAGACTTAAATATTTTATTTTAATGTATTATGTACTGATCCACTTTTGAGAACCTCTTTTAAACTCTGATGTTTAATGTATTCGAATGATGAACTTTAAAAACGTCTCGTTTAGAGCTCGTTTTCTATTATGTTGTCTGTGATACTAATGAGTAGCACCTATAATGTCTTCCACTGCTATATCGAAAATGGGGGTGTTACAATATTCCTCATCACAACCACCATCTCAAAACCACCATCACAAGATACGACTCAAAAAACCGGTTTACGAAAATCCGGTTTAGACCCGTTGAAACCGGTTATTCCGGTTCATGATTTTCTCCCTGGAAAGCGATTTTCATCAAAACCTATTTTTGACCGGTCAACGCGAACCGAAACCGGTTTAAAAACCGGCTCAGTTATGTAAAAAATCCGAAATGTGCACTCTAATTGAAAGCAGGTGACAAAATCAATTTTACCCATTCATTCCTACTTTGAACACTCATATACTTATGTTTTATATCTCAAATACGCATATGATCCCATTACTCACTTTAACAATCTCATCTCATCTTCTATTTGGACAATATTCACCGGATCTGCGTCTACACCGAAAATTCAAAATAAAAATATATATATATATATATATATATATATATATATATATATAAAAAGTTATTTTGCCTAGAGTCCATTCAACTTTTCAGTAGCGTAAATATGTCACAAAAAAATCGTGAACATGTGCACGATTAAAAATATATCCTGAAATGAATTTAATGGATATTTAAAAGTTCATTTTCATAACAAAATACGAACTGTCCAACGTCGTAAAACAATAATAAAAATTAAAAAATCTCTAAAAAAAAAGCATCCATCGCGGCAACGCAAACTTACTCGTTATAATAAAAGCCCAAATAGCCAATAACATATGGTCGGCAAAAATTGGTTACATAAAATAGTAAGAAGCGTGTTTCATCTTCATAACCCCTTTTCCCTTGTTCATCTTCCAGAATATTCACCTGCGATCTCTTTCTAATCTCTTCATCATTCAATAAAACTTTAATTAAAGATTTAAAGGTATGTTCCCAAATAGCTTATCAAATTTTAATTGTAAAACCCTAATTGCTAGTCTTAATTGTTGTATGATTTGACAGTTAAGATTGTTTTTTATTTCTTGTTTATGTTGCCCGTTAAATTAGCTGATTATATAAAATCAGAAAAACTAATCTACACACAGATGAAGTAGAAGATTATCTATTGGTACGGGTTTACATATATACAAATAATAGGGAAGAATTAGGTTTAAATCTATTAATGTTCTGCTTCTTGATTTTCTTTACCAGGATATTATTAGGTAAGAAATGGACAAAACTATATTTAAGTTCAGCTTTTCGTACCTTAATTGCTCTGCTGGTTGTTTTTATCAGTCTTATTTGAATATGATCCGTAATTATATCCTGATGCTCAAGTTACTTTACAGATCTCATTTTGAGTTTTCAAGATGCCGGCCACAGCGGGTAGAGTTCGTATGCCAGCCAACAACCGGGTTCACAGTAGTGCTGCCTTGCAGACCCACGGTATATGGCAGAGTGCAATTGGATATGATCCTTATGCTCCTAACAAGGAAGATAACAAGAAATCCGCCCAGCCTCAGTCTTCTGCTGCAGAACCTGAGGGTGAAAACGCTTATGCAAGTTTCCAAGGCTTACTTGCCCTTGCCAGAATTACCGGCTCCAATGCTGATGAGGCTCGCGGCTCCTGCAAGAAGTGTGGTCGTGTGGGCCATCTCACATTCCAATGCAGAAACTTCTTAAGCATTAAAGATGACAAGGACAAGGATCCAGAAGCTATTCAGGCCGCTGTCATGTCGGGTTTGGAGAAAATAAAAGGGCATAGGAAGAGAAGTGCAAACGAGAGCTCAGATGAGAGTGATGAAGAAGAGAGTGAGAGTTCAGATTCTGATTATGATTCTGAGATTGAAAGGGCTATTGCTAAGAAATATGGTAAAGGGCTGACCAGTAAATTGAAGTCTTCAAGAAAGAAGAGAGATGATGATTCCGACGACGACGATGACTCGGATTCCAAGGATAAGAAAAAAAGGGGTCGGTCAAAGAAGAGAAGTGTAAAGAGGAGAACCAGTGATACGGATGATGACCAGAGTGGTAGGAAGAGGAGGAAAGAAAAGAGGAGGAGAAAGGAGGAGTCATCAGATGAGGATAGAGAACGCCGATCGCAGAGGAGGAAGAGTAGGAAAGAGAAGAGGAGAAGGAGAAGCCATCGACATTCAGATGATTCAGACAGTTCTGAAGACTCGATTAGAAGGCATAAGAGGAAAAGCAAGAGCAAGAGGGCAGCTTTGTCTTCTGATTCAGATGCCAGTGGCTCTGAAGATTCAAGGGTTGGCAGGGAGAAAAGAAGGTCAGAGAGGAAAAACAGAAATTAATTATTATCCGAATGAAATGTTCTCACTTGAAAAGGTATCACTTGCTGTCTTGATTGAATCTAATGTTATTTTGTTGGAGAATTGCTCTTTTGGCATCATTAGATCTGTATTTGTATTTCCCTTTTGGTATAGTTCTATGGTGCTGCAGCATTGCTATTTAGTTATTGAATGAATATTTGAAAGCTACATTTTCTTCATGTTTCCTCAGAACCTCATTCTCCTTTGCACGCGATATCCTATTGCATGTTTATTGCCTATTTAAGGTCCATGTAGACTTGCTTGGGAGGCTGGAATGCCTATAAGAGATATTCAGGTTAATTGGCATTTTTATTTTTAGAGTTCCCTTAGTACCTGCAATTTTATTCAGGTTAATTGCTTCCAAACTTAACCGTGCATCTCTTTGATATCTTGCATTTAAACTTTTAGGACTTTCTTTGTAATACAACTTTATAAGCAGTGCGCTCTTTCTGTTTGCCCATGCTGTTGGTATATCCTATATCATTTGAACCAGGATCGCGATTCATCTCATCTTTCTCCATCTATTCTCTATTTATATTTTACTTGTTCAACATGAATGTATGCCACTTAGGGGATGATTATAAATCGAAGGTACTCCGTGGGATAATAACTTGGCAAGCTCTGTGAAAACTGTTAATTTCATGGTCATTACAATCTAGAGGTTGTGTCGAACCGGATTGACCCATAGACAGTGTTGTCCTTTTTTTGTATTGTACAAGTAATTAATGTTCCAAGTATTTTCACAATAAACTATATCGTTAAAAGTTATAAGATAGTTTATTTCAGATGAAATGATTCAGGTTCTTACTGTAAGCATTTGGTTAAACTTTGGGCGAATTTGACCAAACATGTTAGCTATATTTCCACATTTGACATGTTACTTAAGTAAATAAAACAGCGTTAACCCATTTTGTATAAATGGTTAAAAACTTGAAATAGCCACATCTATCACACAAACTATTTATGTTGCCACATTTGGTGTTAGATTACGCATTAGCAGTAGCAAATGCAAACAGTACATGCCTTGCAGATTTAGAAGTTACCTTCTTTTTGAAACTGAGCATGTCATCCGGTGCACAATGTACACTATACGAGTGTGCAATGCTATATGTAAGATTCTTGTATCTTGGATTATATATGGTAAATCTAGTTGCTTTACCAACTGTATCATTAACATCTTGCTTGTATTCTGGAGACTGCCTTGTATACCTGAACGGTTGAATTGGATAGGCGTGCCCGTTAAATTTAATTTTTGCTCAAACTTTTTAGTCTTGAAGCAAGAGTAATCTTTGCTCCCTTAGTACCTTGTGTTGATTTCATTGTTATCCATAACTTGTACGTTATTAGTATCTTGTGGAAGTTCATACATAATGAAATTTTTAAGCTATTGAGCAACATCTCTTGTACTGCATTTTGCATACACTGTATTTTCTTATTGTTGCTGATTGCTTACACTTGGGATTTTGCAGGAAGCAGAGACAAGGAGAGTGTATAACTCTACCGATATGAATTGGCATACTGATCTGTCTGATGAGGATTTAGTCGATTATGGCATGTAAACTTATTTCCAATCAACTGCTATGTATTTGTATGACTTGCTTGTTTCTAGATCCTAAAATTGTTTGTGGTTTTTATGTTAACGCAACTGGTTTTCTCCAGTGTATCTCAGCTTCATATATCTGCCATGTTTTAATGTGTTTGTGTGTATGTTGAGAACTAACAATCGGAATATGCAACACGCAAAAGATTAAATTGATGTGCTGCAACAACAACTAACTTCTGACGAAAAGCAGAAAGAGTTCTGAAACCCTAACTTTTGATGAAAAACCCTATATTTACCGCAAACATTTTCCAATATGCAATTCTTTTATGCAACATTATTAATGACATTTGACAATTTTACACCAAGTTTCACCAGTCATTGCGCCAAATGAGTATTTTTAAGCTATTTACGAAGTGCATTTGGTTCATGCATGGGAGCTGATAAAAAAATTGGCAAGCATGTTTCTGAAGGCTTAAAATATGCAGGAGAACTTTGATGATGCTGTACCTGTATCACAAATCTCAGTTTTCTTCAAATGATAAAAAATAGTTGCACCAAAACGGTGAATATTTGGATAATCATGGTATAATCCTATAAGGATGTATTACTATAAACGAATGTCGCACCTTTATATCATGAACAAAACCTTTTAAACCATCCATTGTCAGACTCAGGCATTGAAATCAAACAATCTCGAGGCTTGATGTGTTACGGAGTACAAGAGAATTTTGATGGTACGGTTTTTAGAACCTCCATTCTCTTTAGAACCTCAATTTTGAAATCAAACAATACCATCAATGCCCCCAATAAACCAAGTGATCAAAAATGGCACACAGAAAAGACATTTTTAACCATGTGAAGTCAAGCAAAATTTAAGTCAAGAGGTACAAAAGAAGACTCATTAATGGAAAGATGTTTATGTAATTCAGCAAGCGCATATAGCTCTTGACAATGTACACATGTTTATGGTGTTTTACTTCAAATACTAAAGCAACTTCCTATTTAAATCTCTCAAAGAGCAGATACTATCAAAACAGGCTGGCGTTGAATTTAAGGTCATATACCACTGGTTTAGTCTTGAGTAGCGGCCCCTTGGTTGAGTTCAGCAAACCTCAATCCAACACGCATTGAATGCTTCAAGAACTTCTCAGCACATCTCTTCACACATGTCTCCTCTTGTTTATCTAACGTCTTGCGTCTGAAAGAGTCCACACAATCTGTAAAGCATCTCTCCACAAGATTGTTATACATCCGCAGGCTGCAATGGATTAAAAACAATAGATCATGAGCGGATGCTCCATTTTAGTCGCCAATGTAAGCAATGGCAGAAAATGTAAATTATTATAATTTTTTTTAATATTAATTCAAAGGTTGTTAGGACTTTTTTTTAACACTAATTGAATTCAGTTTCATTCCTGTTAAGGAAAGCTGGAAACCATCTCGTCCACAGGGCATCTTATATCTCCATAGCATATACGGAATGCACAAATCAGATACCCAAACAAAACAATAAATAGGAATTATCAGTAATGCGTAATTCGTTTCACATAGAAAAGAACATACCCTAGGTCTAAATAAAGCCAAATTTATATATACTATTGTACCCTAACTCAAATTCAATTCAAAATACTATCAAACATGACTAAAACTCAAGTACAAACCGAGAATCACAAATCAATTTTGTGTAGTGTGTTTAGGGAAGAACATGGTGCTGAAAAACGACATGCATCATCAATCTGTTTGTGCGAGTTTTTCATAGTGAGCAACTGAGCATCCATTCAAGCTTATGTGTCATGAAGAGGTCTAAGATATTGAATCTTTTCATAATTTAATGTCTTCGATTATGTGATGTTTATATCACTTGAAAAGGTTTATAACATAGTTGGGATAGGTTTAAAAAACAAAAAGGTTTATAATTTAATGTCAAAACAGAAATATAAACCTTTTAAAAGGTTTATATTAGTGGATGGCCTAATAATCATGGTTGCAAAAAAGCGCGATTTCAAAATTATATGTATATTGATAAATTTTAGCATAAATAACTAAGTAGGTCTAAAAAAGATAAATTAGGGCTTTAACTTAGTTAGATTAGGGTTTTTTTTTTTAAGTAAAGCCTCATTTTTCTTTTTCTTTTCTAGCCATCATCTTATCTTGAAATTTTTCTCATCTACAACAATTACATCACAAAGTTCATGCTTACACATCATTTAAAAACAAGATCCGACCAATTGAAAGAAAAAACCTAACTTAAAATTTAAAAACTGTGTTGACCGCGTTGACGGCTTTCTTGAAGCTTCAACATAGACATCAGTATTCTAACTAATCAATTTATGACTCTTAGCTAATAAACCACCAAGCTTCTAAACTCGAAATACGTCTTGTTTTTTATTATCAATATCATACAGATTCTTTGGATCTCCTCAAATAGACTGCATTTAAATTAAACTCTGAGATATATTTGATTTAAAATCAATAGAGTAACGTACACTTCTAAATGATCAGTTAAACACAAACAGATTTAACAAGCAGATAGGTTGCCACAACTGCAACAAATAATGATCTTCATACATAAAAACATTACAGAATGGATTACAACTCCGCTTGTTTAAAATCTAAAACTGTATAATTCCTAGATTCTAATAAGATGTAATAGTATAGGTGTCATAAAAAAGAACAAATTCTTCCTGTTGTTAAGATTCCTAGACCAAACTAATAAACATAATGGGCAGCAATTTACAAGCTCAAAAGTAAAGTAGAATAAGAAAATGAATTAAGAATAAATTCCATTACCATGGTCCATTAAGCTGACCACCAACACTAACAAAGTCCCAATATTCGAAGTATTAAAAAAAAAAAAAAAAAGGAGAGGAAGCAACCTATCTCTGACTTGAAGCTGGTCAATCATGGTAGCCATACGAGCTTGATCTTCAGCTGGAAGACTACCCAGATCTCCCATCATACTTTTGTCCATCTTTCTTTCTTTCTTTCTTTCTTTTTCAACAATTAGGGTTCCAAATCTGTGTTTTTCTAGCTTTCTATACTTTGGGGAAGGGTTTATAAGTCCTTTTTTATTTTATGGGCTTATGCTCACCAGTATAATTGGGCCTTAAAATACAACTCAACAATTAAAGATTTTAAGATGTATAAATGTATAATAATATTTAAATTTTAACCCTTCTTATAGATGCGTCGGCTCTCGGTAAATGAATCGGATCAACAGTTGCCTGTCAAAAATTGAATTGGGCCAGAAACCAGAAATAATACTCTTTTTGGTTTTTGAACTGGTTTTGTTCCGGTTTAGACCTATTCGAAAAAATGATGATAGGATTATGTAATAACATGTTGGATATTTTAGTGTAATTGGATTAACTTGTTTTGACCAATTTCATCATAATAATACATCATTTATGTTTGGAGGTGCGGAGTGCACACCTACTTGAATTTATTATGATCTTAGGGGCGAAGCCCCCAAGGGACGGGGGTCCGGGGGCAGCGCCCCTGGTAGCAGGGTCCAAGGGGCGGCAACCCCTGGCAGGGTCCAAGGGGCAGAGCCCCTGGCTGGGGTCACTGAAGTTGCTATGTAAAAATTCCTGCTGAAGTTATGTTTCTGCTGAAATAGTTGTGTTTCTGCTGAAGTTATGTTTCTGCTGAAATGGTTGTGTTTCTGCTGAAGTTATGTACATCAGAAACTAATTTTCGGAAATTGAGGGACAAAACTTGACAACTTGGAAACCCTAAAACTGCTTTGGCAGTTATCCCGTATCATAGTTATATACGGTTTATTTGGTCATATATTTTCTACTGGTTCATTATATCTCAGACACAAACATACTGAAAATTCTAAACTCTGAATTGTATCCGATTGAATAATTTGGTAGAACCACCGAATTGATTCGATCTGAAAGTGTTCACACGCCTTTCAGAGTATTAAGCATATCCAATTGTGTTCGTTATCATTACATATCCCCTACATAACATCCAAGTGTCACAAAAAAAACAACTCGATTCATATTGGATTATTGTTAATTCGGTTTATTTATGTGGGCTTTGGACCTTAGGGGGAGTTTGGGATTACTTATTCAAAATAAATTATGGGTTTTGAAAACGGATAATCATGTTTCAAAACGTGATTTTAAAATAGAGTGTTCGGATTTGACTATTTTGTTTGATATCGCAATATCAGATTTTAAGTATTTGACAAATTAGGTTATATATAACTTGACATGTAAGATCATCAAATTTGACATTTTTAATATTTTGTTGAATTAATTTAACATATACTAAAACTTTGTACTTTTATAACTTCTGATGTTGTACGTAAAATAAAGGGCAAATGATAAAAAAATGCATCGAACTTGACACTTTATGTGATTGTGTGTAGCCAACTATTTTTTTTCTTATTGTATGTACTGAACTTTTAAATTTCGATTATTATGTGTATTTTGTGACTATTCTGTCATGTAAAATGACCATTTTACCCTTCAAAATTTGGAAAAATTAAGGATAAAATGGTCATAAAATACACACAATAATCGAATTTTGAAAATTCAATACACACAATAAGAAAAAAAATAGTTGGCTACACACAATCATAAAAAATGTCAAGTTCGATGCATTTTTTTGTCATTTGCCCTAAAATAAATTCACTTCCTGACAACATACACCATCGCGACGAGCATTTAATTATCTTTCTATAGACCGGCACTTTGATATACTTTCGAAAAAAGAAAAAAAATAAATTTTTCACGTTTTTTCGTCTTTTTTTTCGAATTTGAGATTTACATGAAAAAATCACATGTCATTAAACACTAATTTGAATATCACATGTGATATTTAGTGTTAAATATTAGTGTTAAGTCACATATGATATATTATCATATGTAATTTAACATTAATATCACATGTGATATTTTAATTTATCATATGTTTTATATAATAAAATAATTACATCATTTCAGAGTGTTTTTGCAAAACCCTTCTCAATGAAAAAAAAAATTAGACCAATAGGAGAGGTTGATTTTGCCACGTAAGCGAAATCGGGCAACGTGATTGGTTAATAAAAGTCAAAATTAAATTGATTTTGGTCAACCTTTAGTTTATTTGGTGTAGATATTTGGTTGAGAAGAAAAACACATAAAAATATAGGTGTCAAATTTGTGAAAACAAAAACTTTAAAAAAGAGGGGGTAATTAAAAAAACTTTAGTGGTTAATTTTTAAAAATTGTATAGAGTTAAGTGTAATATTATAAGTTTTCATGTTTTTTAATAACTTTGAAAATTAACCAAATACCCCCTTATATTTTATACCCCCTATACTTTATAACTTAAAAATACAATATATATGTTGTTTTAAAACTCCAACATATAAATATACATAAGATTATAAATGTCATTTTTTTTAACTATATATGTTTACTAAGGACTCATTTATTTCATATTAAAAGTATGACAAATGTGGACACGAATTTGAATATTAAATACGTTAAATTATTGAAAACGAGAATATAATTATCAAATTGTAAGTACGAGCTACTGTAATATTAAAAAAAATGTGATTGTACTTATAACAAATACTCATGTAACTTTTATTTATTTATATAAGGATATGTAAAAAAACATTTTTAAAAAACTTTAAGGAGTATATTTTAACTTCATCAACATTTATTATGTGAAACTAAACTCGCATCTTGTGTACATCATAATATAAACAGTGAAATTTAAATAGGATCATCAACATCTATATCAGCTAAATATAGTTGAATCTTGAGTAATCTAACAAAAAACATTTTACAAAATTTGATTATACAAAATTCTAATGGATATAATGAATAATGAAAAACTCGTGCATAAATATATAATTATATGTAATTATCTTTAAAGACATAATATTTAGCATTGATAAAAAAAAAAAAAAAAAAAAAAAAAAAAAAAAAAAAAAAAATTGTCAAAACCCTGTGCGTGCACAGGTATTATAACTAGTGTGATTTAACACTAATATCACATGCGATATTCAAATTTATTATATGTGATTTAACATTAATATCACATGTGATATTCAAATTAGTGTTTAATCACATGTGATTTTTTTCATGCAAATTTTTGTAACAAAAAAACAAAAAAAAATGTAAAAAAAAATGAAAAATATGAAGAAAAAAAAAAAACAAAATTTGTCGAAAGTATATCAAAGTGCCTATCTATAGAAAGATAATTAAATGCTTGTTGTAATGGTATATTTTTTTCGCTTAACGATTAACGGTTTGAAACATGGCAGTCTCACAAACATGGCAGTCTCACAAACAAATAGAAACATAGTATACAAACTATAATTAAATAGACCAAACAAAACATAGCATAACCATTAGCAATTATCAAAACAGCTATCATAAGCTAAACCAGTTCTCAGATCAAATTCTAACATCAGCAGAGTTTAAAACATGGCAGGTCACATTTACAGATAAAAAACACTAACATATAAGCAAAGTTCACAAAATTAACTGAACAAATTATACATACTAAACTTATAGAATACTCACTTTCACACTAGCACATTCACCTCACAGATCAACGAATTCACATGACTAGAAACTAATATAACAATAGATAACAGCATACTAATCATATTAAAACATATTAATCAAAACCTAGCATAGTAGACGGTAGTCACATAAACATACAAAAGCATACACATATATAAGAACATGTGGTATGTGTGAAATAGGCTTAAGGGTTGGTGTGTATGGATGAAATAGTATAATAATATCAATATCAAAATAAACACGAGAATCGAATCGAAAACCTCTTAGGAAAATCCCGTGAGTGAGATATGTGATACCGGATAAGGATATCCGGGTCGTATCCCAACGAGGTGTGAATTGAGATTTTCGTTTGAGGTTTGTTATTAAAATGCTCGATGTTACGGGTTTTTGTTTTTGATTACGTTTTCTACAAATTAACTAAAGGGAAAGTAATTAAGGCTACGGGAACAAAATAAATGATGATCTAACTACTAATAAGCATACGGAACAATAAAATTAAGTTACACTAAGTCCTAGAGTGATAATATGCAAAAACGTGAAAACCCGGGCTAATCCCGGGCCTCAAAAAGTGAAAATGATGCAATTTAAGACCTAAGGATGTGAAACTAATTTTCCTACGTTCTAAACGACTAAAAATAATTTTAGAAAAAAGCCGGGTATTTTTTCGACTTTTAAATTATTTATTATGATTTAAAAACTAATTTAATCTAATTTAATTATAAAAATTACTAAACTATTTTGGAAAAATCTGAAAATTTCACAGAAAATACTTTAAGGATAACTGGATCTAAGAAAAATCTAAAATTGTGGTACTGCTTTTGTAAATAAGCAGTTAAAAAGTGAAATAAGCTACTAATGTAAAAACTAAAATTGTATTTAAATAACTAAGGGTGCAAGTTTCTAACAGTTAAAGACCCTAGGGCAGTTGGTGATGCAGTGGTGTGTTGTGTGTTTGACCCAAGAGACCTGAGTTCGAACCTGGTGCCTTGCACCTTTTTGCAAAATATATATATATATATATATTTTTTTTTTCAAATTTTCTTTTTGCAACTTAATTATAAGACAAAAGCAAAGACTTTTTGTGAAAACACTTTTTACAAAATCTTGGAATAAGCAGTTGCAACTGCTTATTCACCAACAGTTAAGAAAAGATTTCAACAAACACACTTTTATGGGATTTTCAACTATGGACACTATCAATAAGCATTTGCAAATGAGAAATAAGCTAATACACATAAGGGACGCTAAATAAGCTAAGGTAACATAAAAAAATAAGCAGGATAAGCAGTTGGGATAAAGATTAACTAAGGGGAGCTAAATTAATATGGAAAAATAAGGACTTAAGGAATTAAGTAAGCATAAAAAAAACTAAATAAGCATACAATAAGCTGGAAACTAGTGCTCCTATTCTATGTTATCTAATAGGCCCTAATGTATCCTAAATAAGCTAAAGCTAACCTGTGATAAGCTAAAAGAAAGCTTGGTACCTAGGCTGCTGATACAATTAATCACAGTGGCCAAATACAAGTTTTCAAATGTAAATTAAACTAAGCTAAAGTGAAACTAAGTGCATCTAAACTAAAGGCATGTTGAAAGGGGTATGTGAGGACTTAAGAAAAGCTTTTTTGAAAAGAGCTTGGACCAAAAATAAGCTGCAAAGTGGGCTGCAAACAGCAGCTAAGCTGCTGTTTTGTTTGCAAGACAGTGAACAGAAATGAGTTTTTTTTTTAGTCAAAACTTGTATGAAACTTGATAAAACATATTGACACCTTTTTAAAAACTAACTAAAACCTTAAAACACGTTTGACTTTAAGAGTCAAAACGGGTAAAACACTTTTTTAGACCTTAAATCAGCTTGAGCCAAACACCCCTGATGGGGTGTAAAATTTTGAAAACTGATTTTAAAAAAAAACAGACTTGGACTTTTATTAATAAAACTTACTTACTAGCTTAAAATATAACTTTTTAAAGCTGATAATAAAGACAATAAGCTAATAAGCACTAAGTGCTTATTTGCCAATTAAGCTAAAACAAACTAATATGCTGAGAAGAATATTTTTCATTACTTAAAAAAAAACATTACAACTGAATAATAAAAACAGATAACTTAATTTAAATCTAAACCCTAATGCCTTTCAAAGGCTTACATACTATCTATTTATACTACATGTCTAGGTCTTGGATTCTTGAGCTTGTGTTTCTTTTGTGAGACAAATGAAGGAAATGGACAACTTGTGCTTTCTTAGAGATCATCTCAGCCCTTCATCTCAACTTGGGCACCAAGGTGAGAAATCCTAGCCGTTGCTTTAATGAGCTCCAATGGGTGAGACTTGGATTGCCAACATGGCAAACATACCCATGTGGGTGTGGGGTAAGGTGAGCTTGGGGACCAGGTTTTGAGAGTGACTTGGGAAGAAGAAGACAAGGTGTGGGAGTTTTGGGTTTTGGCGGGTGTTTTTTGTGAAGCTGGGTTTTGGGATTGTTTCTGTTTTGGGTAAAAAGAAGAAGTTCAAAAAGGAGAGTGGGGGTCCAAGTGGTTATAATGAAAGGGTTCAATGGGTTTTTAACTTTTGTATTTTTAAATAAAACTTTGTATTTTCTGATTTTGATTAAAACTATATATATATATATATATATATTTTTTTTTAAGAAACAAAAACTTTTAATAAAAATTGGTGTAAATAAAAATAATTGTTTTTAAATAAAAATAAGGTTTAGGGAATGAAATATGAATTTGGATTTTTGGAGACGGGTAAAACGATCATTAGTAGTTTGGATTTAGGGATAGGTTTTTGAGTCTGATTCCCCCAAGCTCACTCCCAAATGTGTATCCCGGGCTCTGAAAATGTAGAAAATCCGCTTCCGGCTCCATCTGCAAAGCACGTTTTCCAGTCCGAGCTCATTTCTGTTCGTTTTTGCCCTGTTTTCGATCCTTTGTACCTGAAACACGTAAAAACACATTCCAAGGATATCTGCAGCATAATTGGTTATATTTCAGTGTTTTTGGACGTTTTTGTGGGCTTAGATGGGTAAAAATGATGAGTGAATAAGCACTCATCAAATCCCCCACACTATCAATTGCTAGTCCCTAGCAATCCGATCATATGAAGTAATGAAAGGATCAAAAATACCAAGAATACCCCGTTTCGACTTTTTATTCACTACGAGAAATTTAAAACTTGAATGTAAATAAATAACATGCTTGATTATCAAAACATGGCATCATAGAACGGGATTCACGCAAAATGGGTGTCTCCGGGGAATTGTAATCGTCATCCTCTTTTTTATACTCTCAAACCAAGCTTAAACTTATTGTGCAAACATTTTTGTAAAATGCTAACACTACTTATATCAATAATCTATGTAAGTCGAGACTTAACTTTTTACTCCCGCAATTTATACAATTTAAGTGAGTGTGCTCATTTTCAAAAGTTTGACCATTGAAATCGACATTTGTTATGGTTGTAATCCACTTAACTAAAGTACTAACCCACCGGAAACGATGAAAGTCTAAGGATCGAAAGGGCCTCTTCCATGTAGCGGCTTTCTTCTCGGCACATCCCAAAACATTAGTTTTAAGTGACCGGGCTTTTGACACCTCACAGAGAATAGTACCGGAATTAGCGGGAATTCGACTCCAAAGATTTACGAAGCTACCGTTTAGTTAAAACTAAACCTAAATGGATTACAACCGACAATAATTTAAAAATTCGAGATTCAAAGGTGAGATCACTCCATGTGGCGACTTTCTTCTCAGCTTGTCCTTTTAAGGAGGCTAGGTTTTCACCCTCGAGAATAGTATCGGAGCTTTCGGGATCTTTGAAATCAAGGATTTCCAAATTACCATCAAACTTTTAGACAACTTTGACGAATACGAGTTCAACTTCCGATTTAAATTTTAGAAAAAGCAAGTTTCGCACATTTATTCATAAGCAACTTAGTGCTTTTATTCACGCAACTCATATTTTTTCATTTTTCATTTTTCAACTTTTTTTTTTTCACTTTTTTCATTTTTTTTTTTTTTTTTTTTTTTTTTTTTTTTTTTTTTTTTTTCTTTTTCACTTTTGACTTTAAACTTTAAAACTTGCAACTTTTGCATCATTCAAGCACATTTACGATACTTTCATTTCGCAACTTTATTCAGATTTTTAGAAAGTATGCTTTCTCGGAAATTTAAATAAAAAGTTGAACTCGGACTCTAAATCAATTTTGCTTAAAAACTTTTTATTGTAACAAGATGATTTGAATGTTCAAAAGTTTGACAACGAGCACGTATTTAAGTCCGATTAGTTAGCTTCTGGGAGAAAAAGCCATAGATTACTTATATAAGCTCTAAAGAGAACCAACTACTCCACGCTTAGCATTTTCATTTGCACAACGCGTAAAACCTTAGCCTAAATGTTAAGAGAGCAGCTAGATCAACACTCTAGCAGAGTCGGGATTCCCCTTGTTCTAGCCTAATCAAGACTAAACTATCATTAATACCGAAGCATTAACGCTTTATTTTTGTGCAAAGCACTTCTTTAAAATGTAAATACTTGACTTAAAGCGATAAAATTTTTTAAATTTTTGGTCAAAACGGGGGTGCTAGGGTACTAGAAGGTACATAATGTGATCAAAATTCGCTTAGAATTCCCCCCCACACTTAGAATTGAATATTGCCCTCAATATTCAAAGTACCGGCCGTAGCTGAAACTATAGAACGGAAAAAGGTAATACTACTTAGCCAAGTGTGGAAGCGAAATCTTTTTTCACAAAAGGATTTTATAAAGATATCCCTAGATAATCGTTAGCAAAAAAATCGGATATTGGGCGGCTGGATTGAAAACAGGCGCATCAATCATCACGATCTACGGGAATCCTGAAAACAGAGAGCAAACACACAACAAGCAAACAACAGTGGGGGAATTCCCCCCACACTTAGTGTTAGAAAATAGAAAGAAGTCAGAAACATGGGTGGACACCCATGAAATGCTACTGTTTTTGTTAACCGAGTCGCTAGCTTGACTCGACCCCGAATTCATTTGTCCTTGGGGAAGCAAGCGGAAGGGATACCAGGATCAAAGATGGTATCCTCACTCCGGAGGTAAAGAGAATGGGTGGGTTGGGAGGGAAAGAAAATGTCGGGCTCCAGCACATAAAGGTTAAATCCTCCCAAACTTACAAAAGGTTTATCAAGAAAGAGTGATCCATCATCCGGCGGTTTAGCGGGCGGACATCGGGATGACAGATCAAAGTGAAACGACTCCATAGAAGAAAGGAGTCCATGGTACAGAAAAGTGTTACTTGAAGGAGCAACAATGAAGGCATCCAAGATAGGATCCTTTTTCCGAATAACTTTGGTGATATGAATTTTTTCTCCGATGAGTATCCCAGGGTTAAAAATCTTGTCCTCAGAGAGGAAGGAAATCAAGGTATCATCTACGTGAAAATCCTCACGAGAAGAGGATTCACTCTCGGATAAAAATTGTCGTGGGACCTCAGTATCAACAAGCTCATCAGTCGTAATCTTTGCTTCCTTTTCTTTCTTTGGGTAAAATGGATCATCGTAATCATTTTCTTCATTTGCGAAAGGAATTGAGTCGGTAGGAGCGAGTTCATTGGTGAACTCCTCGAGAAGTAAATCGATAGAAAAATCCTTAAGCTCGGGTTCCGTAGGAATTTCATCAGACGTTTGTACTTCTTTGGTTTCTTCAATCGTGATCTCTTTCGGAGGGAGTGACGGAGACGGATCTTCATTCAACAATTGTTCAAGATAAAGGATATCTCCCTCCGAATCATAAACACCATCATCAATTCCCGGTGGAATCGATTCATCAATAGCAAGAAACTCATCGATTTCTTTCAAGAAAAAGACTTCTCCCTCAAACGGAGTAAGAGAGGGGGAAGAATTAGAAGGTTCCATAATTTCAGAAGAAGGAGTGGGATTGCCACTCAAAGAAATCTCGACATTCTTAGGAACAAGGTCAATTCGATACACAGAAAACGGAGGTGGGACAAGTGGTGTGCTCTTAGAGCTAGCAATTTCCACCACTTCCGTTATGGTCTCCGGTTTCTTAGTAATCGTTTTAAGCTCAGCACTTTTACTCAAAGATCTCTTAACCGTAAATCGTGAAAGACTTTGATCGATCCTAGATGGAGAATTTTGGATAACCATAGGTTGGACGTTTTTGGTACTTCCGTTATTAGTAGGAAGCACCGGGTCCTTTGTCACCTTGGTTTCACGGCTTTCAACATTATCAATACCACAAATGGTAGGCTTAGATTTCAAATCTTGGTTAACATTGAAAGTCACGGCTTCCTTTTTTACCCTCAAAGTAATTTCCCCTTCATCAACATCGATCAATGCACGACCAGTTTTTAAGAAAGACCTCCCAAGGATGAGGGGCACTCGGGGATCGGCATCGAAATCGACAACAACAAAGTCAGTGGGGAAATCAAATTTTCCTACTTTCACACAGACATCCTCGGCTATACCTAACGGACGAGAATTTGTACGGTCGGCAAGCTCGAGGATCATACATGTAGGTGTGAGTGGGGGTAAGGAAAGCTTTTTCCACATGGAGTGTGGCATCAAGTTAATGCTCGCACCAAGATCGGCCAAAGCGGAGCATTGAACTAGTCCTTGAAAATCACACGGGATGGGGAACTTTCCGGGGTCTCCTAACTTTTCGAGAAGTTTTTTAAGGATAACCGCCGAACAATTCTCGTTCAAGGAAGTTTTAGCCAACTCGGAAAGTTTTTCTTTGTTGCTCAACAAGCTTTTGATCGTCGGACCAAACTTGGGCATTAGAAGGAGAGCCTCCGCGAAACTAATCTCTAAGTGCGTATCTTGAAAGATTTGGATAAGCTTCTCCATTTGTTGATTAGTTTTGTCGCGGGCCTTTTGATCATTAAGCCTTGAAGGATAAGGAATTGAAGGCTTAATCTTCGGAACATCGGGCTCCGGAATGAAAGTTTGGACTATCGGAGGTTGGACGTGTGCGGTACTTTGTGGGCTTGTAGAATGCACTTTGTCCTTTGTCACCTCGGTTTCTCGTGCTACTTCCCTCACCGGAGAGGGTGTAGGCATCGAGGGTCCATCATATGACTTACCACTTCGGGTGGCAATAGCATTCAACTCTCCCTTCGGGTTAGGAATCGTATTACTTGGAAGAGAACCGGAACCCGAGGGTTGAGAATAAGAAGTAGAAGGTTGATTGGCTTGAAAGAAACTAGCCATCATATTCCTCATTTCAGTCATCTGTTTGTTACTTGTAGCTTCAATTTCCTTTTTGAAATCCGTCCTCATGCCGTTAATTTGAGTTTGCAAACATTTAATGGTGTAATCGGAATTCTTCATGTAAGTTAGAAACTCGTTGTTCGGAGCAACTTGAGGAGGTGCTTGATAAGGTTGTTGAGGAGGAGGTGGTTGATATTGATGTTGAGGAGGAGGTGGTTGTTGGTAAACTTGAGGTGGAGGAGCTTAGTATTGTTGATTACCATGATTAATATTAGCTCCTCGGTTCTGATTAACATTGTGGTTAGCATTGAAACGGTTTTGATTTTGGTTTTGGTGTTGAGGTTGGTTGAAACCGGGAGGTCCGAGATAATTGTTTGAACGGTAGCTAAGAAGATTTCGATCTCCTTGCGATTGATTGTAGTTTCCCGTAGCAGCATAAACATTCTCATGTGCGTAGCCACCGACGGCTGGGCACTCGGAATAAGAATGTGGACCTCCGCAAGTCTCACAAGTCGGTTGAACCGCTTTCACTTGTTGATGTTGATTCTGATTATTCATCTGAGTAATCCGTAAGATATCGTCGATCTTTTTGTTCATGGCGGCTATTTCGAGAGAAGAATACGTATTTGCTCGAGTCGATTCACCCCTTTCGGCGGTAGAATCCCAATAATTGTGATGGGCGGTCATGTTCTCAATAAGATCGTAACATTCCTCGGGACGTCTTTTCATGAAAGTTCCACCGGCAGCAGCATTGATTGTTTCACGGTGTCTCAACGTCAAACCATTATAAAACGTATCAATTTGAGTGACAAGCAACATGTTGTGATTCGGACATCGATCAATTGCAAGCTTATAACGTTCCCAAGCTTCAAACAAAGATTCGTCGGGATATTGTCGAAAAATTACTGATATCATTTCTCAACTTCGTCACCATCGACGGTGGAAAGTACTTTGCTAGAAACTTAGAAACCATTTCCTCGAAGGTATGAATCGAATTCTTCGGGAGTCGATCAAACCAAGAAGTAGCATGATGAGTCAAAGAGTATGGGAAGAGATAGAGACGAAGGGCGTCATCGGAGACCCCATTTTGTTTCATACTCTGAGTAGCGGTCAGAAATTTATCAAGATGCTTGTTAGCATCTTCATCTGGTAAACCATGAAATTGACAACTGTTTTTTACTTGTTCTATCATATGATGTTTCAAGCTAAAATCGGTAGCTTGAATATTAGTCGGTGCAATGGGTCCTCCCCTCCCGTACATTGTAGGTTGACATAGCTCCTCCATCGTTCGGAGATCGGGAGCTACATTTTGATTAACGGGAGGAGGATCGGGACCGGGGTTGGGTGGTACGTTGTTACCAGCCATATTACGTAACTCGGGTACGTTCTGATTCTGATTCTGAAGTCGTCTTGATTGAGAGCGAGTGCGCATGCACTTTAAAAACCAAGGCAATTAAAATGATACGGTATTCGAAAACAACAGTGAACTTAACCAATAATCCCAAGTGAATAAATCACCTCTATAAGACAAACGCACAAGCGAGCGGAGAAGCTTTTTTAGGTCAGCGCGAAGCTTATTAAAAACCCGCTTCTTTTCAGCCGCAATTTAATGTCAGGCCGTCCTTATACCCACCACACAGTTTGTTTATCCGATAGAAATAAATCAATTCACAAGCGACACAAAGGCAAGTTTTTGATCTTTAGTTCGGGAACTTATTAATGATAACACCTCCGTTGAGAGTGTTATATAATTGGTGTCTTCTTTTTTAGCTCAAAAACAAAAGGGAAAATCTTTTTGTATTTTTAATATGATATATATATATATACACAAAAGAAAAAGGAAAATATTTTTTACTTTTTTGATTTTTATAAAAAACAATAACTTCACGAAGGAAGGATCTCGAGTCACTAATCGTCAAACCTTCAACGATATTGTCGCGACACAACCTCCCCGGCAGCGGCGCCAAAATTTGGTATGTGTGAAATAGGCTTAAGGGTTGGTGTGTATGGATGAAATAGTATAATATCATCAATATCAAAATAAACACGAGAATCGAATCGAAAACCTCTTAGGAAAAAGGGTAGTCAATCAAATCCCGTGAGTGAGATATGTGATACCGGATAAGGATATCCGGGTCGTGTCCCAACGAGGTGTGAATTGAGAATTTCGTTTGAGGTTTGTTATTAAAATGCTCGATGTTACGGGTTTTTGTTTTTGATTACGTTTTCTACAAATTAACTAAAGGGAAAGTAATTAAGGCTACGGGAACAAAATAAATGATGATCTAACTACTAATAAGCATACGGAACAATAAAATTAAGTTACACTAAGTCCTAGAGTGATAATATGCAAAAACGTGAAAACCCGGGCTAATCCCGAGCCTCAAAAAGTGAAAATGATGCAATTTAAGGCCTAAGGATGTGAAACTAATTTTCCTACGTTCTAAACGACTAAAAATAATTTTAGAAAAAAGCCGGGTATTTTTTCAACTTTTAAATTATTTATTATGATTTAAAACTAATTTAATCTAATTTAATTATAAAAAATACTAAACTATTTTGGAAAAATCTGAAAATTTCACAGAAAATACTTTAAGGATAACTGGATCTAAGAAAAATCTAAAATTGTGGTACTGCTTTTGTAAATAAGCAGTTAAAAAGTGAAATAAGCTACTAATGTAAAAACTAAAATTGTATTTAAATAACTAAGGGTGCAAGTTTCTAACAGTTAAAGACCCTAGGGCAGTTGGTGATGCAGTGGTGTGTTGTGTGTTTGACCCAAGAGACCTGAGTTCGAACCTGGTGCCTTGCACCTTTTTGCAAAATATATATATATATATATATATATATATATATATATATATATATATATATATATATATATATATATATATATATATATATTTTTTTTTTTTTCAAATTTTCTTTTTGCAACTTAATTATAAGACAAAAGCAAAGACTTTTTGTGAAAACACTTTTTACAAAATCTTGGAATAAGCAGTTGCAACTGCTTATTCACCAACAGTTAAGAAAAGATTTCAACAAACACACTTTTATGGGATTTTCAACTATGGACACTATCAATAAGCATTTGCAAATGAGAAATAAGCTAATACACATAAGGGACGCTAAATAAGCTAAGGTAACATAAAAAAATAAGCAGGATAAGCAGTTGGGATAAAGATTAACTAAGGGGAGCTAAACTAATATGGAAAAATAAGGACTTAAGGAATTAAGTAAGCATACAAAAAACTAAATAAGCATACAATAAGCTGGAAACTAGTGCTCCTATTCTATGTTATCTAATAGGCCCTAATGTATCCTAAATAAGCTAAAGCTAACCTGTGATAAGCTAAAAGAAAGCTTGGTACCTAGGCTGCTGATACAGTTAATCACAGTGGCCAAATACAAGTTTTCAAATGTAAATTAAACTAAGCTAAAGTGAAACTAAGTGCATCTAAACTAAAGGCATGTTGAAAGGGGTATGTGAGGACTTAAGAAAAGCTTTTTTGAAAAGAGCTTGGACCAAAAATAAGCTGCAAAGTGGGCTGCAAACAGCAGCTAAGCTGCTGTTTTGTTTGCAAGACAGTGAACAGAAATGAGTTTTTTTTTAGTCAAAACTTGTATGAAACTTGATAAAACATATTGACACCTTTTTAAAAACTAACTAAAACCTTAAAACACGTTTGACTTTAAGAGTCAAAACGGGTAAAACACTTTTTTAGACCTTAAATCAGCTTGAGCCAAACACCCCTGATGGGGTGTAAAATTTTGAAAACTGATTTTAAAAAAAACAGACTTGGACTTTTATTAATAAAACTTACTTACTAGCTTAAAATAGAACTTTTTAAAGCTGATAATAAAGACAATAAGCTAATAAGCACTAAGTGCTTATTTGCCAATTAAGCTAAAACAAACTAATAAGCTGAGAAGAATATTTTTCATTACTTAAAAAAAAAAACATTACAACTGAATAATAAAAACAGATAACTTAATTTAAATCTAAACCCTAATGCCTTTCAAAGGCTTACATACTATCTATTTATACTACATGTCTAGGTCTTGGATTCTTGAGCTTGTGTTTCTTTTGTGAGACAAATGAAGGAAATGGACAACTTGTGCTTTCTTAGAGATCATCTCAGCCCTTCATCTCAACTTGGGCACCAAGGTGAGAAATCCTAGCCGTTGCTTTAATGAGCTCCAATGGGTGAGACTTGGATTGCCAACATGGCAAACATACCCATGTGGGTGTGGGGTAAGGTGAGCTTGGGGACCAGGTTTTGAGAGTGACTTGGGAAGAAGAAGACAAGGTGTGGGAGTTTTGGGTTTTGGCGGGTGTTTTTTGTGAAGCTGGGTTTTGGGATTGTTTCTGTTTTGGGTAAAAAGAAGAAGTTCAAAAAGGAGAGTGGGGGTCCAAGTGGTTATAATGAAAGGGTTCAATGGGTTTTTAACTTTTGTATTTTTAAATAAAACTTTGTATTGTCTGATTTTGATTAAAACTATTTTTTTTTTTTTTTTTTTTTTTTTTTTTTTTTTTTTTTTAAGAAACAAAAACTTTTAATAAAAATTGGTGTAAATAAAAATAATTGTTTTTAAATAAAAATAAGGTTTAGGGAATGAAATATGAATTTGGATTTTTGGAGACGGGTAAAACGATCATTAGTAGTTTGGATTTAGGGATAGGTTTTTGAGTCTGATTCCCCCAAGCTCACTCCCAAATGTGTATCCCGGGCTCTGAAAATGTAGAAAATCCGCTTCCGGCTCCATCTGCAAAGCACGTTTTCCAGTTCGAGCTCATTTCTGTTCGTTTTTGCCCTGTTTTCGATCCTTTGTACCTGAAACACGTAAAAACACATTCCAAGGATATCTGCAGCATAATTGGTTATATTTCAGTGTTTTTGGACGTTTTTGTGGGCTTAGATGGGTAAAAATTATGAGTGAATAAGCACTCATCAACATGTAATAAGGCCAGCACATAATCATAAACATTTGAACATACCGAATCATAATCAGAATACCTAACATAGAAATAACAATTAAAGATTTAGTTAACTACCACGAGCCCAAAACATATCATATCAAAACATCATAACTATATAGAAACAATCTCAAAATAATCCGGAGTAGCTAGCTCCCAGAGTTTTATGAAGATGCGTATTGCACACGACATCATTCATCTAAACAAATCATATCAGACAACAGATCAGATCTAGGATGCATCCATACGCCCCACAAACATATATTGATAATATAATATAAACTAGAGCTCATAACAAATATCAGATAAGGGACGTGGCAGAACTTCACTCTACTGCCCTAGAGTCATGTCAGAAGTGCATTACTGACACGGACATGGAACCCCCATGACTAGTTAATAATTGGCTCGGGTGTCAAACTATCTTAGGTCAAATTAGAATGTCATAACTGACATAGATCATATTTTATCAAATGTTTAATCGTATTTTCAAAATCAAAGTCTTCATATCATATAGTTCAAAATCAATGTTTTATGATTCGAAAATCAAGTTCAGATAAGCAATAGCTCAAATAGACACATTAGGGTTCATAGCAAAGGCTTAGGAAATCCTAATACAAAAGTTAACGAAAAGAAAACGTTATAAGAAACCTTTACTGAAAAGGTCAGAATATCTGTACCTTAAAGCAAATGAGAGGAAAGCAAACGAATGTAGGAATACGAAGATGTAACGTCGCGTCTCCTTCAACGAATCTACACGGATTATGATTTATTTAATACTTATTAGCATCATTAATGTTATAACGGATTTATCGCATTAATACTTTTAGAGTTGTCAGAATATACTTATTTTAGTGTCAGACGGAATTCCAACATTTTAGAGTATTAATCATTTATTAGCCAAACTTAGGATTTGGAAATGACAATTAGTAACCTAAGGCTTAATATAATAATTATCTTATTTGAGGACTTACATTCATTCAAAGTATAAGGTTTACAAATGTCAAGAACGGATTTTAGGACTCTCTTTTCAAAACAGTTTACCCAAACCTTTATACCCTACGTGATTGACCCAAAACTCACACTTATCGAACCCATAATTACTCAGAATTACATATTACACCTTTGACATTTTTAATTTCACGATCTAACCTTATACTATCAGATTTTACCATTTTAGTCCAAAGGTTTTAGAATTTACAAAACATACCCCTTTTTAATTTAATAACTATTCGAATGGCCCTCTAAATATCCAAAATTACACGGTTAACCCCCATACTTATTTTACACGTTTAGTTCCTTATTTTTACTGTTTTACATAAATAACCTTTAAGTTTCATAATTTACAAAACCAACCCAAAACTTTTATTTAAAACCGAATTATGCATAATTCAAGTACAAACCCTAAACCTAGGTGTAACCCATCATTAGTTCATCATTATTACTGCATTAACTACTCTTAATGATAACAAGCAAACCCTAGTTTTTATAAACCCTAATCGTTCCTTTTTATTTTCTTTCCTTTTTCATACGCTATCGAACAATAAAACCCAAGACAAATCACACAAGCTTCGAATTCATGAACATGTATTTTATTCAGGTCGTGTAACATATAAGAGCTTCCATAAAAATCAGGTCATGGTCCTAAAAATTATTATACGCTCGTTCGCTATTTTATACGCTTTTAGGGTTTTAATTCAAAACAATTCCATGCGACTTGTTAAATATGCATGACTAATTTTTACAGGTTCTATATGACTTGTAGGACTTAAAATAATATTAGAAACATACCCTTGATGAGAATCGAACGCTAGAACAAAAGAAACCAAAACTTCTACTCGGCGAAACCCTAATCGACCAAGAAAACTACCACGATCGATTCAGCACCTTAGAGCCTCGAACCAGATTTTTAACACCTTCTCTACCTTCAAACTCGTCCAAGAAAAATAGCTTTAAGCCTTGGAAACTGAATGTCGAATTATTTAGGGTTTTTAGAGTCGGTTTTAGTTTAATAGGATATTAGGTTTAGAATAAACCGTATATGTATGTATATATATGATTTACAAATTTCTTGTGGGCTTAATATTGTAATGGACTTAAAATAAATGGGATCTTAATTTTATAAACTTGTATTGGGTCTTTATTTATTTTATTCCTTCATAAAACTTAATATATATATTCGGATATTCATAAAACACAAAATTGATTTTATAAATATTATAAACTACATAAAAATAATCTTTACAAAGTCTTTAAAATTTATTTGGATCATATGTGATATTTCTTAAAAATTTTCTGAATTTACATAGCTTATTTGGTATTCTTTAAATTAATTATTCTTACTTTTTGATCATAAGGGTATTTTGGTCTTTTTGTGAATTTTAGAAATTCAGGTTTTACAGATGAAATGTAGTTCAATGTCTCCTTTCATTATGTGATCCCTGATGAAGTGATATCTGATATCAATGTGTTTGGTTCTTTGGTGGAGGACAGGGTTGTTGGAGATTGCAATAGCACTAGTGTTATCACAGAAGATGGGCACCATTTTGTAATGGATGTCATAGTCACTGAGTTGACTTTTCATCCATAATACATTGGCACAGCATCCTGCTGCAGCTACATATTCAGCTTCAGCTGAGGACATAGCCACTGATTGTTGCTTCTTTGCACTCCAACAAACCAGTTTTCCTCCAAGAAATTGACAGGATCCTGAGGTACTTTTTCTGTCCATGTTGCAGCCAGCATAATCAGAATCAGAGTAACCCTTGAGATCAAACCCTGAGCATTTTGGATAATAGAGTCCAAGGTTTGGGGTTCCTTTCAGGTACCTGAGTATTCTTTTGGCTGCAGTGAGGTGAGATTCTTTGGGATTGGACTGATATCTTGCTAT
Source organism: Chrysanthemum seticuspe (assembly GCA_019973895.1). Lineage (NCBI taxonomy): Eukaryota > Viridiplantae > Streptophyta > Magnoliopsida > Asterales > Asteraceae > Chrysanthemum > Chrysanthemum seticuspe. Next base: position 231,970,589 of record BPTQ01000006.1, on the reverse strand, counting down.
TAAACAGACTGAAAATTGTATGTCTGGTCTAGTAGCGGTTAGATACATCAGTGAGCTAACAATCCCTCTGAAATGGGTTTGATTGACTGATTTGCCAGTGAGATCAGGTCCAAGGTTGTTAGGTGGGACCATTGGTGTCTTCACTGAGGCACAGTCAGATATCTCATATTTCTTCAAGAGATTTCTGGTGTATTTCTCTTGACTGATGGATATTCCTTTATCAGTTTGCTTGATTTGTAGTCCAAGAAAGTATGTAAGTTCCCCCATCATGCTCATTTCAAACTTCTTTGTCATTAGTTTTTCAAACTGTTTGCAAAGTTTGTAGTTTGTTGAGCCAAAGATGATATCATCAACATACACTTGGACTAGTATCACATCCTGTTGGGTTCAATAGACAAACAGTGTGTTGTCTATCTTTCCTCTGACAAACTTGTTTTGTATCAGGAAGGCTGAGAGAGTTTCATACCATGCCCTGGGAGCTTGTTTGAGTCCATAAAGGGCTTTGTCAAGCTTGCATACATAGTCAGGAAATTCACTACTCTCAAAGCCTGGAGGTTGCTGAACATACACATCTTCCTTGAGATCACCATTTAAGAATGCACTTTTAACATCCATTTGGTAGACCCTGAAGTTCATGTATGTTGCATATGCAAGGAAGATCCTGATGGCTTCCATTCTTGCAACAGGAGCAAATGTCTCATCATAGTCAATGCCTTCTTGTTGACTGTAACCTTTGGCTACAAGTCTGGCTTTGTTTTTAATGACAGTGCCGTTTTCATCAGTTTTGTTTCTGAAAACCCACTTCATTCCTATGACTACTACATCCTAAGGACATTTGATCAAGGTCATGACCTTGTTTTTATCAAACTGTTGCAGTTCTTCTTGCATAGCCTGAACCCAGCTTGGGTATTTTAGAGCCTCAGTGACACTTTTGGGTTCTATTTCTGATAGGTAATCAGCATATAGACATTCATTGGCTGAGGCAGCAGTTAGACTAGCAGCCATGCTTCTAGTAAGCATGCCCTCAGTGGGTTCACCAATGATGTTTACAAGCTCAATATTCTGAGTTCTTGTCCACTTACTTTGTGGTCTGGGATCTGAGCTTGATGATGTCACTGGGTGATCAGATGTGAGTTCAGGTGCAAGAATAACAGAATCAATTAGAACATCTGTAGAGATGTCTTGTTCAGGGTGAGATTCATGAGTTACAGGTTCCTGATCATTTGAATCAGTGTTTCCTATCCCAGCAGGGACTGACTGATTATCAATGAACTCACTGATGATTGGTTGGGGTAGGTTGTGTGGTAAGACATAATATGAGATGTCAGCATCAACTTGATATGAGGAATTGAATTCAGTGTTGTACTTATCAAAAGGATATCTTGATGAGTTATCAATTCCTATTTCCTCTACTGAGGTGTTGGTGAACCTGATGCTTTCAGCACTTTCATCAAAGGTGACATGAAAGGTTTCCTCAACTTGTTGTCTCCTTGTGTTAAAAACCCTTTAGGCTTTGGAGATCAGTGAGTAGCCTAAGAAGTATCCATCATCAGCTTTTGCATCAAACTTGCCTAGATGATCCTTGTGGTTATGAATGAACACAGGACATCCAAATACATGAAAATAGCTGATGTCAGGAAGTCTACCTTTGAAGATCTCATATGGGGTTTTATTATGTCTTTTGACAATGATTGACCTGTTTTGAGTGTAACAGGCAGTTTTGACTGCTTCAGTCCAGAAATCTTTTGAGAGGGCTGAGCCATTTAACATAGTTCTAGCAGCCTCAATGAGAGTTCTGTTTTTTCTTTCAGCAACCCCATTTTGTTCAGGGGTGTATGGAGATGAGAAATTTTGAGAAATTCCTTTTTCATCACAGAAACTTTCAGGCTCTTGATTTCTGAACTCAGTACCATTGTCAGTTCTGATTTGTTTAACAGTAATGTCATTCTGGTTTTCTATCTTCCTGATGAATGACATTATTGTATCAGCTGCCTGACTCTTCTTGGAAAGAAACTATACCCAAGTGTATCTTGAGAACTCATTAACAATGACAAGTGTTTACTTCTCATGCTGGATTGATCTGGGACTGACAGGTCCAAAGAGATCCATATGCAGGAGGTGAAGGCAGCTTTTGATGGAGAAATTTTGTTTGGTTTTGAATGATGCTCTGTGGTGTTTACCTTTTTCACAGGCAGAGCATGGTTTGTCTTTTGCAAAAACCAGTGATGGTTTTTGTTTTGCCAAGTTGTTGAGGTTTTTGAAGTTTAAGTGTGAGAGTCTCTTATGCCACAGCCAATTGATAGTTTCAGTGGCTTTAGCAAAGAGACACGTTCCATCTTGGGAGAGTGTTGACATGTCTAGCACATAAACATCATCTCTCCTAGGAGCTATCAACACAACTTCCTTGTTGGCATTGAAAATGGTACCTTGTTTATCATTGAATTGTACAATGTATTTAGCATCACATAGTTGACTGACACTGATGAGATTGTATTTGAGACCATTGACATAGGCTATTCTAGAGAAAACTATTCCATTGCAGTTTACTGAACCATAACCTTCAATGGGACATGATGAGTTATCACCAAATACTACCTTGGGCCCTGGTTCCTTTACATAGTTGTGCAGATATTCCTTCACACCAGTCATGCTTCTTGAGCATCCACTTTCTAGATGCCAAATAGGCTCCCTGGCATGTCTATGCACAAGTAGTAAACTGAACTAGTTTCTCTTCGTGACCCACTTACTAGTGGGCCTCGATCTCAAGGTCTCTTTGAAATTTGCAATCGACTCATGGTCAGTAGTTGTGTGCATGGTGCTACCACAGGTTTTGCATTTAGAGGCTGAGGATGACTCAGTGACTTTGGGTTGTTTGGAATTTCTCCTTGCATGAATGACACTGTCATGTTGGGATGTCTCATGAGCTGGATTACCGCATATATCACAACATGTATTCATGAGACAATCATCCTGATGATGATCACTAAACCCACAGTGAGAGCACAGAGGAAAAGGTTTTGCTCTATTCTTTGGAGCAGTTTTGGAGGATGAAGCATACTGATGACCAACTTTGGTATAGTTTGCTTGACTGACATACTGTAGATGGTCTGCAGTCCTGTGATCATCCTTTTTGCAGATCATGCAAAAAAGGATTCTATAGCAGTTGTCAGTGGTATGGCTGGTGTAATGACACACCTCACACTTTTATTTGTTTTTAGAGGCTTACTTAGATTTTGAGGAACTGGAGGAAGCTGACTTTGTCTCCTTGATTGGTTCAGGGACCTTTTCAATGGATTCCATTTTTTCAGTAAGCTTCCTCACAAGTTCAGTCAGTTTCTGAATTTGGTCAGCTTCAGTGGGGACAGAGGATGTTGAAGTCTCAGTAGGAGTAGACTCTTGTTGGATTAGTTTTGCTTGTCTTTGTAGGATGGTTCTACCAAGTCCAGACCTTTCCTTTGGTGAGTGAGGATTGAATTTTAGAGGAGTAAGCTCAGAGCTTGGATCAGCACCCTGAAGAGGTTTCAGAGGTGGAAGCGGTGTTTCAGATTCTGCTTCAGACTCAGAGATGTGTTCAGTACCACTGGTCATCTCAGGAAGTCCTAGCATGCTCTTAAGAGCTTGGCTCTCAGGCTCAAGAATCCTTCCAGAATCGAAGTTTGGAAGCTTACTCTCAGGATTAACCCGTTCAATCCAGTCACTGGAATTTGGAGATGTCAACATGTTGGTAATCATACCACCAGACACAAATGGTTTTGAACTTTGGTCTTTGTTGCGAGAGCCAGGGAGATGATCTTCACCTATGACTCTCTTTTTTCTACTGGGGGCACCTACAACATCAAAGACCCTGGGATTCTTAGCAGTCCAACTATCAAGAATATCTTGTTCCTTTTTAAGTTCATCTTGAAGAGCCTGATTTCTCTTAACTAGTTCAGTGTTTTGAATTTGCAAGGTGACAGCCTCAAGCTTGGCTTGTTTTAAAATAAGCAGTTCATCTCTACACTTGTTTAATTCAAAACTTAGCTTGTTGTATTTTGAAAAGAGATTTAATCTTTGCTTTTCTACGAACTTTAGGTCAACATTAAGATAATTCATATAAGACTGCCAATCAGAGTCATCATCCATAGATAGTAAGATGTTTACCTTCTTCATAGTGATGTTGACCCATTCCCCGTTTCTGGCATGATTCTTTCCAACTGCTAGCTTGTCCTCTTCTGAGATGGCCATCAGTGCACTGACATGCACCATTTCATCATCTGATGACACTGGCTCTTCATCCCAGTCGAAGGTCTCAGCAACAAGGCCTTTGTTTTTACCCTGCACAGATTGAACACTTTTTGTTGTTTCTGAGGGACTGGCCTCGAGCAATGCAAGATTAGCTTTGACTTTCTTATACTTAGCTTCAAAGTCAACAATTTTGTTATGATCAGATTTGTTTTGAAAATTTTGATGAGACTGATAGATTTTTGGTTGAAATTTGCTAAAGCCTGAGGACTGATTTGACCCTGATGGTTTATAAGAGGTTCAGAAATTGTTTTTGAAAAACAGTCTTTTGCGAAATGACCTCTTTTGTGACACTTAAAGCATTCAGTGTCCTCATTTGCTTTGGCATTCGAAAAACCTTTTTTTCTTTTTATAAACCTTCGAGAGTTAGCAAGGAGTGCCCTTTCCTGAAATTCAGTGTTCAGGTCATTTAGGTACTCCTCACTTGATCTCTCATCAGGCTCATCATCAAAAAATTTCTGAAAATCTTGAACAACATTGTTAGAATAGAAAGCAGTTGATATTGGTGATGAGGTGGTGGTCAGGGACTTCTTGACTTCCTGAGACTTCTTTAAGTCAGGGTATCGTCTGTTGATGAGATTTTCCTCATAGACAAATTTCCCATAAATTTCAGGAAGCTCAAGATTTTGGATATGATTAGCATTCCTGAGTCCCTGAGAGAAATTCAACCACTTCTCAGGGAGGCTGTTGACAAAACCAACATTGATTTAATGTTTGGACAACTTAACACCATCATTAGAAAGTTCATTTAAAAGAGTTTTGTATCTGGTGTAAGTTTGAGAGAGAGTTTCTGAGTCCTTAGCCCTGAAGGTGTTATACTCAAGTTTCAGGTCCATTATCCTGTTTTCCTTGGTATCAGATGGTCCTTCATGACTATGAACTAGGTCATCTCAGGTTTGTTTAGCTGTACTACAGCTTATAACAGACTCCATAATATCGTCAGGAAGACAAGATATTATGATACTTTTGAGTCTTTGGTCCTGGTTGACCACTCTCCTTTCATCCTGGGTCCACTTAGCTTCAGGTTTGGGCAACCCTTCAGCAGTCTTTGGGACAAATGGACCTTCATTTATACACTTGATATAATAAGGTTCCATCCCAATCAAATAGCAAAGCATTCGCTTTTTCCATTTGTTGAATTTGCCAACTTCAAGTCTAGGGGCAACAGCTGAATAAGCTTCACCCTTTTTATCGACTAGTTGGGGTACATCAATTTCAGCCATTTAGGATCCTAATTTAAAAACTTTTAGAGAGGCCTAAAAAAAACGAGTTTTATAATTAGCCTTGCTCTGATACCACTTGTTGTTCCCCGTTCACTATCGTTTAAAACAGTTTAAGTATATAAAACAAGTTATTAGTGAACTATGACTGAAATTAACATAAGAAGACACACTAAGTAATTTTCAACATCATATTCTTATTAGAAATAAATCCACAAAGAATACGTTACCCAAGTACTTGCGGAATAGTACTTGGGATTGAAATGACAAAGTTGGGTGACTCCTCTCTAAGCTCAGGCTAAGTCTGAGCACAACTCTTAGAGCTTACTGAGCTATCTCTGGAACTAAGTTGTATTTGGAGGAGTGAAAAGATGGCTTGCGTGTATGTGTTTTTACAATTCACAAGCTTGACCTTTTCACTCCATCTCTTATGCTATTTATACATGTATGATATTTGACTCTTTCCTAAGTGACAAACTGACATCATACAGAAGAAAAAATACTGACGTATTTTGTCTCTGTTTACAAAGACTATTCTAGGTAAGAGACAAGACTACTTTCCTAAGTTCAGTGATGACACTGAGCCTGATCTTTTGCCATTCAGGGAAAGTTGACTTTGGTTGATAAGGACTTCGTCTTATCTGATTCAACCTTTTCCCGCCTTGTCCTGCTCTTTCTTCAGTCTTTACATCCTTCAGTCTTCTACATCAGTTTGTCTTCAGTGTAAGAAGTTGGAGAGGAATCTTAGGGATTCAGTGAGTTATTGTCATCACTCACTGAATCCATCATCTTCTTCTTGACTCAGTCTTCACCCTTTAAGTTCCGCCTTACTGAGTGGAGAGACTTCTTCTTCGCCTCATACTGAGTATCTTGAAGACGACTCACTGAGAGACTATGCACTCAGTGACCTGTTTGTGTTAACGGATTAAACACGGGCTATTTTCTATTCAAATCCTAGATTAAGGGGTTTGGGTATTTACTGAACCCAACATGAACAAATATCATAAGTCAAATGAGTCAAACGAAATGAGAGATCAAACGATAATCCAAATACGATAATCATAAGGAAAATGAGTCAACAAGAATAAGAAATCAAGATCATACGAATCAGATAATCATAAGGTAAATGAGTTAACAAGAATAAGAAATCAAAATCCTACGAATCAGATAATCATAAGGTAAATGAGTCAACAAGAATAAGAAATCAAGATCATATGAATCAGATAATCATAAGGAATCAAAGTGAATCATAAAGGAATATTGCCACGAGCTCATAAGCTAACGTCCGACATGACACATGAAGCACACTACATACATACATATCCGTCAATTCATAGGTGTGCAAGGAGCTGCAGACTCCCAACGTACCAGAAGCGAAAGGGGTGAAAGGCACGCACAACCAATCATATGAACCATAATACCTAAGATGCATCCATACGCCCCCCCCCCACATAACAAATCATATATGTACCCTGCTCAAGACAAGTATACACACATATCATAATGGCCAAGTGATGACATATCATACATAACAAATGGGGACACCGTGGACTAATCACATCGCCACAAAATAGTGTCATGCCATTGGTGTCATCAATGACATGGGCATGGTACCTCCATGACTAGTTAGCTCGGGAAACGGAAAGAAACAAAGCATACAAAGCATGACATAGCATATCATATCATATCATATCCAAACGAAGCATATCAAAATTAACAGAAACATATCATAGCAAAACGAATGTCATAACGAATAGAATCATATCAAAGGATCATATCAGGAATCATATCAAAAGTATCATAGCAAAGGGAATCATAGCAACGAAATATCATAGATGAAACAAAGTCAAGGATCGGAAAGTCATGAGAAATCCCTACTGAAAAGGGATAGAATATCTGTACCTCAAACCGTAAAGCAAATCACCAGAAATACACAAGGAAAACAAAAGTTACTCCTTCCTCCGCGGATCTACACGAATAATGATTTTTTAATACTTAGAAAGCTATTTCATAATTTTAGTGCTCGTCGTTATTCATATTTCATAATAAAGGTTTCTTTTCATTTTTTGTAACTTTCCGAATTAAGTAAGTTTTCATATTTAGTAGGTTTCCATATTTAAGTAATTTAATACTTTAGGGTTATAAATGGCAATTAAATAAACTTAAGGGTTTAATATAACAAACATCATAGTTTTAGGGTCTTTAATAACATATTAGTAAAGTCTATGGTCAAATATGGCAATTATCAAAGCTTAGGGTTAAACATGTAACTTACCATAGTTTAAAGTTTATTGCGACAAGTTATCATAGTTTAGGGTTCAAAGTGACCAATAAATAACTTCAAGATTTAATAATATCAATATTATAGTTTAGGGTGTAATATGATAATTCATAAACTTTGAAGGTTTGTATGTGACAATTTCTCAAAGTTTAAGGTTTAAAATGTAACTAAACTTAAATATATCATATAACTCATATATAGTATAACATACAGATTTCATAAGATACTTATAAGCTTCACAAATCATTTCCCAATACATGTTCGATCCATATTCATGCTCGTTCGCGGTTCATAAAATTAACATATACGGCCTCGTGAACATGCATTATGACTAACCCCCAACTCAACTCTCCCGACACACTTTCAGAACACCAAACGACCCATACAATAATCCCGCGATCACCCTCAAACGTACCCCCACAAGACCAAGTTTAACCCATTTTTCTTTCATTTAGTATAACAGTAGGTATATGTACATGGGTCATATGAAGAATACTAACCAAGAATTCATGCATCCTTGATGCACTCGTACACATTAATACCCACGACCCACACCCTATATACACTACACAAAACTTCATTCGACACAAACACCCAACTTATCACACACAATTCTCAACATTCATACATATGCAAACCCATGATTCTGACATGATCCCCATACCCACAAAATTAACGAGGTACTACTACACATGTTCACACTCGACCAACCATGTAACATGAAACTTACTTACACCCCTTTTTATGATTCTAGGTTACATGACCAGGTTTAAAATCAGTTTTAGAGTTGATAAAAATAGTCCATATTAGGGTCTAAATGACTGGGTAAACACACACACAATAACACATTCGAAAGGTAACACACAAGAACAAAAGTCGATAAACATACGGTTCATGATCATGATTTTATGTAACTTGTTTTAACCCGATTCATATATATTCTTCCATGTTTATTCTTGATTAATCAACATGTATCTTAGGTTAAGCGTTTATGTCTTATACGTATATATTTAACATGGTTCGAATTGTGAAAGTACAAGATCAAATGGGATGCCTTGGGTCGACTGGAATAGGTTGAAGGAGAAAAAACCGGACCCAAGAACAAAACTTATACCCTTCGCATACCTTACAGCCGAATACCTAAGCTTGAAACCCACGAGTTAGCATTGTTATACCAATCACCAATACACCATTCGAACCTTAATCTTCTTGGAGAATGATAAGGATTTAAAACATACGTTTTTAGGGGGTCATTTAAGCCCTAAATTGACACATTTTATATCCGTTACTACTTAAAATCGTTCGTTTTCATATTTTAGGTCTTTTGGAAGCAAAATGTTGGAATGTAGCATATTTGGACGAAAAGGAGCGAAAACATGAAGAAAACGACAAAGTCAAGACTCAAGCTGATTTTAAAGCATGACGGCGTCCCATCTCAAAGAGCGACACCATAACTTGTTGAAGATTTTGATAAAATTACACGCGATGGCTCAGGTGAAATTTTTTTTCTACAACTTGACGGCGTTATGCCTAAACTCTGGAAGGCGTCTCCTTTATCTTCCACACCAGACGCCCAAGAACCAATCTCAGACGACGTCCCTCATGAAGACTGACGGTGTCATACTTATCAACTACCTTCGTCCCAACGATGAATTGGCCCAAATGAAACCCTAATGAAGGCGACCTGACGGGGTCACTAGCAAAAGGTGACGCCGTCGCACTTGTAAATGTATATATAGAATTCAATTTTTCTGCATTTAGAGAGGTATAACTTTGGAGAGCAAACCCTAATTCGGTTATAGTCCGACTTGGACAGTATTTTAGGGTTTCATACCCTTCTTTACATCATAAGATAAGGACTAAAATACAGCGTTGGTCCCTAAACTTGTCAAAACGCTTCGTGATGGGACAAAACTCGGCCTCATCATCGCCAAAGGTCCAAAACTTGGCCTTTAAATGCCAAAATCGTCCCTTAACCAGGATTTGGATAGTCAAACCTAATTTTCTGGATTTCCTTCGAGGGTATAATAGATCATTCATATTTTTGACCCAACCTTCAACCCAGGGACCAATTGTGAGTATGGCTACTAGCCGTTTCTTCCCTGATACGCTTGCATTTAATTTCGCAGGAACCAATACACCCACCCAACAAACAACTTTACCAATCACAATACACCATTATCCAGAAACGTTAAACTAAAAATCGAAATCAAGAATATAAATCCTCATTTCAAGAACTCAAAAGACCAACCCAACTTCCAACAAAACCATGTCGATCGATCGTATTAGCAACATGCCAGATGAAGTGATCACTAAAATTTTGAATCGGTTTCCTTTGTTAGAAGCGGTGAGAACCTCTAGTTTAGCGCGAAACTGGAGGTCTAAGTGGACTTTGCTCACCGATGTCATAGTTGATGAGGATTTCTTTAATTATTTAACATATGAGTTTGATGGGAGGCTTGTTACTAGATTCTTAAATCGGCTTATGGGTCCAATAAGAAAGTTTGTCTTCGCTGTAGAGCCAAGATCAATGATTGGAATAGACAACTTTCATTATGAAGAGATTCGTGAGTGGCTCTTGTTTTTGGCTGAGCATGGAATTGAGGAGCTGATTATTACAAACTGGTATGGTGACCCAGTTACGTTCCCAACCCAACTTTACTCTCGTAGTGAGTTGAAACATCTGGTACTTCATGTTTGTTCTTTGGCTTCTCTGGAATATTTTTATGGCTTTCCAAATCTACTAAGCTTAGAATTGATTCATGTCAATTTTCTAAGCGGTACAGTTTGGGACTTTATTGCTGGCTGTCCCTCACTTGAGTCTCTTAAAATGAATCGTCCTAGTACAAACGAGATGAGACTAAGGGATATTGCAAATGTTAGGAATTTGAGGAAGTTAGATTTGAGATTCGGTCGTTATAATGTTGTGACGACAATCACAACATCCGATATCTTTCAGCTGACAAGACTTCAAAATCTTGAGACCCTTGCATTGGATTTTGATGATTGCATGGTAAGAACAATTTGAGTTTTACACTTATGATTTTACAATGTTAAAGAAATGTGTAACAGTAATGACATTTAATCTTTATAACTTGTTGTAGTTGATACGGGAAGCTAATTCTAGGATGAATGTGCCCTTTTCTATCCCTGATTAAACTTAAGCTGTCTTATGTCGATTTTGGGAATATTGTTATGTTATCGTTCATCATTGAAATGATTCGTGGATGTCCAAATTTGGAAATGCTGGATACCAGAGTAAGTGTTTTGGAGTAATGCATATGTAGCAAATAAACTCCTAAATTGCCATGTTTGAGTATCTCTCAACACTATTTGATTTTCCAGGCTGCAAACACGCTTAGTGTTCTACCTTTGGAAAATTTTCCCAATGTTGTATACAGAAACACATTCAGCCATGGCAAGCTACAGACTGTGGTGTTTCGAGCTTTTCCCATAACAGAGCATGAATTAACTTTAATAAAGTTTATACTTGCGTGTTCTCAGTCCCTAAAGTCAATGAATATCAGGCTCAGCGATAGGATTCATGATGGGGATGAAAATATCAACAACAACTGGGAGTTGGCTAGGAAGCTGTTGAAACTCCACCGAGCTTCCCCCACAGCCGTGGTAGAATTATTTGAGTGGTTGTAGTTTATGTATGGGTTGAATACCCTATGACAATTAATGTTGCAAAATTGTTTTGGTATTTTGGTACACTATTTGTTTATATGGTTAAGTTAAAATTAGCTTGTTCATATGTTGTTGTTTGTGCGTATTGTAGGTGATGCAAGTTTGACAATAGAAAGTCAAACTTTCATTTAGCATTTCAATTTGATTGTGGCAATTTGATTGTAGGTAGTATTTGCAATTTGACTATGTAAAGTCAAAATTGCAAAACCATTACTTAATATTTGACTATGTAAAGTCAAAATTGCAAAACCATTACTCAATATTTGACTATGTAAAGTCAAAATTGCAAAACCATTACTCAATATTTGACTATGTAAAGTCAAAATTGCAAAACCATTACTCAATATTTGTTTTGGAGTTAATTGATAATTTGATATGTTTTAGAAGTTTGACTTAACAAAGTCAAAATTCTAATGGTTTTGTGTTGTTTAATCTTCAACTAAGTTGTAGTTTACGTAAGTTGGCAACTTGAGGGACCAATTGTGTATTCTAAAGTGATTATTGGGCGGGATTTTTAAGTATGACAACGGCAACCAAAACAAATTCAGGGACCGAGTGTGAAAAAAAGTAACTATTAGACCCTTGACCGTCTCTTACCGGAGACGATATTAACTAGTGCAGACCAAATGATAAACTCATCTACCACTTTTTCCACACACAAACAATTTTCCAATGGCAGATTTCCCCATTTTGAATGAACTCATGGAGGTTGTTGATTCACCAAATTTGAATGATCGTATGGCTATCTGGTTTGAACAAGAGGCTGCCCAAGAAGGGATTCTGAAGAAGCTAGTTCTTCAGTGCATTCAGCATCTGAAGACAGGAATCATGAAGCGTAGGGAGCTGATAGAAGAGAATGAAGCTCTGGGACCTCGGGGAATTGCGCTTGACTGTGTGGATGCGCTGACGAAAATCCAGTCGAGGCACACACACACCAACTTTCCCAACTCATACAGATTGTTGGTGAAATAGATGAAGCTATTCGTTTTAACCAAGATTTTGTTAAGAAAATGGCTGAAGATAATGCCTGAATTTTGGGTTTTCCATGGGGGTAGATAAAGGCGGTCTTTTGGGTGATAGTTTTGGGAATATAGGTTGCTAAAAAGGGTATGTAAATTAGATTTGATGTAGTTGTTTATGATGTTTAACATACTTTATTAATGATAAAATATCATCTTGGTTATGTGTTGTTTAATCTGTTCTTGTATTGTGATATTGGGTGTATTTTAGTCTAGTTAGTATCAACAAAACCAAACATCCCCTTATATCAGCAAAACCAAACAGCCCCTTGTATCAGCAAAACTTTAATCAGTAAAACCAAACACCCCCTTGTATCAGCAAAAGCAAAGGCAATGATTTAAAAAGATGTGTTGAAAATGCAAATACTTTAGCACTAAATCATAATGTATCACCAAACATCCCCTTGTATCAGTTAAACCAAACAGCCCCTTTTATCAGCAAAAGTTGTTACAGCAAAACCAAACACCCCCGTATCAGCAAAATTAGAGGCAGTGGTTTAAAAATACGGGTCGAAAATTCAAACGCTTTAGCAGTAAATAACAATGTATTAACAATGGTGTATTGTAACATCTTGAATTTTGACTTACCCAAGTCAAACAAACTTATGAAAGGCAACAAATTGTAACTTACTATTGTGGTATGACTTGGGTAAGTCAAACCTATTAAGAAATGCAAAACGATTTCAAACACAATTACTTAAATAAGAACCCAATTTTGTATTCATCGATTTCATGTTCTCAAGAACTACAAATGTTTACTACCATCTAAACATACACTTAGCTAGACCCACAACTCTCCCTATCATCGTTTTCCTTCTTTTCCTTCCTTTCCTTAAGATATTTAAACAAAATTTCCAAATTTTTAATCCTTTCTCCCAAATAGTTAAACTTTGATAACAAGATGTCAGCCTCTTCCTTCTCCTTCTTAACACCCAAACCCTTTTCATTTGGGCAGTCTGCTTTCCCCAACGAACTCAAAAAAGCCTTCCCCTTATCGTTTTGTGCCATTATTGTTTTGTTTTGCTTTGGGTAGAATGTGTGTTGATTGTATTTTAGGGTTCAATGTTGGTCGTAGCCGATACATATATGGTTGAAGGTTGGGTTACATTTTAACTAGGTTGGGTCAAAAATGTGAATGGTCTATTATACCCTCGAAGGAAATCCAGAAAATTAGGTTTGACTATGCCAATCCTGGTCAATGGACGATTTTGGCATTTAAAGGCCAAGGTTTGGACCTCTGGCGATGATAAGGCCGAGTTTTGTCCTATCACGAAGCATTTTGCCAAGTTTAGGGACCAACGGTGTATTTTAGTCTAAGATAAGTTTGTTAATCCATATTATCATTATGTCTACCCCATGTTTAATTGTATGTGTGTATGCTTGCTTGTTTACCATGAGTAGCTAAATTATCCTTGTGTTTGCTTAGATCTATGAAACCTAGTTGTTAATTATTGTTAGGTTGTCTCTTGTCTTAATTGGTAGACGCTAGAGTAAGGAAAACTGGCTTCTTCTTTAATTGTTGCGAGCTTGAACGTCCTAAATAGCAAAAAACTTAGGAGTGCACCTAGGCCATCGTTGTGTTTATTGCGTGAGTTGTAGCTTGTTGATAATATAGTATTCGAGGGAGATACTTCGGTACTTGGCGATCCCAGATAGTCTAGAGGAGAGTTAACGGTTCATAGAACTAGGGAATTAGGCACCACCCTATGACCAAACGGAATACAACGCACTAATTAAGATGAGGATGTGACAATTCAACCAACCAATAAGAGATAACTATGGACTAAGAACATCTAAGTAAACACATTTTTAATCATCATAGTAGCACACCTACATTAGCATAATCTATCCTTAGTTTAAGTAGTTAAATTAGTTTAATTAAAGGTAGTTAAAATTGGTAGAAGTACCACCCCCCACTCTTATACCCCGAGATATTTACCTTGCTTTCTAATAAATAAAAAACACCAAAAAGAATCTCCCTCAACCTTACCTTCTCGTCATACATCTCTTCCTAGCATCTCTATTCCCCTAGAGAACGAATCAACCCCTGGGCTTACCTGATAACGCTACACGCGTCGTTCGGGGTCAAGGAAACTTCCTTTTCTTCGAGCAAGTTTTATAACACCCTAGGCAGTGAACCTAATCGTTGTAGTGTAGTAATTAGGGTAAGCCACGGGTATTGATATTGTTCTCTAGGGGAATAGGAATGCTAGTAAGGAGTTACTACGCTAAGGTTAAGGTTGAGGAAGATTATTTTTTATCTTTTTATATTTTATGAAATGGAAAGGTACGAATCTCAGGTATTGGATTTGGGGGGGGGTTGGTATTTCTACCGATTACTCTACTATTATCTAATTATCTAAACTAAGGTTGTGGGAGTCTATGTCTAATTAATGTGTGCTCGTATGATAGTTTAAAGATGTGTTTACTTAGGTTGTATTACTCCTTAATTATATCCTATTGATGGTTGAGTTGTCACGTCCTTATTCTTAGTTGCGTTGTGTGTCTAAAGTTGTAGGGTATGCGTTTCTCCCTAACTCTTTGAACTTACCAAAGGGTCTCGTCTACAAACCCACTAGGGATGATAAACTCCTACTCTAAGGCGCTCTTTGGATGGTTTAGCCTACAACTACTCAGGTAATTATATTCTAAGGTTCACAAAGATGAATCAAGCATTAAGTACACAACGAATGACCTATCGCATTACTAGATCATTAATCAACTAAGATAAGAAACAACCAATCAATATTCAATAATTAAATTTCATACTTCCTAAGCAAACACACAAATAAATTAGCCGGACATGGAAAACATGCAAGCATACACACAAATAATCAAAGACATAATTGAATTAATGAAGTAAAGACTTATCTTGATGTAAGATAGGGTTTAAAACCCTAAAATACTGTACAAGACACCTTAGGTTCGGTTTTAGGTTTTCACTCCCAAAAGACTCTCCACAAAAACTGAAAAATTCGGATTCTATATATAAGATTACATATGCGACGGCGTCACCTTATGTTTCGTGTTGAAACAGACAAAGACCTTGATAGATCTTGAGCTCGTGGATCGTTATGTATGCCTATGTAATCACAAGCACCATAAAAGACAATCTCTACAACTAATGTTTATCAGCGGAATATAAACACAAGTAAATAACTAAGAACTTCTTGATCCTCTATGGATCTTTATATTAATTAAAACTGAGTTTTTCCAAATCGATACATAAACCTTTCTAATGTGTTCCTTTTATAGATAAGGAACCCTAAACAATATCGCTAAACCGTTTTCCAAGAAACGTATAATCATAAAACTAAATAAGATATACACAATCACTTCCTAATAAAGCTCATGTATATCCACACTAAATAAACTAAATACGGAATAAACACTTCCGCAGAAACAAACTAATCACTATTATTCTTCAGCAGAATAAGTCTTCGGCAGAATCCACTTCACTTCAGTAGAAACACTTCGGCATTAAGTTCAGCATAATCAGACTTTCACATAATTCCCAACATTTCGTGACGCCGTCGTGTCGCCGCCATTAGGGTTTCGTCTTGGCCACGTTAACCTTGCGACGGCGTCACCTTATGTCCGTGACGCCGTCCTCTTCAGCTTCTGACGTCGTCTGGATTGCATCTAGGCCGTCTGAGTAGCGACGGCCTACTCTTTCACAACTAGACGTCGTCACTTGAAAATACGAGTTGTGAGTTCTGAACCGTCACAAAAATCTTGGGACGGCGTCGCAATTAGCACCTGACGCCGTCGCCTTCTAATTTCAGCTACTGTGAGTGTCTCGATTTTGACTTTGGCCATTTTCTTCATATATTCGCGCCTTTTCGTCCAAATAAGTGCCATTCCAGCATTTTGCCTTCAAGAGACCTAAAAAGTGAAAAGGAACGATATTAAGCAATAACGGATACAAAAGTGATCAAATAAGGACTTAAACGACCCCTCAAAATGGTACCTTTTAAAACCTTATCAAATATCCCTACACTTGTTATTTGCTTGTCCTCAAGCAAATGTGCTTTTAGCCAATTAATTTATAAGTTAGGGGTCATGAAGCATTAATTCAAAATGGTCCACAACACATATAAGCCCCGCAAAAGTCATAACAAGCACGGAAATTACATACTAGCACCTCACATGGGGTGTTTGGATACTCACATCTCTCTCGGGTGTATATATGAAATATAACAAATAGGAAATGGAAGATAAAAACTCATTAACCGGTCCTAGTACATAGATTACCATAGGCTTGAGAATAGATCAAACCTCCATCGCTTTGGCGTAAGTGAATGGCTAACCGTAAGAAACTTAAAACAGTTCAGACACAAATGCAATGAAGATCAGGAGAGTATAGTGTTTCCCCAGGTCGTTAAGTCCCAACGAGCTGTGCGAGAATAGTCAAACGAGTGATCGGGAGAATTTGAACGGAAAAGAGTTTTGATTGATTATATCTAAAGACAAAGTTTATAAATTACAGGGGCTTAAATGCAAATTAAAGAAAACTAAAAAGATAAATTATATTAAATAAACGCTATCACTATATTTAAACTGATGTTTTTGATTTTTCTTTTATAAAACTAAAATTAAAAACTACGTGACGTACAAAAGAAAATGTGAAACTGAAGCAATATTAATCCTAAAAATATGAAAATGACATTTTTACAAACTTAATGATAAGAGAAAATTTTTAGAAAAAGAAAATTATTTTTAAAACTATTTATCTAATTATTATTAATTAAAAACTATTTTTACCTATTTAATAATACCCTAAAATACAAGAAAATATGAAATAAAGCTAGAAAAATGAAATTATGACTTGGAAAAATCTAAAATAACTAAAGAGAATTTTCAAAACTAAATTTGTATTTTTCTGATTATTTTTCTATTTTCTATGAATTAAAAACTATTTAAAACTACTTAAATTGCTAAAAATTACAAATTTAACTATGAAAAATCTGGAAAAATAATTTTTTGAATTTTTATATTTATCTTATCCTAGGAAAAATGAAAACTTATTTTTTTGAAACTTTTCTGAATTAATTGTATTAAAAGCTAATTAAAATTGCCTAAAAACTGTTTTAAATGAAGAAAAATAGTAAACAGTGCTAGAAAAATGTGAAAAATTCAGGGAAAGTCTAAATTAATATTATGAATCTATGAAAAATATGAAAACAGTGGCTTGTGTGTAAGAATATTGAACTGCAGTTACAAGTGCTTAAAAATAAGCACTTGAAATAAGCCAAAGGGACCGACTGAGCACCAAATGAACACAGAAGCTATAATAAGCTAAAACTACTAGAAATGAGCTAAATTTAACTAGCCTAAACCTCTAAGATGTTAACTGCACAGATTTGATGTTTTGAAAACTCAAGTGCTTAAACAGTTTTGGCTACTAAGTTTAAGCTTAAGAATAAGCTACCCAATAAGCTAAAAATCAAAACCAAAAGTTGGTGTTGGAATCACTCCTAAACAGTATTTCAAGTATTTATATTTCATATGTAATAGGTAGCTTTGTTATGGCCTTTATGTTTGATTAAGGTCAAGCTTATGTAGAAGGCCCATAAGCTTGATCCAAGCCCAATAAGGAATAGGGAAGGAGAGGGAGTGTTGCCCTAGCTCCTTGCCTATAAATACATTGTAATAACCTTCATTTGAAGGTTGGTTGTTCAAGTTATTCTCTTTCACTACACTCTACGCATAACCGGTCATACTATTACGTGTGTGTGTGTTTGGCTTACTTGTTCAATCGCCTTATCTCTTTCTCTATAAGCTTGTGTTGTAAAACTAGTGACCTAACAGTGGTATCAATCGCCAAATAGTTGGGTGTACTCGTTTGTTTTTGAAGTTTTGGTTTTGGGTCTTACGCGTAAAGATAACACAATCTTTGATACGCTTAAAAACTAATTTTTTACACTTTTGAATCCAAGATTCTTGTACTTTCAACGTTATTAGGTGTTAAACTATTGGTTTTTGGCAAAAAGTTTGGAACTTTACGTGTTTTTCCTTGTTTTTAAGCTTGTTTTTGTACGCAAGTGTTATCCTACGCGTAACTGGTTTAAGTGCTTTGGATCATCAAGTTTCACACTTTTGTGTTATTTTGGTGTTATTGAAGCTATTTCAACAAACAAAAACTGGTTTAGAAACACATTTGGATAGAATCAAAGTTACGAGTAATCTTACGCGTAACAAAACCCTAAAATTACGCGTAAGACTTTCCTTGGTTTGATCTTCAATTTTCTGGTTTATTCCGTGTTTTCTTACTTGGATAAGTCTGAAAATACGTCGAATTTGGATATCTTTTGCACTATGAAGTGTAAAAGATCACTTGGGATAAAACCCTAATCTTACGCTTAAGCATAAAGCTTACGCGTAGAAAATCTTACGCTTAAGATTCATCTTACGCGTAGACTTAGTCCTACGCATAAGGTAATCCTACGCCTAACTTTCTACGCCTAACTTACTGTTTACGCGTAACTTTAGTCTTTTTTTCTGCTTACGCGTAAGCTAAATCCTACGCGTAACTATTCTTGTTACGCGTAACTTTTGGTGTTTTTACGCATAAGTGCTACTCGGTTCTTGTCATTTCTACGCCTAAGGATACTTCATCAACAAAGGTTCATTCGACTACAAAGATCCATTCTTACTACACAAGTTTATCATCATGTCTCAACCACCATACTCTAACTATTTCCCTCACACTTATAATCATCAACAACAACAACAATTAACTCCACAACAGCAACAATGGAACCAACAACAAGCCATTTATCAACAACAATTTAATCAGCAACATACTCCACAACTTGGTGCAATTCCACAACCACAAATGGTTCAACCACAACCAAGCATTCAAGTTCAACCCTACACAACTGATTTCAATCAACATCCATCACGGACCACTATGAAGGAACCCACTTGGTTTGCTAAGATGTGTGAAGCTTTAAGCAGCCAACAATCAATTCATGAAGCTGGATCACTTGATAGACCTCCAATGCTCACTCCAGGAAATTACGATCAATGGGTGATAAGGTTCTTTAGGTTCTGTGATCTGAAGAAGCCACATGGAAAGTTCTTAAAGAAGGTTATCTTAGAAGGTCCATTTGAGATGCCTACTGTCACTGTACCCGGAGATCCAACTGCTGTTCCACCAAGAGATGAACAAACCAACATTGCTACTGTTGCAGATTTAAATCCTACAGAACTTCTACACTATGAAGCTGATGAACTTGCCATGGAATACATCCTCTTAGGATTACCAAACCCAATTCTTCGTAGTGTTGATGCTCAAAAGACTGCACAAAAAATGTGGGATCATATTCGTCTTCTTATGGAAGGATCGGTACTCAATCAGGAGGATTTGGAATCCAAAATTTACTTGGCTTATGAACACTTCATGATTGAACCTGGAGAGACACTTGAGTCATATCATCACCGATTTTCAGACATCATCAATGATTTGGATAAACACAACATCATCATGCCAAGAATTGCAGTGAATACTAAGTTCCTGAGTAGTCTTGGTCCAGAATGGGAGAAGTATGTCATTTTTCTCCGTCAAGCGAAGAACATGCATCATTCTACTTATGGATTGTTGTACGATTACTTGAAGCCTCATGAAAAGGAAGTTGATCGGGAAAGGATTCTCCGTGCTCAAATTGCTAAACAGTCACAACCGGACAATCAACAACTTGCCTTGTATGCTCAACAGAATTATCCCTCTCAACCAGCAACTCAACCAACTGCTTCCAACACACCTTCACAGCAACAACCTCAACCTCAACAAAATCAATTGGTCCCATACAGCAACAATGCTCAAGCATATGTCAGTGAAGCTACTGAGGAAATCGATCCATTCGAAGCATTGCAACAAGGATTTGTGATGATTGCTAATGCTTTTGGCCGTTACACCAACAAATCCAACAATCGTATTCGTTCCTCATCTAACACACGGACTCAAGCTGTTGTGAACAATGGACGTGTTGAAGTTCAGAATCGTGATTATGGTCGTCAGATGGGCGGTGGTCAAGGGTTTAATGCTGTGGGTAGGAATAACAACAGAGCTCAAGTGGTGGAACAGGGAAATGCTCAGAATCGGTTAAATGGTCTTAGATGCTACAACTGCAATGAGAAGGGACACCTGGCTAATGCATGCCCAAAGCCAAGGACTCGGGGCAGTGCTTATTTCAAAGAGGCATTACTTTTGGCTCTTAAGGATGAAGCCGGTGGATCTCTCACAAACAAAGAACAGAGCTTTATGGCAGATGCAGACTCAGATGATGATATGGAGGACTTGCAGGCTAATGCAGCTGTTATGTTGATGGCTAATATGCATGAGCTGCACATGAGTGATACAGGCCCAGTGTATGACACTGATGGCTTGTCTCAGGTACCCGAACAAACCATCATCATATCTGAACTAATATCTCCGCCAATATCTGAATCCGGCACGGATCAGACTGTTCAAAATGAGTCTTCTACATCTTCCTCTGATGATTTTCAAGTTAACCCTGTAGTTACATTTGACGATCAAGACGACCTTATGGTCCCCTTTGATAACCAAATTGACTCCGTGGTCGTACTTGAGGATCTAACGAATAATCATGTTGAGACTCACGTTGAACAAGATGATCTGATGCCTCATCCGGATTTTGCTCGGTTAATACAAGACCATAAAATCAAAATGGAGGAATGTTATGCATTAAATCAATCCTTAAAAAGTAAAAATGCACTGTTAACCAAGGATTTTGAATGTTTACAAATGCAACTCAATTTTTTCAAAACTCAAGAAAACCGTGAAAAAGGTTTTGAAGCCGCTTTTGCAAAATCTCATCAAAACGAAAAATATCTAGAGAGACAGATGCGTGATCTAGCTGCCTCGAAGAATGCTTTGTTGTCCGAATTAGAACAACTGAAACATGAACATAAAAAGCAAATTAACGCTCTCACCTTAGAAAATCAAAAAGCTAAGGCTGAGTTGTTAAATTGTCAAAAACAGTTCTCCGCATACAAAAAGCATTCAACGAATCGGGTAGATGACCTTCTTGCAGAAATTCTCGGTTTGCAAAACAAAATTAAAGAGTTTAAAACTGTTGTTTACAAACATGGTGAATCAGTAACAGCTATAGAAAAGTTTACCTTAAAACCTAATCCAAATGGATATGGAAAAAATCTAGCTGATTACAAACCAAAGCTTTCACTAAAAACATTCAAACCAACTCCTGAAGTTTCCAGTGCACAATACAAAATTGATAATACTGTCATGAGTGTTGTTGAATATCATCGTCAAGAGGAATTAGATGCAGAAGACGAGAGTCGATCAAAATTAAAAAATGTTGTTTACAACAAACCTTTTAATTATAAAAACGCGGTCACTTTCGTCACACCAACGGATTCTTCTAACACACCAAGGGTTATCATCAAAACACTCGAGTCTTCTATTGTTAATCCCAAAACAGTCTTTGCACAAACTTACGGTCCATTACCTTCCATTAGCGAAGTAAACTCACAACCTGAAAATCGAAAAATTCTTCGATATTTTGACATTTTCATGGCTGACCTCAAAATTTTACAACATGAGATAGAATATCGATCTGAAATCAAAGTTGAACATTTTCAATCGCCTCTGGCGCGAGAACAAAGAGACATTTTTCAGAAAAATCTTTTACCTAATGTTAAAAACTTGAAAAGTTGTGCAATTGCCTGGGAAAAGGATTTTCATAAGGAACTTGGGGTAATGAAAAACGTTTTCGAGAAAACAGAAACATCTATTACTAACACAAAACGCAAAAAGAAACTGTTGAGAAAAGATGTTGATCGACTCTTGGAAGATGTTATCTGTGCTGATATCCATAATGTTGTGCTATTCTATTCGTTGCCATATGCATCTGATCATATCTCTGCTGATACTGTTGACACTGTTGTTACTGTTGAAAACACCGATAATGTGCTTCAGATCGAGTCTTTAAAAGCTGAAAATAAACGATTACACACGGAAATTTACAATGCAAAACGACGTCTACATTGGTGTGAAAAAGATATTCACAACCATCAACTTAGTTTTCAAAAGAAAATCGCTCAATTGAGTGCAAAATCTTCTGATACTAAAATTGAGCATCTGGATGATCAAAACGTGTCTTTGAAAAGTCAAATCTCAAAATATGAACAAGAACTTTTAAAAGACTCGAGATGAAGCATCTAATGAACTTGATCACTATCTGGCTCACACCAGAGAAGTCATGAATTTTGCTGGTAATCTTCGTTCTGAAAATCAAGATCTGATTCACACCATCTCTAAGTTACGGGAAATGTTAGGAAAGTATGAACTACTCCCGCCTACTGTGATTAAGAGATTAGCACCAGTCACACTTAGTAATCGTGAACCTAGAATTCCCACTGCCAAATCACAAGTTGCTAATGTGTTTCCCTCTACTGAAACAGGAATAGTT
Source organism: Chrysanthemum seticuspe (assembly GCA_019973895.1). Classification (NCBI taxonomy): domain Eukaryota; kingdom Viridiplantae; phylum Streptophyta; class Magnoliopsida; order Asterales; family Asteraceae; genus Chrysanthemum; species Chrysanthemum seticuspe. The sequence continues at coordinate 231,947,641 of BPTQ01000006.1, read as the reverse complement.
GCATCTTTCCAAACGTCCGCACTTCACAGCCTAGGAGCACTCAAACGAAGAATAGGAAGTTGCGACCTAAGAAAAGATCAATAAGGAATGCTAAAGTAGAAGAACACCCTAGGAATATGAATAAAACTCAAGTTACTTCCACTATAGATGTTGCGTCTGGCAAATGTAATAGAAATAGTGATGTAACAAATGCTAAACCGTTAAGTACCTTTGATATTCAGTCTGATGCACCTTGTGATATTTGTCAAAAGAGTATGAATTCTGATTGTCATGACAAATGTGTTGCTAAAGCTATAATCTCTAGATTACGGAATCCTAAGAATCGGAATACCTCTAGGCCAACTAATCATTCTAAGTCTGTGCTTGGTAAACCACCATCTTTAGATTCTAAGGCAACCATTGCTATCACAGTAGCTCCCGCTTCACCTCCTAAGAATGTAGTACCACCTAGTGCTTTCACTAAGACTAAAGCAAAAAGTAGTTATAGATGGCAGAAATGGATACATAACACACTAGGATTTAAATGGATGCCTAAAATTATAAATGTGTGTATATCTAACATATCTGCTTCGGAACCCTCTCACATTTCGGGTTCCACATCTACTTCTATTCCATCTGTGTCGTCTGTGTGTAATGCAGGTGATACAGATCATTCTCTGGATTGTTGATAGCGGATGTTCCCGACACATGACAGGCAACCTTAAACTGTTATCAAACTTTATTGCAAAGTTCATTGGCACTGTCAGATTCGGGAACGATCACTTCGCAGCCATCATGGGCTACGGAGATTATATTAATGGGAACATCGAAATCAGCAGGGTTTACTATGTGGAAGGCCTCGGTCACAATCTGTTTTCAGTAGGTCAATTTTGTGATGGAGATTTGGAGGTTGCTTTCAGGGAGAAAACTTGTTTCATTCGTGATCTACAAGGAAACGATCTTATGTCTGGCTCGCGTAATTCCAGTCTCTACACTATCTCTATGCAAGACATGGTTGCTTCCTCTCCCATCTGCTTACTTTCAAAGGCTACATCAACAAAATCTTGGCTATGGCACCGTCGTCTCTCACATCTAAACTTTCAAACCATCACCAACCTTGCTCGACACAAACTAGTTGAAGGACTCCCACGATTCCGGTATTCAAAAGATCACCTTTGCTCAGCATGTGAACAAGGGAAAAGCACTCGTGCTCATTTTCCTTCAAAGGTGGAACACAGCTCTCAGCATGTGCTTCATCTTCTTCACATGGATTTGTGTGGCCCGATGCGTGTACAAACGATCAACGGCAAACGCTACATCTTAGTAATTGTTGATGACTACTCACGATGGACTTGGGTCTATTTTCTTCGTAGCAAAGACCAAGCTCCACAAATGATCATCACCTTTCTCACAAAGATACAGGTTCAGCTCCGCAACACCGTCAGAATCATCAGAACAGACAAAGGAACTGAATTTGTTAACAAAACCCTTCGTGAATTTTATGAGAAAGTGGGAATTCAGCATCAAACATCTATTGCACGGACACCTGAACAAAACGGAGTTGTTGAAAGACGAAACCGAACGTTAGTGGAAGCTGCAAGAACAATGTTAATCAATGCTAAACTTCCTGATTACTTATGGGCAGAAGCTGTATCCACTGCATGCTATACTCAAAACCGTTCTATGATCACAAAACGCCACAACAAAACACCTTTTGAGCTTGTCCACAACCATAAACCGAACCTCAAACACTTTCATGTATTTGGATCCCTTTGCTATCCGAATAATGATCGTGATGACTTTGGAAAGCTCAAAGCAAAAGCTGATATTGGAGTATTTATTGGATACTGTGACAATTCTAAAGGTTTCCGAATCTGGAATCGTCGAACTAAGGAGGTAATGGAAACGATTCATGCTCATTTCGATGAACTCACGGAGATGGCTTCTGAGTATAACAGCTTAGAACCCGGACACAACCGTTTAAACTTCCCTCAACCCCCATCATCAGCTGAAGAAAGCCCTCAGCTAACTCGTCAACAAATGGAAAGGTTATTTGCTCCTCTGTTCTGTGACGACATTGATGAACGTGCTCCTGGTGTATCCGCTGTTTCCGCTGCACAACCTGATAATATTCCTATACATGATACACCTGCTACAACAACTACTGTTGAAGATGCACCTACACCAATTGACTCCAACACAACAGTTGAACACACCGCTTCCAACAATGATGAACCAGCTGATGATATTCTGAATAATGTACCCCCACCCGCAGATTTTGATCCAAATGCATTCTTCAACCCGTTTGCCAATGAGACTGCTGCACCAGATGTCGCGGAATCTTCAACAAACCATTTGAATCCTCAGAATCTGCACAATGTATACCAACATCAACCCTCTACACATAGATGGACAAAAGACCATCCTCTGGCTAACATTATTGGCAACCCGAATCAACCAGTCGTTACGAGACAACGTCTCCACTCAGATGGTGAACACTGCATTTATGCACTCACTGTCTGCCAATCTGAACCTAAAAACATTAAGGATGCAATGACAAAAGACAACTGGATTGAATCCATGCAAGAAGAACTCAACCAATTCAAACGTCTTGAAGTATGGGAACTGGTTGAAAGACCAACAGGGGTCTACGTCATTGGTCTAAAATGGATTTGGAAAAACAAATTGGATGCTGAAGGGAATGTAATCCGAAACAAGTCACGGCTAGTTGCTAAGGGTTATCGTCAGGAAGAAGGGATAGACTTTGAAGAATCTTTTGCTCCAGTTGCTCGTCTTGAGGCTGTTCGGATATTTCTCGCGTTCGCGGCTCATATGAACATGACGGTCTATCAGATGGATGTCAAAACGGCGTTTCTAAATGGACAACTTAAAGAAACGGTCTTTGTCAGCCAACCAGATGGATTCGTTGATCCTGAGTTCCCGAACCATGTCTACAAACTGAACAAAGCTCTTTATGGTCTCAAACAAGCCCCTCGGGCATGGTACGATAAGCTATCATCTTTCCTCATTGCCAATAATTTCACCAAAGGCTCGGTTGACCCAACTCTCTTTATACAATATCACGGGGCACACATCTTAATTGTTCAAATTTACGTGGATGACATCATTTTTGGGTCAACACATAAAAAGTTTTCAATCGCTTTTGCAAAACTCATGAAGAAAAATTTTGAAATGTCCATGATGGGTGAACTTACGTTCTTTCTAGGACTGCAAGTTCATCAATCACCCCGTGGTATTTTCTTGAGTCAGTCCAAATATGCCCTTGAATTGTTAAACAAATTTGGAATGAATACCTGTGATACTTATGCCACACCAATGGCTCATACCAAGAAATTAGATGCTGATTTACATGGGAAATTGGTTGACCCTACCAAATACCGAAGTATTATTGGGTCTCTCATGTATCTAACTGCTAGCAGACCTGATATTGTCTTTGCCGTTTATCTATGCTCCCGTTATCAGTCGCGACCAACTGAAACCCACCTCTCTGAGGCTAAAAGAATCCTCCGATACATCAAGGGAACCATTAATTTGGGGATCTGGTATCCGAAGGATTCTGGTTTTGAACTAATCGCTTTTTCAGACGCTGATCACGCAGGATGCCTAGACTCAAGGAAAAGTACTTCAGGAGCACTACAATTTCTCGGTGATAAACTGGTGTCTTGGCAATCAAAGAAGCAGGATTGTACATCACTGTCATCAACTGAAGCAGAATATGTAGCTATGTCCGCGTGTTGTGCTCAAGTCATTTGGATGAGAACACAACTCAAAGACTATGGTTATGTATTTGACAGAATCCCAATGTACTGCGACAATCGGAGTGCCATTGCAATCTCGTGCAACTCAGTTCAGCACTCGAAATCAAAGCACATCGATCTACGCTATCATTTCATCAAGGATCATGTGGAACAGGGTACCGTTGAATTATACTTTGTGGGTACTGAATACCAATTGGCAGATCTGCTCACCAAAGCCTTGCCTCCCGCTAGGTTTAATGAGTTGATCCATCGAATTGGTATGAGGTGTTTGACTCAAGAGGAACTGGATGACCTCTTAAAACCGTCTTAAAAACCTGTCAAACACCAAAACATCTTTTGTAAATAAATAAAATCTTTCAAAAAAAAAAAAAAATATATATATATATATAAAATCTGATAAAACAACAAAAATATTCTTCTCATCTATTTTCTTTAACATGGCAAGTACCGTTCTTCCGTCAACACTTGCATCTCTCAAATTTCGTATTTTTCTGATCAAGTGTTGAGGGGGAGAAATTTATCGCTTAACCGTTTCAAAACATAAGTGTACTTGCATGTTATCACATCTCGGTTGTTTCGTTATACAAATGATGGTGGACTTTCTGGCTCAATGACACTCCTCGGACTAAAATTCTTAAACCGTTTAAATTTATCAAGCCGAGGGGGAGTGTCGTCATGATTCTTTCTCAAAAATCTTTGTTTGGTAACCTAAATGGAAGTTAAAAGGCTTTGGTTGAAAAAGGAAAAGGTGGAGGGACTGAAAATGTCATAATCCGAAAGTATTTTTCATTAAAATACCCCACCTACCATTCTAACCACATTTATTGCTAAAAACCTTCAAATCCTACGCCTAAAATCATTCAAGAATTGCGTGTCTCAGATCTTCATTTTGTAAGTGTTTGTGTGTTCATAACAAGATTACAAACAATGGTTTTAAACCATTTTGAAAGTTAACGGCTTGATTTTAACCTATGGGTGATTTTGTGTTCTACGCGTATGCGTATGAACACATAATCTTGTTTATGTGTTTGAAGTTAAAAAGGATTGTGTCAAAATGATTTAATATCATCTATAATACTTTTCTAAACATCAAAACGCACCTAGACACACGAATTGAGTGTATTTGAGATTTAGGGTTTATGCGTAGAATTGGGTCTTTTCAAATGTGAAGGTTTTTGGTATAAAAGATAGTCATATAAGGTTGTTTTCAAGTTCAATTGAACACATGTAAACCCAGAAATCACCCAGAAACAACTATGATACTTAATTCGAAAATTAGGGTTCAAGTTCATATAAATTGGGTATTTTTGATTCAAGACTTATTTGATGTTAAAACTTGGATAAAGCTACTTTATGGACTTCTTAGAACTACCAGAATCAATATGATGTTCATCCCATGGCTAAATCTCATACGCGTAAGTTTAGGGTTTAGACTACGCGTATGTGATTCTACGCGTAACAGTTTACATGGACTAGGATGTTGTTATCTGTGATAAATTGTTGTTTTATGTGAACATTGATGAGTTGATAACTTTATTTCAGGCTTTGCTACGCTTAAACACTCAGAATCAAGGTCATGAGACTCTCTACGCATAAGGATTACCCTACGCGTAGTGATGTTATGCGTAAAATAAAACCTACGCATAACTATTACGCGTAAGGTTCTACAGTGGGACTACGCGTATCCTGTGAAGGATATGCGTAAACAGTGACCTCTACGCATAAGGTCTACTCTTACGAGTAAGCCTTACGCGTAAGGTTCTTATACGCCTACGCGTAAAGCTCTACGCGTAAGGTCCCCTTTTTCCTACGCGTAACATTTCTTACGCGTAAGATAGAATCCTACGCATAAGCTTTCGCCTACGCGTATATCACGACTGTTTACGCGTAACTTTGTCAATCCTACGCTTAAACCATTTTTGACCTTCATTATGAATTGTTACGTGTACAAAACTTGTTAATAAACTTATCATAACGTCACGAATCCAATAATGTCACTAATAAACCAAAACGTTTGATATGTTGTGAACAATAAGTGATAACATAAGCTTTAAAACTTAAAGTTAACTAACTCACGAAACATTTCACGACGTCATTAGACTATTGGACATACAAGTGACTTAGGACTCGTAACAATCATTGACGTTGTACATTAAATAACTAGACAATAAGACCTTCTGTTGACTAACATTATGTCTTTCGATATGTTGGTTCTTTTGGCTAATATTATTTCAGATCACGACATGGCTGCTCAACCAAACATGGATGCACCAAATGTTCTCTCCATTGCTGACATCTACCCTAATGGCTACCCAATGAAGATTGGAAAGAATAATCTCCGAGTTGACTTCAGCACTCTCACTTGCTCTGAATCTTCATGTCTCATTGCTATCGATATTCTGAGGACTCACCCATATCAGAACATGCTTACTCACTCTGCAACCATTCCTGAGATCTACATCCAACAGTTCTGGAATACTATGGAAAGGGTCAAAGGAAGGACTGCTGTGACAGTAACTCTAAACCACAAACAAGTCACTATTACACCTGCAGATTTAAGGGCTGCTCTCCTTATTCCTGAAGTCAATCCAACCAAACTTTATGCCACACCTGCTGAAGAGTTAACTCTCCAATTCTTAATCAATATCGGTTATGACGAGGCTACAGGAGTAATCTCTAAGCACTCTCATGTAGAGCTTAAGAGTCTTCCTCAACCATGGAGAACACTCTACATGATAATCACCAAGTCTATTTCTGGTCGTGATAGCGGCTATGAGCATCCTAAGCTCATAGAACTGCAAATATTTTGGGCATTCGTCAACATGAAACACATCGCTATTGAAGCTCTGATTTGGGATGACATGATGTCATTTCTCAGCAAACTTGGATCAAAAATTCCCTACATCAGATATACTAAACTGTTGATACAGAGAGCACTTGGACTTCATCCTGATATTCCCAAAAGGCTCAATGACCCAGACAATCACGACATGTTGACGGAGCCTATTCTATCTGTAAGAATCAAGGAAACGTCTACAAAGAAACAAGGTGTCGTGCTCCCAGATTTCCTTCTAACTGAAGATGTCAGAAAGCTAGAATCGTACCAAAGGTATCTGGAAGCAGTCAGACAAGGCAAAGTTGGTCATCTTGACGAAAAATCTTCTGGAACACCTGTCAGGAGAACCAGAAGAGGAAGTGCAGGAAGCACAACAAGTTCTGTGAGTCAAAGGAAGGTTCCTAAAAGGAAAGCTCCTTCTAAAAGGATTGTTCCCGTAAAGGAAGCCGAACCTATTCCCACACTTGAACCTCAAAGACAACTTAGGGATGAGAGCTCTGAAGATACTGAGACAGATGAAGAGGTTCATTACTCTGCTACTGCAACCGAAACACCTGTCTCAGTGACAAAACCTCCAAGTCCTCCAGCTGTCCAAGAAAAAGGGAAGACTCAAGCTATCGTACCTTATGATGAGAGCTCTGAAGAAGAAGAAGAAGAGCAATTGGATAAATCATACAAGAAAAAGTTTCACAACGTCCGACATGTTCAAAAGGCCGCTGAATTTGCTAAAGATCAAATGGGTGGCCCCGGAGGATCAAGTGGTGCTGCCCACTCCTCTCCAGATCCTGATGCGGTTAATCACCCCGATAAGGGATCTGGTGCCACCACTCTTCTGCAACAACAACCGCCTGTTGAAGACACTATTGAGTATGATTTTGAGAAACAGGAAACTGAGAAAGAAAAGTCTAAAGATGACGAGGATGATTATACAAAGTTTCTTCTAGACAGTCCAACTCACTCAAAGGAGAAAACTTCAGAAACTCCTAAGGACATGGAGTCTCCTCATGTCTCCTCATCATCAGACTCTTCATCACATTCATCACCACCACCATCAACTAAGTCAACCAGATCATCATCCAAATCCGTGAAGAAACCACCAAAGTCTTGGATTTCTCAAACACATGCAAGAATTGTGAAAGCTGTCAAACAAGTTAGAAAGAAGGACATGCTTCAAAGAAAACTTAATTGGTATGCTGAACAAATGCAGTACTTACATGATGAGAATGACGAGATGAGGAAAGATAGGAAAGCTATTCAGGAATTCATGAGAAGTCATCGTCAGGGGGAACTAAATGAAATGATTGAAGGTTACACTCAAAAGTACCTTCAGGATATCGTTCCAAAAGTCCAAAAGGAACTGGATAAGTCAGCAAGAGAACAAACCCACAAGTTTCTTCTCGACACTGTCCCCAGTGTGACAAAAGAAGTATTTTCCAGACAACTCACCCCTAACATCGTAGCATTGGTCAAACATACAATGGCAAAAGAAGCTGATCTCTCCGAATCTGAGTTAATCGCTAAACTAGTGATGCAAATGTCAAAGAGATCTGGAACGTTTACTTCAGATGAAGCTAAATTTTTCGAAATTCTACTTGACTATCAACTCAGATCGTCATGCAAGGAGTCAGCCATTCAATCCAAACGACCAAGAGATGACGATGATAAGGATAAGGACTCTGCACCTAAACGTCAGAAGCAGTCTGGTCAATCTACATCTATGCCACCTCCTCCACATCGGACTTCTTCTCAACATAAGTCTCCATCACCTCGGTCTTCTACTGATAAACCTCAGGACGATTCCGAGTTACCACCCCGGACTCATAAAACTGGTGATCACTTTGAGTATACGGGTGGTGACGATGAAGAGGTCCCTGAGCCCCGACAACAACCCACCTCACCAAAACAAGTACAGAAACCAACATCATCATCAAGGCCTTCAAAACAGAAGAAGACAACGACTCTGAATGACGTCGTATCATGGCTTGATGACGATAATACTGCTGAATTTGATTGGTTTGCTACTCTTGTTAATGACACTCCCTACCCTGAAGAAGGTCAAGAATTGGTAGACGGTAGTACCTTGGAGCATGCAAAAATCTTGCAAGAACGATTCCGTGTGAAGAAGATGACGAAATCCGAGTTGAAGCGCATCAAGAATGACGCATTCCTTCTGTTGAAAAATAGCTCGGAAAGTGCAATCGAGGTTGAATATCACCTTGAAAACATTGCTCGAGCCATGTCTAACAACATGGATTGGCTCAACCCAGAAGCAAACATCGACTTCACTAAACGGAACAACCCTCCATACTACACTGACTGGACCAAACCTCTACCAACAATCGGCCAACCAGATGAACCAAGGATTCCCTTCAGATATTTCTTCAACACAGACCTGGAATTTCTTCTCCATGGTGGCGATGGTTCAAGAAAATACGCTACATCATTAACTCTTCCATTCCCAGCAGCTATCTACTCTAACTGCATAGCTATCGAGGAACGTGCAAATCACTTGTTTTCTGACAAAGTGCAAGCATACGACCAAGATGCATTGTATGGGATTCATCATTGGCCTGAACGCCGAAGAATCTACTACAGAAGCTGCCTGGTTCAGAAGTCTCAACATGAAGTGTATTGCTCAAAGAACATCGTGGCCATCAAACACATTGATCTCAAGTCTAAATGGGACTACACATTCTTGAAGAATATCATAGTCAAACGACAAGATGAACAAGACTATGAATTCTCAGAGGCTGACTTTGAGAACTTGTCACTCAACGACATCGAAGACATGTACCTTGCCAAAGTGCAGGGTCGTATGAGACAATTCTCGACTGAAATTCAACGTGAATTTATCAAGTCAGTTCTCATCTTCATTAGACGCATTGTGATCAAAGAACGTGTCGAAGATATCCAGATGGCTGTTGAATCATATCAGAAACGTGTAAACTTCACTCCACCACAGCTTGATCTTCCTGACATCAACCAGCTCAAACAACTTACGCTCATCAGCAAACCTTTCGGCATTGTTTACCGCAGTGAACTTCGCAGAAACTGCTTAATGGCGTGTAGTGAGCTCCACAAATTCGGGGATCATACCTTGAAAATGGTTAGGGATGGATTGGCGTACAGATTGAAGGATATACGCTTGAAGGTTGGGAATCCTAAGCGCTGGAACTCTCAGGATAGAAGGGATGTGAGAAGGATCATCACCATGATTGATGAACGGTTGTTCAGAAGGGATCAGTTCAGACGCCTGGAGAGCTATGTTGGTGGTAGACCCAGGATAAACATCACCGGCTTTCAACGCCCTGTGCGCACTCCTGGGAACATCACTTCACTTCCTGGTACCCCTTGATTTGTTTCCTTCATATGATTTTGGATGAATGTTTATATATGTGGATGGCTTGTGCACACATAACAGTGTACAACCCGTAATGGTCAAGAAAGGACCCTGTGGTACGCCTCAGTGCCACAATCCTTATAAAAGGAGCGAAAGCTTCTTATTTTTGAGTAAAACCTATCAAACCTTTCATTATTCAAGGTTTTGCTCAAAAAGACAAGTACTTCCCCATAAGATTTTCAAAACCTCAACCGTTTATAACACTAATTGAGGGGGAGTATTTGAATTAAAACTTTGTTCACAAATTGTTCACAGTGGTCACTCTTCCCGCAACACTCAAAATGGTCATATTTATTCTCAACCGTTCAAAAACAACATTTTTTATATGCCATTTTTGAGGGGGAGAAAATTGTGTGATAAGAAATATGTTTTGTAAAGCAACATGTGCAAGCCCCTTGGCTTTCTCGTGTGCAAAGACTTAACCAATGAATTGACGATCCTTAACTGTTTGTAACTCGAAAAGAATTGTCCTGGACGGGTAATAATTTCAAGCTAGTTCGCTAGTGATGTAAACGTGTCTCGCAAAGGACTCGTCTTAGTAGAAGGTACCATTCGAGAAGCTCTTGATAGACATGAACTCTGACGGGTATGACAACCTTTCGAGGTTTGTCTACACCTTCAAGGTAGTTATTAGAGCTAGTTGTCACCTAAAAGCGGACAATATAACTCTTTAACTATTCAACGTAACCGTGTCTCGCGGGAGATTGTCTATCTTTAGTGGATTAATTCATAAAGTGCGCGCTCTTTCCTCACTGTGCATTTAACCTTTAAAACTATTAAGCACATGTGGAGGGGGAGTATTTATGCAAAACATCATCTCTCACAGTGGTTCAAACATGTTTTTCATTAACAAACCCTTTGAGAGATATTTTAACTTACAGTGGTTATAATGGCAAACATAGGATAGTCATGGAGTTATAAGGTGACTAAGGTTAGGAATAACCGTCCTATGATCCACCAGAGCCGGAGGGATCTACCCAAGGACACTACCATTAGTTAGTGTTAGAAGTCCTTAGGAAAGATTGTAAAAAAGGAGAAAATGAGAATCGGAGAAAGAAGGAGTTGAAGAATCAAAAAGAAATGTAAAGAAAAGGGTGAAAAGAAATAGCCCTCCAGATTATTCAACTTAGGGCAGACACCGGGTTCAATTCATATGCTACTGGTTGTCACTTAGTGACACCGGTATTGAAGATTAAAAGTCGTCATGGACCTAGTGACGCATGCACTAAACCTTCTTGGCCACTCAAGTTTCTCTCAACAGAAGCTTGTTTCATTCTCACAGGGAACCCTACATAAACTATTGGCTTTCTCTTAGAGATCGCTGGTATTGAAGAAGGAGACCCTCTCCCTAGTCTCCGCTCAGGAAAACCAAAACGCACTGTTGAGTCTAGAGCCACGAGATTCATCAAAAGATCTCTTAGGAACACTTGACATTTAATCACTTGTTGATCAACAAATAAGATCTTCAGTGATTCAGTGGTTCATATCGAGTCCTTCACAGATCTTAGCAATCTGTCGAGAACATTTATGAGAGGTTCACATCTGTGATCCTCAGTGATTGAATGGAAACTCCTGCCAGGGTCAACATCAAACAGCCCTGACAGCAGGTCGCTTCGGTAACTCCCCGTGGATTACGCGGAGTGTGTCTCAAACGGTCTACAGTCGTGAGGTGATGCTTCGGTGTACCTCAGCGACTCATCTGAACTGTAGATGTACTTCGGTACATCGCGTTATCTCACTTGTGGGACTCCAGTTCAGGAACGGCCTTTGTAAGAATTAGAGTTGTGTTTTCACACTATGCTGTTAACACTCTCGAAGTTCAAACTTGTAAGTGCCGGAAACCGCTTATTTCTAACCGTTTGCAATGTTTTCTTCTTATGGAAGCTCTGGAGCGGGATGATCGTGCTGATTCTTCTCATGCTCACGCCAACATCAACACTAATGGAAGTTCTATTCAAAAGCAACACAACCGTCAGAATGATTCTTCGTCAAACCAAAGAATCTACAATGATAAAGATCTAAAGAACTTCATCAGTATTGAATTCCAACGTCATAGAGCGTGTGAGCATGTTGAAGAATGACGTGGAGACATTGGAGCAGCGAAGCAGACCTGAGGCAGACTGATGCAGACAACAACATACTATCACTTTCACCACAAAGAACAAATGATCAAAGAACAAAGTTAAAGATGACGTCGAAGCTTAACCGTTCAAAGATAACTATCTCTCTACACTGGGGAGATTGTTTGAATCAAGGCAATTCCTCTCACAAGAAAGAAGAATGCCAGAAGACGTCACAGCTACTATTACATCAACGCCTTCACCGTTTACATTCATATATACTTGAGGGGGAGATTGTTGGAATCACTCCTAAACAGTATTTCAAGTATTTATATTTCATATGTAATAGGTAGCTTTGTTATGGCCTTTATGTTTGATTAAGGTCAAGCTTATGTAGAAGGCCCATAAGCTTGATCCAAGCCCAATAAGGAATAGGGAAGGAGAGGGAGTGTTGCCCTAGCTCCTTGCCTATAAATACATTGTAATAACCTTCATTTGAAGGTTGGTTGTTCAAGTTATTCTCTTTCACTACACTCTACGCATAACCGGTCATACTATTACGTGTGTGTGTGTTTGGCTTACTTGTTCAATCGCCTTATCTCTTTCTCTATAAGCTTGTGTTGTAAAACTAGTGACCTAACAGTTGGAACCTAAAGTAGACCTGGTTGGCTACTTGTAAACCAAAGCACAGACCAAGATAAGCTCTAAGGAGCTTTTGACAAGCCCTGCACAAACCCTGTGCAGACTCAGTGAATACTGAGTCAGTGCACAGGGCACTTTAAGCCCATTTGACAAGCTATTTTAGAGCTTATACAAAATTACTAAAAATCTGTAAAAATCATAATAAGAAACTAGACCAACTTAAGTTTTAAAGTCCCAAGTTTCACTGAATTTGACCCAGAAATGAATCAATGATAAATCTCTCTAGGTTGGGTGAGAACTGGTTTTTTACACTTTTGACTTTTTGACAGTTATGAAGAAGTTGACTTATTTGAGATTTGATCTTAATTTGCCAACTGAAAATGATGTTAAATGGTGAAGTAAGACTAATGCAAGCAATATCTATGATTTTAGAACACAAATCAAGCTTTTGATTTCACAAAATCTCAACAGACATGAGATTAAGACATTTTAAAAGTGATTTTGACTTTCACTTATTTAGGGTGCAAATAAATGACTGAAATGGTTATATTACAACTAAAGAGGACTTAAGCAACAGGTTTTAAACACAGAACAGGCCTTTCACTCAAGTAATGCAGCAGATCCAAACACAAGTTTAAGTGACTGATTTGAACTTTTAATTACCAAACTCAGATTTAAACAATGATTTTCACACATTTAAGTCCTAATATCATTAAAACACCTAAATTATGCAGGTACATAAACTATAACTATGATTTAGACAGTACACTGATTATGCAGATTCAAAAAAATATAAAATGCAAAGGAATTTGGAACTCACAACTTGTCCAGCCAAAATGCAGCTTATACAGAACCCAAACTATCCTAAACTAGTCTAATCCAACCCAAAATCAGCACTGCATCAACCCCATTCCATTTTTGATTCCAATTTAGCACCTCAGTTGACTTTTGTTTACCCACATAACATATTGCTTAAAATTGATTTGTAAGCTTACCAAAAGCTTTAAATAGCTTAAATAGACTTATTGGAACTTAAAAATAAGCTGTTAAAGGTTTGGATATAAGAATTTGAAACTGGATTTTGCAACAGTTAACATGAAAATATGAAACTTAAGTGAAACCTTGAATTAACAATTGAAAACAAATTATATTGATGAAACAACTTAATTTGAGTATATAAGAACAGAAGATTACATCTTTAAACTTAAATTAAAGCATTAATATTAAAAACGACATACATATGAAAATAAAACTAACTACTACCCTATTCTCTTGCTTCTCTTCTTCTTTTTATACACCATATGTCTTCTCTCACCTCTCTGAGCAAATCCCATCATAATTGAGGCCATTGGATGACTTGAGATGATTTTGGCCATTGGATCAATTTTGGCGGGAAAATCTGTTTTGAGCCTTGTGGACTGTGCACTTGCAACTGGGGGGGAAGTGTAGGTATGATGATTGTGGAGTGTGGGTTGGAAGAGATAAGGTGGGAAAAGGTGGATGGGAGAGGGTTGCAGGGGTTGCAGACCACTTGGGATGAAGAAGATAAGGTGGGCGGGCTAAGGTTGGTTTGACCGGGGTTTGACCAAGGGAGTATATTAGGCAGGGGTCCAAAATAGGTTTGGCAGGGGTCATGAGGTTAATGGCAGGGGTCACAAGTCCAAGGGGTCATGGGTTTGTTTTAAATGACAAGGACTAATTATGCATTTTCTGATTTTTTGAGGGACTAATTCTGCCATTTTTCCAAAGTTCACACAAGGACCAATCTTGCCATTCTTTAATAATTCAAGGACCACTTTTGACATTTTCAAACTTCCAAGGACCAAACTTGTCATTTTTGAAAGTTTAGGGACCTAAGTTGTAATTTGCAATTTTAAATCTCAAGGACCAATTTTGACAACTCATGAATCCCTAGGGACTTGAAATGATATTTTTATTTATTTTGTTTTACCAGGGACTGTTTCTGACAACTTTTGAAACTTGGGGGACTAAAACTGCCAATTATGCAAACTTGATACGTTTTTCACCAGATTTTGATATTTTTGCATTTAAAACACATAAAACACTTATTTGTGATATTTTTATCATTTTGATGCATTTCTGAGTGTTTTCAGATGTTTTTGCAGTTTAAATGGTACAAAAATGATGAGTATTTAGACACTCATCAGTAAGCACCTAGGAAAGACTATCAAAGAGGTCTTTTAAAGGGTTGTAATGTTAGGCTTACGGTAGGGAAACAAAGGGTTTGGTGGGATAGGCTATTTAGTGGTGGTAAGTCAAAAATCTCTATGTTAAATGCATACGAAGAATGGCGTTGCTAAGCCAAGACTCGACACTCTAAAACTTTAGTAACGGAAATAAACAAACATAAATTTAAAGGATAGATGTAGGATGGTAGCCCGTTTTTTTTTTTTTTTTTTTTTTTTTTTTTTTTTTTTTTTTTTTTTACACTCTATATTTTTTTTCTTTTTCTCTTTTTCTATTTTTATCGATTTTTTTTTTCCATACACTTTTACTCTACCATCCTCTACGATAACATCAAAATACTAGGGATTTATAGGCATATCCCTACACTTGAGTTTTTATTACTCTAACACTAATTTGACCCGAATTGAAAAGATCAAAACACTTGGTGTACATTATTATGCAAACAAAGGGAATTTGAATTTAACGTTCCCTTCCCGTCATTTCATAAACTTTAACTTTTCCCATGAATCCCAATCGTCCCAAAACTGTATACAAAGGATATGACTCGACTTAGCAACTTATGCAAGCAACTAGATAATTGAACTAAGGGTTTGGGGTGATAACAAACATTTGCACTAAAAGTGAGTGCATAAGGGGTAGGCTAAGGCGATTTGGGTGTATATTTGGGGGTGGGGTGTAAACAATGCTCTTCATTGATATTCCGGAAAAACCGAAACATCACGAGAACCGCGAAAAGGATAGGCTCTGAGGGGTTAACTAGGGGTATCGTGTACTAAAGATGAGTACAACGCAAAAGGTGTGGGGGAATTACTCAACCGATATGGAAGAAGTAATTATATTACAGGTATCAAACAAGGGTTATCCTAATGCCTCTTATCATTTAGTTATTCCTAACTACACAAGTGTAGCCTCACTTGCGATCTCGAAATGCATCACAAAACAAGTTCTAGAATCTAATATACTACCGGTTCACACTCTAAGCATTGAAGATGAATGCTTTTATTCCTACTAATCTAAGGGCGATCCTCACATTTTGGTGGAATTTGGGTGGTAAAGGGTTTTTTGTGCTAGTCATGCAACTTCCTATCCATGATACGCTTTTGTTAAGACTAATGGCCCACTCCTATATGTCATGAAAAATTTTAAATTTGGTGCCAAAATTACCCTAACCGACATTTTCTCATGGTTTATTACACAATCACAATTTGGACAAAGCAAATAGTCAAAGATAAGCATAGTTTTAAAGTTCCCGTTTTATTTTCCCTCCCTACACTTAAACTGAACATTGTCCCCAATGTTCCCCGAAAGTATCAAAGTTATGATAAAAGAAGGTAATTAAAAACGAAAGAAACTAGTACTCCCCTGATTAGCTCGGTAGGATCCGTGTAAAGTGGTGGTTAAATTCTTTTCAAGAAGAATTATTGCGTGAAAAGCTCCTTCCAATCTTATGTAACTTCTTCTTGACCAACTAAACCTGCACACTTGAAGAAAACAAACGAAACCTTCGCGTAAAATCGGCGGTAATAATATATATAAGACTCGATTTAAACTAGGATATAATGCTTGTGGAATGGATGTTTACAGAATTTCTAAGAAAATTAAGACCTGAAAAATTCCAAAAATTTATAAGTGGCTCAGAAAACGAGAAAAAAGTAATCTGATGTTTTTACTCCTTCCTGACGCCGTCAGGTTGCAATCCTGACGCCGTCAGGTTATCCTGACAAAGACTGGTCTGCGATTTTCTGGAAAAAATTCTGGAAAATTTACATCTTTAGAATCTGGAAAAAATTTCTGCAAAACATCCATTATGACTCGATACAAGCATTTGACTCGAACAAACAAACATAAATATCTTTTAGTTAATTGTTATTCTCATGTTTACGTTTCTTTTGAAAACGTGTGTAATCCTCCCTACACTTATCCCTTATGTAAAATACCTTTATATGCAATTAAGACGAGGTTAAAAACAAAATAAAGCATTTTTACAAATTTAAACATGAGGATAAACAATTAATAAAAGATATATGACACTAACAAGCAAACAATTAAGCATGGGTTGCCTTCCACGAAGCGCTTTTCTTTATTTAAGAGTCTTGTAGCTAGACTCGTAGTCGTGCATCTACGTTGCCCTAATCTTAGAGGCCCATTCGATCTCCTTAACTCTTCTTTCATCACGAATATATTCAGGCCCTAGTTCAAGACAAGCAGTGTAGTAAACTTTGTTCTTCCAGTCTACTTCGAATGCCGGAATGTTATCTACATCTAAATTATCCATGCCCTCAAAATTCTCATTTTTGTGGGGCATTATATATTTAACATTCTCGGTTTCATTTGAGAACTCGATTATCCCTTTCTCTTTATCATAAACCATCTTAGACTCTTCTATAAATGGTTTCCCAAGTATCACATCTCCTAAAAAACCATCAATGATTCCTTTGACATTTTCCAGAATCATGAAATCACACCTATATGTGAAGTTACCTATGAACACGTGCAATCCCTTAACCCTCCCCACATAGTTACTTGCTTTCCTAGGGCGAAAGGGGTCCCTCATAGGCTCTAGCTTTTTGCTCATGATCCAATTGTAATAAAGCCTAGACATTATATTCATGGGTGCCTTATAATCAATGTAGGTGTGATCCCTGTATAAGTATCCAATCATACACGGTATTTTGATGTTTTTAGGGTTTCCCCTCCTTATACGAGGCTCGAAAGGTGGTCTTGGAAAATTAACCACATTATGGTGATAAGCGGTTTCTTTCCTTTTAGGGTATGAATCAAAGTACTCCCTAAGTTCTCCCTTCTCCTTACTACCCTCCATAATTTCTAACATCTTATAATCTCCTTCTTCTAGATCATCATCCGAATCACTTGTAGTCGAATCACTATCTAGAGGTTGATCAGATTCCTTAAGGGCTTCCTCAAGTGTATTCTCAATTATCATATTTAATTTCCTAAGCTCTCCAATCTCACTCATGATACGGGCTTGAAGTTGGTTAGCAGAGGCAGGGTCAAGCAGTGGGTATTTGTTTGGTGGTGAAGCGTTGTTTGGTTGTTGGTTATCGAGTGGTGGTTGGTTATCATCCTCCATGATGAAAAGTGATGGAATTACGAACAAAGGTCACGAAGAAGGGGGATAGACTAAGAGAAAGCTAAAAATGAGAAAAAATTTACTTGATAGGAATCAAGCAAAGAAACCTAAACGAGGTGGACTACTAACTAGCTATTCTATTCCCCGGCAGCGGCGCCAAAAACTTGATAACGCTACACGCGTCGTTCGGGGTCAAGGAAACTTCCTTTTCTTCGAGCAAGTTTTATAACACCCTAGGCAGTGAACCTAATCGTTGTAGTGTAGTAATTAGGGTAAGCCACGGGTATTGATATCGTTCTCTAGGGGAATAGGAATGCTAGTAAGGAGTTACTACGCTAAGGTTAAGGTTGAGGAAGATTATTTTTTATCTTTATATATTTTATGAAATGGAAAGGTACGAATCTCAGGTATTGGATTTGGGGGGGTTGGTATTTCTACCGATTACTCTACTATTATCTAATTATCTAAACTAAGGTTGTGGGAGTCTATGTCTAATTAATGTGTGCTCGTATGATAGTTTAAAGATGTGTTTACTTAGGTTGTATTACTCCTTAATTATATCCTATTGATGGTTGAGTTGTCACGTCCTTATTCTTAGTTGCGTTGTGTGTCTAAAGTTGTAGGGTATGCGTTTCTCCCTAACTCTTTGAACTTACCAAAGGGTCTCGTCTACAAACCCACTAGGGATGATAAACTCCTACTCTAAGGCGCTCTTTGGATGGTTTAGCCTACAACTACTCAGGTAATTATATTCTAAGGTTCACAAAGATGAATCAAGCATTAAGTACACAACGAATGACCTATCGCATTACTAGATCATTAATCAACTAAGATAAGAAACAACCAATCAATATTCAATAATTAAATTTCATACTTCCTAAGCAAACACACAAATAAATTAGTCGGACATGGAAAACATGCAAGCATACACACAAATAATCAAAGATATAATTGAATTAATGAAGTAAAGACTTATCTTGATGTAAGATAGGGTTTAAAACCCTAAAATACTGTACAAGACACCTTAGGTTCGGTTTTAGGTTTTCACTCCCAAAAGACTCTCCACAAAAACTGAAAAATTCGGATTCTATATATAAGATTACATATGCGACGGCGTCACCTTATGTTTCGTGACGCCGTCGTGTCGCCGCCATTAGGGTTTCGTCTTGGCCACGTTAACCTTGCGACGGCGTCACCATATGTCCGTGACGCCGTCCTCTTCAGCTTCTGACGTCGTCTGGATTGCATCTAGGCCGTCTGAGTAGCGACGGCCTACTCTTTCACAACTAGACGTCGTCACTTGAAAATACGAGTTTTGAGTTCTGAACCGTCACAAAAATCTTGGGACGGCATCGCAATTAGCACCTGACGCCGTCGCCTTCTAATTTCAGCAACTGTGAGTGTCTCGATTTTGACTTTGGCCATTTTCTTCATATATTTGCGCCTTTTCGTCCAAATAAGTGCCATTCCAGCATTTTGCCTTCAAGAGACCTAAAAAGTGAAAAGGAACGATATTAAGCAATAACGGATACAAAAGTGATCAAATAAGGACTTAAACGACCCCTCAAAATGGTACCTTTTAAAACCTTATCATTACCCCATACTACACTACAACGATTAGGTACACTGCCTAGAGGGTTGTAAAGCTTGATCGTAGAAAAGGAAGTCTTTCGGCCCCGAACCTGCTATCAAGTTTTTGGCGCCGCTGCCGAGGAATAGTATAGCTAGTTAGATTTCTATCTCGTTTAGGTCTACTCGCTTGATTCCTATCAAGTGAGATTTTTTATCTTTTTCATTAGCTTTCTTGTAGTCTATCTTTTTGTTTGTGTTTTTGTTCGTAGCCTCATCACTTTTCATCATGAAAGGTGATAACCCACCCAAAAACAATCCACCACATCATCCCTTTCATCCACCACCAAACCATTCACCACAAAACCCACTACTTGATCGAACCTATGCCAACCAAATCCGCGCTCGCATCTATAGTGAAATTGGGGAACTTAGGAAATTGAATAGGATAATTGAAAACGCACTCGAAAAAGCACTTGAAGAGACAACTAGTACATTAGATATCAATTCCACCATGAGTGATGATTCAGATGAAGAGCTTGAGGAAGGAGATGATAGGGTGCTAGAATTATGGATGGTAATGAGGAAGAGGAACTTAATGAGTATTTTGAGTCATACCCCAATGGAAAAGAAATCGCCTATCATTATAACGTAGTTAATCACCCGCGACCACCTTTCTACCCATGCATAAAAAAGGGTGACCCTAGGAACATTAAAATACCGTGCATGATTGGCTACTTATATAGGGATCACACTTACATTGTGTAACACTGATGAGTGTCTAAATACTCATCATTTTTGTACAATATAAACTGCAAAATCATCTGAAAACACTCAAAAATGCATCAAAATGATGAAAATATCACAAATCAATGTTTTATGTGTTTTAAATGCAAAAATATCAAAATCAGATGAAAAACATATCAAATTTGCAAAAATAGCAGTTTTAGTCCCCCAAGTTTCAAAAGTTGTCAAAAACAGTCCCTGAGCACATAATTTCAAAAGAAAAATCACCAAAGGTCCTTTTAAAATCATAAGTTGTCAAATTTAGTCCTTTGGTGAAAAATGTCAAAAGTTTGAGAAAATTACAAAAATGGTCCTCCAAGTTTGAAATTTGGCAGAAATGGCCCCTGGAAAATTGCAAAATGGCAAGTTTGGTCCTTATACTTTTTGAGCTTGTCACTTTAACCCTTGAAGCAACTTTTCAGAATTGGCAGCTTAGACCCCTCAAGTTTCAGAATTTACACCAAGGTCCCTATCATTTAAACCCTTTAACACCCCATTTGGCCTGGTCAATGAATTTTGGACCCCTGTCAAATTGAATTTTGGACCCCCTGTGTATTATTAGCCACCGGTCAAACCCCCTTGGTCAAACCAACTTGGCGCCTAAAGTCTCCACTCCCACCTGCTAACCTGCAACAAGCCATATCCCATCCCCCCTCCTCACCATCCACTCAAACTTGTTCCCTCACCTTAGCTACCCTCCAATATGCATTTAATGCATCTCCCCCCTCCTCACTCAACCCCAATTGTCAAAAGAAAGATTTGGCACCAAAATCCGTTTTAACGGCCATGATGAATCTAAGCAATCCAATGGTCAAGAATTTGGTGGGATTTGATCAGAATAGAGAGAGAAATACTTTGGGTATAAGAAGGAAGCAAGAGAGGAAGCAAAAGAGAGTCTTGTAGTTTTATTTTTATCTTAAAATGTCGTTTTTAATTTAGCATCTTTAAATTAATGTAAAACCTGTTATGTTTTGTTAATTTGTATCAAACTTAAGTGTTGAAGAGTATTGAAACTCATTTTAAGCATTAATATCAGTTTATGTTTACAAGTGATCTTTATTGTCCACTGTTGAAAATCTCAATTTTTATCTCTTACAACCAAGCTTCAATAAGTTTATTTCTCAGTTTTAATAAGCTTACACAAGCTTATCATAGCTTTTTGTAAGCTTTAGTTCAAGTGTTTAGCAAGTTTGTAAATTAGTCAACAAAAGTCAACTGGGGGCTAAAATTGGAAATGCAGTTGGAATTTGGTTGATGCAGTTGGAAATGGGTTGCTTTGGATTCATTTGGGTTGATATTTAGGATAGTGGTTCTTTGTTTCACATGTTTCAAGCCATAGTGGCTAAGGACCAAATTGTAAGTGAATTCCTAAGTTTCATAGCCTAAACTGTTTTAGTAGTTTTAAGTAGTTAAAGTCTGTTTTAAAAGTTGTATTTAGAGTAATTAAACCCATTTGGATCAATATCATGGGTTAGTTCATTGATTGGATCAGTTTTGAGTCCTAAATAGTTTACAAAGGAGTGTTTGGAATTGCTGATGCAACTGTGTTCAGGGCTTGTTCATTGTATAACTCTTGTAGCTTTAAGTTTACTTAGCTCATATAGGCTCATACCAGTCAATAACTTGGGTCTGCAACCACCAAAGTCAACATTAGATTAAATCTGTCCATTTCACTTAACTGTTGTGGATTTGGATTTGCAAAAGCTCAATTTGTGTTTAAAAGTCTTAAACTTTACTTGCATTATGTTCATTACATCCTATAACATCAATATCAGTCAATAAATTGGATTCAAAATCCATTTTGGTCAAAGTTTGAGTTCTTGTTCAAAAGTCAAAAGGTGAAAAATCTGTTTTGAGCTCAGTTAGGAAGAATTTTCTTGAGCTCACCTTTGGGTCTTATCAAGTGAGGCTTGGCATTTCATAAACTTCAACTGGTCCTCTTTCTTATAACCATTTTTGTAGAATTTTACCAAATTTTTATAAGCTTCAAACAAGCTTGTGAATTTGAACCTATCTCCCCTGTTCACTGATACTCAGTTGACACTGAGTTTTCTCAGATTTTGTGCAAGGTGCACAGGGCTCATAAGAGCTGGTCATGGTCTGAATTTGGTGCACTTGGTCTCACCCAGGTCTAGTCTAGATTCCAATTTGTAGTTTTCATTTTGAGCTTATTTTTAAGCTTGTGCTTGTGTCTTAAGTTAGTACTCAGAATCTGTTTTAGCTTTGAACTCATAAACATCAAATCTTTGTAGCTTGTGATTCAGTGGTTAAAAACAGTTAAGGATTGTTGCATTTGGTCATTTTTAGTAGTTTAGAACTTCTTTAATCAGTTGGTGCTTGTTGTGTAACTTTAGCTTATTCAAGTGCTTATTTCAATAAGCACTTGTAAAGCAGTTTCAAATTCCTCCACATAAGTGCCTGTTTTTCCAATTTTCCTAGATTCCTTATATTATTTTAGAGTTTTCCTGAAATTTTCAGATTTTTCCAAGTTGATTTGCTATTTTTCTGCATTTTATTTAGTTTTCAAGCATTTTTAAATAGCTTTTAATACAAAAAATTAAGAAAAGCTTCAAAAAAATAATTTTTCATTTTTATTAAGTTAAGATAAATATAAAAAGACAAAAAAGTATTTTTCTAGATTTTTCTTAGTTTAATTTGTATTTTTAAGCCATTTAATTAGTTTTTAATAGTTTAAAATTCCTAGAAAATAGAAAAATAATCAGAAAAATACAAAAATAGTTTTGAAAATTCTAGTTTGTTATTTTAGACTTTTCCATTTCATAATTTTATTTTTCTAGCTTTATTTCCTATTTTCTTGTATTTTAGGTAATTATTAAATAGTAAAAAAATAGTTTTTAATTAATAATAATTAGATAAATAGTTTTAAAAATAATTTTCTTTTTCTAAATATTTTCTTTTATCATTAGGTTTGTAAAAATATCATTTTCATATTTTTAGGCTTAATATTGTGTAAGTTTCACGTTTTTATTTGTACGTCACGTAGATTTTAATTTAAGTTTCATAAAAACATAAAAACAAAAACATCATTTTACAAATAGTGATAGCGTTTATTTAATAGATTTTATCTTTTTAATTTCCTTTAATTTGCATTTAAGCTGTTGTAATTTGTTGGCTTTCCCTGTAGTTATAATATCAATCAAATCCTTTTTCCGTTCAAATTCCTCGATCACTTTACGTTTGATAATTCATCGCATAGCTCGCTGGGACATAACGACCCGGGGAAACACTATACTCCTCAGATCTTCATTGAGTTCGTTCCTGAGCCGTTTTAAGCTTGTTACGGTCTGCCATTCACAAGTGGCAGGCTTGTGTGATAAAGCTTGACTGTTCGGGAGCGCATCAAATTTTTGGCGCCGCTGCCGGGGAGCTGTGCTAATTGTCTTACGTTTAGCAGATTAGTTGTTTGAATACTCACTCATTTGTTCATATCATCCACATCTATCTATATATATATCCATATTTTCTTAAAAAAAATCCAAAAACCCAAAAACATCCAAAAACGTATAAAACACAAAAATATTTTTTCTTTTGTTTCTATATATGTATCAAAAATAAAAATACAAAAAGATTCGTCGTTTTCTTTAATAATAAACAACTTAAAAGATTACCACCGCAAACCAAGGCAGTGCACTACCTAACTGGGGGTGCGACCATAATAAGTTCCCGAACTAAAGATTTAAAACTTGCCTTTGTGTCCTTGTGATTGGTGTACCTTTTTCAAAGAAGCCATTCATATTGTGATTATTGGTTAAGTTCACTGTTGTTTTGCCTCGATTTTGTGTTAATTGATTTTGTTGTGATATCGACGTTTCGGAACCAGAAAACCCATAAAGATTCTTCTCACCTGATTTTTATAAAACGTCTTCATAATTCTCATTCTCATCTGTAAGATTTTCATAATTCCCATTTCTCTCCTTAACTCTGAGTTCCCTTAGAGTTAACTCTAGTGCATGCGCACTCGTTCTTCTAGATCATTGAGTCCTTTG
The DNA here is from genome assembly GCA_019973895.1 of Chrysanthemum seticuspe. Classification (NCBI taxonomy): domain Eukaryota; kingdom Viridiplantae; phylum Streptophyta; class Magnoliopsida; order Asterales; family Asteraceae; genus Chrysanthemum; species Chrysanthemum seticuspe. Next base: position 231,923,284 of record BPTQ01000006.1, on the reverse strand, counting down.
CGTGATCTAGCAGAAATTCCAAGAAGACGTTCTCGTAGACGTGCTGCCCAAATAGTCGAACCCGAGATTCGTACTATTTCAAGCAACAATATGGCAGACGAACGTACTATGGCGGAAATGCTCCAGGCACCCACCGAGGGTTATGGAGATGCCATCGTTTTACCCGTTATCAATTCTGATCACTTCGAATTGAAGACACATTTGATCCAACTTGTGTCTACAAATCAATTCCACGGGTTTGATCGTGAAGACCCGTATGCACACATCCGTTGGTTTAACAAGTTGACTTCAACTATCAATTTCAAGGATGTTCCACAAAAAGTCATCAAGTTGATGCTTTTCCCATTCTCACTTGAGGGGACAGCCCGGATTTGGCTGGAAAAAGAACCCCCTCGATCTATCGAAACTTGGGAGGATCTTGTTCAAAAGTTTGTGAATTATTTCTTTCCTCCATCAAAGACGACTAATCTCAAAAATGAAATTTCTGGATTTCGTCAAAATTTCGATGAAAATTTTGGAGAGGCATGGGAGAGATTCAAAGATCTCCTCAGGAAATGCCCCCATCATGAATTCACGGAGCTTCAACAAGTCAATATCTTTTACAATGGGTTGAACGGTAACGATCAAGATTCCTTGAATGCAGCCGCAGGCGGCAATATCTTGAATCGTAGACCTAAAGATGTGATTGAGATTTGCGAGCAAAAATCAAAAGTTCCTATTTCTCGCAACAAAGTCAATACTCCTAACCCTCCTTCTTCTTCTTCATCCAGTAACTCTTCTGAGTTAGCGGCTCCGATAGCTGCTCTAACGGATGCCATCCGTTGTATGATTAAGGATGTTAAGGAAATCAAAAGCGAAATTCATAAGCCTGAACCAGTCAAAGCCGTAAACAAGGTGTGTGAAACTTGTAGTGGCCCACACGCGTATTATGATTGTCAAGCAACCGATGCTTCCTTTTACCAAGCTCCCGTAGCTTCGGTAAACCACAATCAATACCGACCACAGGCTGATCCTCATTACCGTGCACCTAGCGGTATGACACCACCTGGTTTTCCTCCCGTGCAAAACCATGGCAATCAAAATCGCTTCGTTCCGAATCAAGGACAAAATTTCAATAACTCTCAAAATTTCAATCAAAACCGGAACAATTTCAACCAACCTTATCAAGCTCCTAATCATCAAAGTTATTAGTAACCTCCTCAAGCTCCCATGCCAAATGACTTCATGAAAATGACTGAGTCAAACATGCGTTCAATGCAAACTCAGATCAATAACATGAGAGTTGAGCTTAAAAAGGAAATTGATACCACAATGTCTCGGCAGACAAATGAGTTAAAGAATATGATGAGCAGTTTCATGAACATGAATATGAACAAAGCTTCATCATCTTCGGGAGGACTCCCAAGAAATACAATTCCTAATCCAAATGCCGAGTTGAAAGCCGTCACCACTCGTAGTGGTAAGACGTACAATGGACCTACGACTCCTATGCCCCCTCCTCCTGTAGCATTGAGTCAAGTTACCAAGGAGACAACGGACAAGGTGCATTATTCAAGCCCACGAAGTACCGCACATGTCCCACCTTCGGTAGTCCAAGCCTTAAGTCCGGAACCTGATGTTCCGAGGAAAAATCCTGAGCCAGAAAACACTTCCATCCCGGCTCAAAAGTCTAATCAGCTTCCTTACCCATCAAGAATGAATGATGAGAAGCTCAAAGACAAAAACAAAGAGCAAATGGAAAATTTTTTCCAAATCTTCAATGAGCTTCACTTTGATATAAGCTTCGTTGATGCTCTCGTTCTAATGCCTAAATTTGCATCCACGCTTAAAGGCTTACTCACTAACAAAGATAAGCTATCAGAGATGGCTAAAACTCCTCTCAATGAGCAATGCTCAGCGGTCCTTCTCAAGAAGCTTCCCAAAAAGCTTGAAGACCCTGGCAGATTTCTAATCCTGTGTGATTTCTCGGGGATGGTTCAATGCTCCGCCTTGGCCGATCTTGGCGCTAGCATTAACCTCATGCCACTCTCAGTATGGAAGAAGCTGTCTCTTCCTAAACTTTCATCCACTTGTATGACACTCGAGCTAGCGGACCGTACCGTAACTCGTCCACTTGGGATAGCCGAGGATGTCGTGATGAAAGTGGGAAAGTTTCACTTTCCTACTGACTTTGTTGTAGTAGACTTCGATGCAGATCCTAGAGTTCCCCTCATCTTAGGGAGAGCTTTCTTGAGAACGAGTCGTGCTCTGATTGATGTGTTTGCTGAAGAGTTGACCATACGGGTTGACAACGAAGAGCTCACATTGAATATCAACCAAAACTCCAAACCTCTGTACAAACAGAGTGTTGCCACAATTGATCAAAGATCTGAAAGATTCAATGCAACACTCTCAAACTTCACGGTTAAGAGGAGTTTTCAAAAACGTGCTGAGCTTAAAGCTTTGAAAATTACCCCTGGTTCAAACAAATGGTTTGAAAGCTGTACCAGGGAAGTCAAGAGTGTTCTTGATGATGATGATGATCTAGAATCGGAGACTTCATCGGAAGTGGTGGAAACTGCTAGCTCTAAGAGCACACCACTTGTCCCACCTCCGGAATCAGTTTGTCGCATCGAGTTTGTTAACTCTGTGGATGAAACCAAACTCTCTTCAGTTTCATCTGAGTTGGATGATGATGTTTGTGATCCAATGGGAGACATTCTTCCCATTGATGAATTGCTCAAAAATGATCCATCATCTTCTAGTCTTATTCCCGACTCTTCCATCCCTTCTCTCACTCCTGATGAGGAAGATGACAATTTTTGGAATGAAGTCGATGCATTTCTTAGTGATGAATCAATTCCAACGGGAATTGATAACACTTACTTTGATCCGGAGGGAGACATCCTTTTTCTGGAAAGTCTGTTGATTGAAGAACCATTTCCCACCCTCCCTCCCGGACATCTTCTTGACAATCACCATCTAAGCTCCAAGTTTAAGCTTAAAGATGTCAAAACTGGTGATTTGCTTCTCTCTGCTGAAGAATGGACATGCATTCTCATGTACGTCTTTATTCCATTCTTCACAGATGGTGTGGTTGCTCTTTCCCTTTTCTCTTTCGGGAATGAGGACACCATCTTTGACCCCGGTATCATCCCTTATAGTTTCTACTATTAACAATACCAAGGTTGTATCTCGTCGGTGTGGAACTTTCTGATGTTCATATGTTCATTAACATTGTGAACGAAAGTCCGATCGAGATTGGTTTTCCACGTTACTTTCCCCATGAACAAATGAATTCGGGCTCGAGTCAAGCTAGCGACTCGGTAATCAAAAACAGTAGCATGCAATATGGGTTTTCACCCGTATTTCTGACTTCTTTCTATATTTCTACCACCCTAGTGTGGGGGGGGGGTTGCCCACATGTTGTAAAAAAAAAAAAAAAAAAAAAAAAAAAAAAAAAAAAAAAAAAAAAAAAAAAAATCTTACTAAATAATGGCCGTAGTATTTCCCTTTTACGTTCTTTGTTTCGGCATAACCGCCGGTACTTTGAATATTGAGGGCAATATTCATTTCTAAGTGTGGGGGGGAATTCTCACGAATTTTATCATATTTATCCACCCAATTCCCCCGTTTTTGGCCAAAATTTTTTTTGGAGTAAGTGTTTTTCACTTACTCAATTGGTTATCAGTCCGCCTTGTCTAAAAAACAAAAGGATTGGCTAATCCAGGAGCAAACGGCTCTTGGTAAAGATATCTCAAATCCGTTGACGGCTTGCAATTTGCCCAAAATTGTATGGTATTCAGCTCACCATATCCTAAAAAGTGAAGAGTTGCCTAGCCCGCAAGTTTATGGCTTGTGGTAAAGGCAGTGGAAAAACCATAATTGGTAATCAGCTCACCAAAGATAATATTGATAATTTATCTAAGAGTTGGCTAGTCCAGAGCAAACGGCTTCTGGTAAAGACAAATCAAATCCGTTGAAAGCTGGTGGTTTGCTCAAAATCACATGGTTATCGGTGTACCATGGTTCTTACTTGAACTGAAACATTTGGCTACTCCAGAAGTAATGCCTTTTGGTAAAGAGATTAAAATCCATTATGTTTTCTCAAATCATTGCTAGGGACTAGCAATATCTCAGTGTGGGGGATTGATGAGTGTCTAAATACTCATCATTTTTGTACAATATAAACTGCAAAATCATCTTAAAACACTCAAAAATGCATCAAAATGATGAAAATATCACAAATCAATGTTTTATGTGTTTTAAATGCAAAAATATCAAAATCAGATGAAAAACATATCAAATTTGCAAAAATAGCAGTTTTAGTCCCCCAAGTTTCAAAAGTTGTCAAAAACAGTCCCTGAGCACATAATTTCAAAAGAAAAATCACCAAAGGTCCTTTTAAAATCATAAGTTGTCAAATTTAGTCCTTTGGTGAAAAATGTCAAAAGTTTGAGAAAATTACAAAAATGGTCCTCCAAGTTTGAAATTTGGCAGAAATGGCCCCTGGAAAATTGCAAAATGGCAAGTTTGGTCCTTATACTTTTTGAGCTTGTCACTTTAACCCTTGAAGCAACTTTTCAGAATTGGCAGCTTAGACCCCTCAAGTTTCAGAATTTACACCAAGGTCCCTATCATTTAAACCCTTTAACACCCCATTTGGCCTGGTCAATGAATTTTGGACCCCTGTCAAATTGAATTTTGGACCCCCTGTGTATTATTAGCCACCGGTCAAACCCCCTTGGTCAAACCAACTTGGCGCCTAAAGTCTCCACTCCCACCTGCTAACCTGCAACAAGCCATATCCCATCCCCCCTCCTCACCATCCACTCAAACTTGTTCCCTCACCTTAGCTACCCTCCAATATGCATTTAATGCATCTCCCCCCTCCTCACTCAACCCCAATTGTCAAAAGAAAGATTTGGCACCAAAATCCGTTTTAACGGCCATGATGAATCTAAGCAATCCAATGGTCAAGAATTTGGTGGGATTTGATCAGAATAGAGAGAGAAATACTTTGGGTATAAGAAGGAAGCAAGAGAGGAAGCAAAAGAGAGTCTTGTAGTTTTATTTTTATCTTAAAATGTCGTTTTTAATTTAGCATCTTTAAATTAATGTAAAACCTGTTATGTTTTGTTAATTTGTATCAAACTTAAGTGTTGAAGAGTATTGAAACTCATTTTAAGCATTAATATCAGTTTATGTTTACAAGTGATCTTTATTGTCCACTGTTGAAAATCTCAATTTTTATCTCTTACAACCAAGCTTCAATAAGTTTATTTCTCAGTTTTAATAAGCTTACACAAGCTTATCATAGCTTTTTGTAAGCTTTAGTTCAAGTGTTTAGCAAGTTTGTGAATTAGTCAACAAAAGTCAACTGGGGGCTAAAATTGGAAATGCAGTTGGAATTGGGTTGATGCAGTTGGAAATGGGTTGCTTTGGATTCATTTGGGTTGATATTTAGGATAGTGGTTCTTTGTTTCACATGTTTCAAGCCATAGTGGCTAAGGACCAAATTGTAAGTGAATTCCTAAGTTTCATAGCCTAAACTGTTTTAGTAGTTTTAAGTAGTTAAAGTTTGTTTTAAAAGTTGTATTTAGAGTAATTAAACCCATTTGGATCAATATCATGGGTTAGTTCATTGATTGGATCAGTTTTGAGTCCTAAATAGTTTACAAAGGAGTGTTTGGAATTGCTGATGCAACTGTGTTCAGGGCTTGTTCATTGTATAACTCTTGTAGCTTTAAGTTTACTTAGCTCATATAGGCTCATACCAGTCAATAACTTGGGTCTGCAACCACCAAAGTCAACATTAGATTAAATCTGTCCATTTCACTTAACTGTTGTGGATTTGGATTTGCAAAAGCTCAATTTGTGTTTAAAAGTCTTAAACTTTACTTGCATTATGTTCATTACATCCTATAACATCAATATCAGTCAATAAATTGGATTCAAAATCCATTTTGGTCAAAGTTTGAGTTCTTGTTCAAAAGTCAAAAGGTGAAAAATCTGTTTTGAGCTCAGTTAGGAAGAATTTTCTTGAGCTCACCTTTGGGTCTTATCAAGTGAGGCTTGGCATTTCATAAACTTCAACTGGTCCTCTTTCTTATAACCATTTTTTTAGAATTTTACCAAATTTTTATAAGCTTCAAACAAGCTTGTGAATTTGAACCTATCTCCCCTGTTCACTGATACTCAGTTGACACTGAGTTTTCTCAGATTTTGTGCAAGGTGCACAGGGCTCATAAGAGCTGGTCATGGTCTGAATTTTGGTGCACTTGGTCTCACCCAGGTCTAGTCTAGATTCCAATTTGTAGTTTTCATTTTGAGCTTATTTTTAAGCTTGTGCTTGTGTCTTAAGTTAGTACTCAGAATCTGTTTTAGCTTTGAACTCATAAACATCAAATCTTTGTAGCTTGTGATTCAGTGGTTAAAAACAGTTAAGGATTGTTGCATTTGGTCATTTTTAGTAGTTTAGAACTTCTTTAATCAGTTGGTGCTTGTTGTGTAACTTTAGCTTATTCAAGTGCTTATTTCAATAAGCACTTGTAAAGCAGTTTCAAATTCCTCCACATAAGTGCCTGTTTTTCCAATTTTCCTAGATTCCTTATATTATTTTAGAGTTTTCCTGAAATTTTCAGATTTTTCCAAGTTGATTTGCTATTTTTCTGCATTTTATTTAGTTTTCAAGCATTTTTAAATAGCTTTTAATACAAAAAATTAAGAAAAGCTTCAAAAAAATAATTTTTCATTTTTCTTAAGTTAAGATAAATATAAAAAGACAAAAAAGTATTTTTCTAGATTTTTCTTAGTTTAATTTGTATTTTTAAGCCATTTAATTAGTTTTTAATAGTTTAAAATTCCTAGAAAATAGAAAAATAATCAGAAAAATACAAAAATAGTTTTGAAAATTCTAGTTTGTTATTTTAGACTTTTCCATTTCATAATTTTATTTTTCTAGCTTTATTTCCTATTTTCTTGTATTTTAGGTAATTATTAAATAGTAAAAAAATAGTTTTTAATTAATAATAATTAGATAAATAGTTTTAAAAATAATTTTCTTTTTCTAAATATTTTCTTTTATCATTAGGTTTGTAAAAATATCATTTTCATATTTTTAGGCTTAATATTGTGTAAGTTTCACGTTTTTATTTGTACGTCACGTAGATTTTAATTTCAGTTTCATAAAAACATAAAAACAAAAACATCATTTTACAAATAGTGATAGCGTTTATTTAATAGATTTTATCTTTTTAATTTCCTTTAATTTGCATTTAAGCCGTTGTAATTTGTTGGCTTTCCCTGTAGTTATAATATCAATCAAATCCTTTTTCCGTTCAAATTCCTCGATCACTTTACGTTTGATAATTCATCGCATAGCTCGCTGGGACATAACGACCCGGGGAAACACTATACTCCTCAGATCTTCATTGAGTTCGTTCCTGAGCCGTTTTAAGCTTGTTACGGTATGCCATTCACAAGTGGCAGGCTTGTGTGATAAAGCTTGACTGTTCGGGAGCGCATCAAACACCCCAACCCGACAAGGGTAGAAGTGTCACAGTCTGGTGTCATATCAGAACATACAAGTAAAATTTTCAAGCGGAAGTCTTTAAATAAATATGTACCAAGTCATAATAACCAAAGATTTACAAGGGAAATTACAAAATCCAAATGTTAGAATAACATGAAATCTCAAAACAAAAGCCCGCCAAAACGAGTCCAAAAATAAGGTAACTAAGGTTAGTCCACTCAGATAATCCACCTCTCAGCCCAATCAAAGCCCATCTTCAAACCGAAAAACCTGCCGCAGGAAAAGAATGCGGCTGAGCTTAAAAAGCCCAGTGAACAGATATAACAAAACGAAAGCTAAATAAAATCTGAAATGCGAAATGAAACAAAGGAAACGGATAACAAAGTCGTAGCGAAATGAGAGTAATGAGTCAAAGAGGATCCTGCATAACACAATTATACAGATATCCAAAACGAACATATAACAAGGAGAGCGAAGCGAAACAAAGCATCGATGACATATAAACAAGCACATACAAACCAGACATACAAGAACTGAAACATAAGCAAACATAGCAGGCATAGCATCCACACAACGTATATGTAATACAATCAATTCAGGAAATCAGAAGACATACAAGCCAAACAGGTATCTACAAGAAAGCGGGAGCAATTAATTAACAAGTGAGCATGGCAATTCACACAGGTCAAAACCTTTAGTTGAAGACATAAATCAGTATCATTTCGGTAGTCAAAACATGGCAGTCACACGTATCAAGTAGGGATACAGTATGAACACTAGAATTAAATGAATTAAATACATAGCAGGGCAATTAAACAGGTTAACAAGCTAGACTTCATAAGTTGAACCATTTACCCAATCAAACCGTAGCATAAATATAAATGCAAACATGGCAGGTCAACAACAAGCAGATAAGGACACCACGGATAGTCATAGTCCACGAGATTAATTGACCGAGGTACAAAAGATAAACAGATCAACAATCGATTTCACACAAGCACGGTTACCAGACACATCAAAGGATCACATAACAGTAAGATAGCATATCATCAGATGTCAACATGTAAATCTTATATCGCATACATACATATCATACAGAGAAATCAGTAGTCATATAAACATGAATATCATAATCAAGTCCAATAACATATAATAACCCGGTACGTGAATGGAACCATAGTCTGAAGTAACGGAATGAAAGTGTGACAGATCAATGTAATGGAGTATCTATATCTTGGTACAAGTACATCATATAAGGGTATTGAGTAATGAACAAGTAATACAGATTATGGTGCGTTGGGGAATACGGAAGGTACAATATAGGTTTATCAAAAGTGTAAGGGTTATCAGAAATCTACCCGAGCCCAGAAACATATCATATCATAAGTAGCCATTGTATTCGGAGGGGTGACCTCGGAATACCATACATAATAGGAGGGGAGACCTCAGTAACAAATGGAGTAGCTAGCTCCCAGAATTGTGAAGACGCGGATTGCACCCGACATCATTCACCAGACAAAGCTCCAATCAGATCAAATCCCTCGAAACATATCAAATCTAGGATGCATCCATACGCCCCCCAGAACATATAATGGCCAAATCATATACATATAGTGAGCTCATAATCATATCAGAATGGGGACGGTGTGGAACATCACTCAACCACACTAAAGTCATGCCATTGGTGCATCAATGACACGGTCAGGTTACCTTCCTGACTAGGAAACATATTTGGCTCGGGTATCAAACTAAAGGGTCAAAGCATATTTACATCATAAGGGTTCATATCAAGTTCATATCAAGTTTCACATCACAAAGGTTCATATCAGAGTTTCATATCAAAGTTCATATCAGAGTTCATATCAAAGTTCATATCGAAGGTTCATAATCGAAGGTGCATATCAAAGGTTCATAATCAGAAGGTTCATAATCAGAAGTTAAGAATCATAACAAACGAATATCATAGTGAACAGAATCATATCAAAGGATTATGTCGGAATCATATCAAAAGGATCATAGCATGAGGAAATCATAGCAAAGGAATATCATAAGTGAAGTAAAGCAAGGATCGAAAGTTATGAGAAATCCCTACTGAAAAGGGATAGAATATCTGTACCTCAGCAAACGGAAAAGTGAGCACGAGAAAATAACATCACGTCTTCTTCAACGAATCTACATTAAATTAATAACCATTTATCATTTAGAAGTCCATTTATTATTTATAGGTCCATTTATCCCTTTTATAACGTAGTTGATAATTGTCTTTAGTACTTTTTGACATTTGCTAAACTATGATATCATATGATTAGGTTTTATCTTTCATAAGAGAAAACTAAAGGAAAGGTTTGCATAAGTTTAACGTATTCTTAGTTTAGTGATATACCAAAATAGACCTTTAGGTTAAACCGTTTTAGACACAAATATATTCCCATAAACCTTTACCTCGAACACGACTCAAAACACTCATATGCAACGCGCACACACACATTTTGACGCGAGACCCCTTGAGACTAGCGAGACACGACATCCTTTAACGTTCACACCATATTAATGAGTTACTCTAGATGACCATTTTTATCCGACTTTGGTCCCCAGCGAATAATATTAGTTTACTAAAATTAAATTTTACATGAAAGCTTCACAACTGCATAATGCTAAGTAGAATGAAATTTCGTTAATTTAATTAAGGTACAAAAATCCATGAATCCACACGTTAAAACCCATGCATATTTACCCAAGTATGTATCACACATGCAATCACTCTTTTCCCTTATTACCAAGACTCCCATGCACACCTGAACTTATTTACAACCCACGCATACATAAGCCACCAAAGACCATGCATACATAACTTTTAATATAACGCTTGACTGTTTTTAAAACCTTCGTATATTAACCCATGGTTCAAACATTTCTCGACATCTACTACAACCACTACAACTCACACATACGCTACATGAAACCACCCTTTTTACCGACCCAAAGCCCTTACGTTCGGGCATAAAACCTTCGTTGGTAAACCACCCACATGACCTATCTTACACACGACTCAAACAGCCCGCGTGACTCTCCTTTCACACGACACAAAACAGCCCATACGACACGACACAAGACAGCCCTAGTCGATGTGCAACCCACACCTGTTACAGTCTCCACACACGACACACAAAGCATAACCACACGATACCCTTTTTCTTATGGTGTCGACATTTGACATGATCCAAGACGTATTCGTTTCTTATTACCCGTATTTGACTCGATAACAACAGTAGCTAAGCGTGTATGTGTCGTATATATGTGAGTCGAAAAGATTCAAAACAGATTTGTAAGGGTCGAATAAAGATGGCCTTTCGTTTGTTATTTTACGTGACAAAACTCATGATTTATGCTAGGTTAAATTCGTGTACATGCATTCATTTGAAGGAGACATCGTATCACACGGATTACAAAAGAAACGAGATTCGATACGTTACCCTTGTTGTGATTGAGAGGAGGACGAGAACCAATGGGGAAAACCCACGACAACTTAGGCCCAAACAGCCACATCCTCGACCTAGCTTGCCCACGACCACAATCTTTTCGAACCAAAAGCGATGACCAGCCTCCATAAGTCACGGCTACAGCAGCTTCGAGATATAAGCCACGACCACGGCAGCTTCGAGAGACACCCACCACGTCCCTTTGCAGGACTTGTTGTCGAATGGAGAAGAAGAAGACGCACAAGTATTTTGCCGTCACTTATTGTAGGTTAGGGTTTTAAGGTGTTTTTGAATTGTGAAAGGGGAAACAATTAATGATATTAACGTGGGGATTTGAATGGGTGATATGGGGCGTGACTTACTAGGCCGAATTAATGGGGAATCATTGACCAAGTAATTTTTTTCTTAATTACCATAATGATGCTCATTCTTTAGTTTTAATTGTCTCTAAATTTGTATTTATGATTAGGTCCAAGTGACATATATAATGTGTTATATTCCTCTAGTAATTTAAGTTGGTTACTCTTATCTCATATAATTCTTTTAAGTGTCAATATAAAATAAACGAGTTTGACGCATATTACGTATTTTACAATTTATTAAGCTTGAGGGGCAAAATGGTCATTTCACACGTTTACGATATTCAGGGTTTTACAACTCTTCCCCTCTAAAAAAAAATTTCGTCCTCGAAAATTGAAGTCGCAGGGGTGCACAGAGACGAACGAGTTTAAGGCAAACGTAACAATCCATAGTCCTGCACAGATCATAACGATTCCGGTCCCAAAGCGTACAGAACTTATACGTAACAGTTGTCGGTAATAATCTCGCGAAGAGGTACAGAATTTCAAACGAATATGAGGATTAACAAATAACGGATATAAGTCTTAGTCCATTCACGTACCTACCCCAGGCATTTCCCAAGACGTCATATGATTTCAATAAGTTCAAATTATATGATCTCGGTATTATCACGGTGATCAGGCGTCATAATACTTGCATCACATAACAAGTCCTTATTGTCGTCCTATTCTGTCCCGGGTCATAACAAACCACATAACCAATATCACAACAAAACATATCACATACAGATAGCAAGTAACGTACCAGAGCAGACCAGATAAACATACACACAACATACAACACATCAAATCAACTTACCATACCACAACAGAGAGAAGGCCACCAACGTGCTCAAAACGGTTCCTCATGACTCATTACTGACAATTCAAAACAAAACTGAGATATCACCAAAATGCTAACCGATAAAAGTTCATAATTCAAACCGAGTTCTGAACGAATCAAAGAGAAGTAATGCCGATCGAAATCACATAGTAAGATATCAAACCGACACAAACGCATGACAAACAAATCGGAGTAACACAAGTCGCGCCCAAATCATATGAAGTAGATGAACCTTCTCAGCCACCGGTTGAATCTTGTCTTCGTTGTTGCGTCTTTGGTTGATTCGTCCAGCTTCCTCCAGCAGCATCCTGATGTTTCCAGCAGCACGGCAGTCGGGTGTGGCTTCTGCTTCACGAACCTCTCCAGCACAGGGACTGTTGCAGCAACGCAGGTTCGGCATCATCGTCTTCGGCTCCACGGGTAGTCTCCATCTAACGATCGACAAACGGATATGCGAATACTCAATAATAAAATCAAATGTGAAGAGAAGAAGACCCAAAACAGTGAAGACAAAAGATTATCGAAGTCAAAACTGAACGACAATCAAAAGGAATCGGAATATATCGGAACAGACGGAAGCCTAATGTCTACCCAATCCTCACAGGTCAATCCTAAGGTCAACAAAACGAAACCTGGGCTCTGATACCATAATTGTAACACCCCAACCCGACAAGGGTAGAAGTGTCACAGTCTGGTGTCATATCAGAACATACAAGTAAAATTTTCAAGCGGAAGTCTTTAAATAAATATGTACCAAGTCATAATAACCAAAGATTTACAAGGGAAATTACAAAATCCAAATGTTAGAATAACATGAAATCTCAAAACAAAAGCCCGCCAAAACGAGTCCAAAAATAAGGTAACTAAGGTTAGTCCACTCAGATAATCCACCTCTCAGCCCAATCAAAGCCCATCTTCAAACCTAAAAACCTGCCGCAGGAAAAGAATGCGGCTGAGCTTAAAAAGCCCAGTGAACAGATATAACAAAACGAAAGCTAAATAAAATCTGAAATGCGAAATGAAACAAAGGAAACGGATAACAAAGTCGTAGCGAAATGAGAGTAATGAGTCAAAGAGGATCCTGCAGAACACAATTATACAGATATCCAAAACGAACATATAACAAGGAGAGCGAAGCGAAACAAAGCATCGATGACATATAAACAAGCACATACAAACCAGACATACAAGAACTGAAACATAAGCAAACATAGCAGGCATAGCATCCACACAACGTATATGTAATACAATCAATTCAGGAAATCAGAAGACATACAAGCCAAACAGGTATCTACAGGAAAGCGGGAGCAATTAATTAACAAGTGAGCATGGCAATTCACACAGGTCAAAACCTTTAGTTGAAGACATAAATCAGTATCATTTCGGTAGTCAAAACATGGCAGTCACACGTATCAAGTAGGGATACAGTATGAACACTATAATTAAATGAATTAAATACATAGCAGGGCAATTAAACAGGTTAACAAGCTAGACTTCATAAGTTGAACCATTTACCCAATCAAACCGTAGCATAAATATAAATGCAAACATGGCAGGTCAACAACAAGCAGATAAGGACACCACAGATAGTCATAGTCCACGAGATTAATTGAACGAGGTACAAAAGATAAACAGATCAACAATCGATTTCACACAAGCACGGTTACCAGACACATCAAAGGATCACATAACAGTAAGATAGCATATCATCATATGTCAACATGTAAATCTTATATCGCATACATACATATCATACAGAGAAATCAGTAGTCATATAAACATGAATATCATAATCAAGTCCAATAACATATAATAACCCGGTACGTGAATGGAACCATAGTCTGAAGTAACGGAATGAAAGTGTGACAGATCAATGTAATGGAGTATCTATATCTTGGTACAAGTACATCATATAAGGGTATTGAGTAATGAACAAGTAATACAGATTATGGTGCGTTGGGGAATACGGAAGGTACAATATAGGTTTATCAAAAGTGTAAGGGTTATCAGAAATCTACCCGAGCCCAGAAACATATCATATCATAAGTAGCCATTGTATTCGGAGGGGTGACCTCGGAATACCATACATAATAGGAGGGGAGACCTCAGTAACAAATGGAGTAGCTAGCTCCCAGAATTGTGAAGACGCGGATTGCACCCGACATCATTCACCAGACAAAGCTCCAATCAGATCAAATCCCTCGAAACATATCAAATCTAGGATGCATCCATACGCCCCCCAGAACATATAATGGCCAAATCATATACATATAGTGAGCTCATAATCATATCAGAATGGGGACGGTGTGGAACATCACTCAACCACACTAAAGTCATGCCATTGGTGCATCAATGACACGGTCAGGTTACCTTCCTGACTAGGAAACATATTTGGCTCGGGTATCAAACTAAAGGGTCAAAGCATATTTACATCATAAGGGTTCATATCAAGTTCATATCAAGTTTCACATCACAAAGGTTCATATCAGAGTTTCATATCAAAGTTCATATCAGAGTTCATATCAAAGTTCATATCGAAGGTTCATAATCGAAGGTGCATATCAAAGGTTCATAATCAGAAGGTTCATAATCAGAAGTTAAGAATCATAACAAACGAATATCATAGTGAACAGAATCATATCAAAGGATTATGTCGGAATCATATCAAAAGGATCATAGCATGAGGAAATCATAGCAAAGGAATATCATAAGTGAAGTAAAGCAAGGATCGAAAGTTATGAGAAATCCCTACTGAAAAGGGATAGAATATCTGTACCTCAGCAAACGGAAAAGTGAGCACGAGAAAATAACATCACGTCTTCTTCAACGAATCTACATTAAATTAATAACCATTTATCATTTAGAAGTCCATTTATTATTTATAGGTCCATTTATCCCTTTTATAACGTAGTTGATAATTGTCTTTAGTACTTTTTGACATTTGCTAAACTATGATATCATATGATTAGGTTTTATCTTTCATAAGAGAAAACTAAAGGAAAGGTTTGCATAAGTTTAACGTATTCTTAGTTTAGTGATATACCAAAATAGACCTTTAGGTTAAACCGTTTTAGACACAAATATATTCCCATAAACCTTTACCTCGAACACGACTCAAAACACTCATATGCAACGCGCACACACACATTTTGACGCGAGACCCCTTGAGACTAGCGAGACACGACATCCTTTAACGTTCACACCATATTAATGAGTTACTCTAGATGACCATTTTTATCCGACTTTGGTCCCCAGCGAATAATATTAGTTTACTAAAATTAAATTTTACATGAAAGCTTCACAACTGCATAATGCTAAGTAGAATGAAATTTCGTTAATTTAATTAAGGTACAAAAATCCATGAATCCACACGTTAAAACCCATGCATATTTACCCAAGTATGTATCACACATGCAATCACTCTTTTCCCTTATTACCAAGACTCCCATGCACACCTGAACTTATTTACAACCCACGCATACATAAGCCACCAAAGACCATGCATACATAACTTTTAATATAACGCTTGACTGTTTTTAAAACCTTCGTATATTAACCCATGGTTCAAACATTTCTCGACATCTACTACAACCACTACAACTCACACATACGCTACATGAAACCACCCTTTTTACCGACCCAAAGCCCTTACGTTCGGGCATAAAACCTTCGTTGGTAAACCACCCACATGACCTATCTTACACACGACTCAAACAGCCCGCGTGACTCTCCTTTCACACGACACAAAACAGCCCATACGACACGACACAAGACAGCCCTAGTCGATGTGCAACCCACACCTGTTACAGTCTCCACACACGACACACAAAGCATAACCACACGATACCCTTTTTCTTATGGTGTCGACATTTGACATGATCCAAGACGTATTCGTTTCTTATTACCCGTATTTGACTCGATAACAACAGTAGCTAAGCGTGTATGTGTCGTATATATGTGAGTCGAAAAGATTCAAAACAGATTTGTAAGGGTCGAATAAAGATGGCCTTTCGTTTGTTATTTTACGTGACAAAACTCATGATTTATGCTAGGTTAAATTCGTGTACATGCATTCATTTGAAGGAGACACCGTATCACACGGATTACAAAAGAAACGAGATTCGATACGTTACCCTTGTTGTGATTGAGAGGAGGACGAGAACCAATGGGGAAAACCCACGACAACTTAGGCCCAAACAGCCACATCCTCGACCTAGCTTGCCCACGACCACAATCTTTTCGAACCAAAAGCGATGACCAGCCTCCATAAGTCACGGCTACAGCAGCTTCGAGATATAAGCCACGACCACGGCAGCTTCGAGAGACACCCACCACGTCCCTTTGCAGGACTTGTTGTCGAATGGAGAAGAAGAAGACGCACAATTATTTTGCCGTCACTTATTGTAGGTTAGGGTTTTAAGGTGTTTTTGAATTGTGAAAGGGGAAACAATTAATGATATTAACGTGGGGATTTGAATGGGTGATATGGGGCGTGACTTACTAGGCCGAATTAATGGGGAATCATTGACCAAGTAATTTTTTTCTTAATTACCATAATGATGCTCATTCTTTAGTTTTAATTGTCTCTAAATTTGTATTTATGATTAGGTCCAAGTGACATATATAATGTGTTATATTCCTCTAGTAATTTAAGTTGGTTACTCTTATCTCATATAATTCTTTTAAGTGTCAATATAAAATAAACGAGTTTGACGCATATTACGTATTTTACAATTTATTAAGCTTGAGGGGCAAAATGGTCATTTCATACGTTTACGATATTCAGGGTTTTACAACTCTTCCCCTCTAAAAAAAATTTTTCGTCCTCGAAAATTGAAGTCGCAGGGGTGCACAGAGACGAACGAGTTTAAGGCAAACGTAACAATCCATAGTCCCGCACAGATCATAACGATTCCGGTCCCAAAGCGTACAGAACTTATACGTAACAGTTGTCGGTAATAATCTCGCGAAGAGGTACAGAATTTCAAACGAATATGAGGATTAACAAATAACGGATATAAGTCTTAGTCCATTCACGTACCTACCCCAGGCATTTCCCAAGACGTCGTATGATTTCAATAAGTTCAAATTATATGATCTCGGTATTATCACGGTGATCAGGCGTCATAATACTTGCATCACATAACAAGTCCTTATTGTCGTCCTATTCTGTCCCGGGTCATAACAAACCACATAACCAATATCACAACAAAACATATCACATACAGATAGCAAGTAACGTACCAGAGCAGACCAGATAAACATACACACAACATACAACACATCAAATCAACTTACCATACCACAACAGAGAGAAGGCCACCAACGTGCTCAAAACGGTTCCTCATGACTCATTACTGACAATTCAAAACAAAACTGAGATATCACCAAAATGCTAACCGATAAAAGTTCATAATTCAAACCGAGTTCTGAACGAATCAAAGAGAAGTAATGCCGATCGAAATCACATAGTAAGATATCAAACCGACACAAACGCATGACAAACAAATCGGAGTAACACAAGTCGCGCCCAAATCATATGAAGTAGATGAACCTTCTCAGCCACCGGTTGAATCTTGTCTTCGTTGTTGCGTCTTTGGTTGATTCGTCCAGCTTCCTCCAGAAGCATCCTGATGTTTCCAGCAGCACGGCAGTCGGGTGTGGCTTCTGCTTCACGAACCTCTCCAGCACAGGGACTGTTGCAGCAACGCAGGTTCGGCATCATCGTCTTCGGCTCCACGGGTAGTCTCCATCTAACGATCGACAAACGGATATGCGAATACTCAATAATAAAATCAAATGTGAAGAGAAGAAGACCCAAAACAGTGAAGACAAAAGATTATCGAAGTCAAAACTGAACGACAATCAAAAGGAATCGGAATATATCGGAACAGACGGAAGCCTAATGTCTACCCAATCCTCACAGGTCAATCCTAAGGTCAACAAAACGAAACCTGGGCTCTGATACCATAATTGTAACACCCCAACCCGACAAGGGTAGAAGTGTCACAGTCTGGTGTCATATCAGAACATACAAGTAAAATTTTCAAGCGGAAGTCTTTAAATAAATATGTACCAAGTCATAATAACCAAAGATTTACAAGGGAAATTACAAAATCCAAATGTTAGAATAACATGAAATCTCAAAACAAAAGCCCGCCAAAACGAGTCCAAAAATAAGGTAACTAAGGTTAGTCCACTCAGATAATCCACCTCTCAGCCCAATCAAAGCCCATCTTCAAACCTAAAAACCTGCCGCAGGAAAAGAATGCGGCTGAGCTTAAAAAGCCCAGTGAACAGATATAACAAAACGAAAGCTAAATAAAATCTGAAATGCGAAATGAAACAAAGGAAACGGATAACAAAGTCGTAGCGAAATGAGAGTAATGAGTCAAAGAGGATCCTGCAGAACACAATTATACAGATATCCAAAACGAACATATAACAAGGAGAGCGAAGCGAAACAAAGCATCGATGACATATAAACAAGCACATACAAACCAGACATACAAGAACTGAAACATAAGCAAACATAGCAGGCATAGCATCCACACAACGTATATGTAATACAATCAATTCAGGAAATCAGAAGACATACAAGCCAAACAGGTATCTACAGGAAAGCGGGAGAAATTAATTAACAAGTGAGCATGGCAATTCACACAGGTCAAAACCTTTAGTTGAAGACATAAATCAGTATCATTTCGGTAGTCAAAACATGGCAGTCACACGTATCAAGTAGGGATACAGTATGAACACTATAATTAAATGAATTAAATACATAGCAGGGCAATTAAACAGGTTAACAAGCTAGACTTCATAAGTTGAACCATTTACCCAATCAAACCGTAGCATAAATATAAATGCAAACATGGCAGGTCAACAACAAGCAGATAAGGACACCACGGATAGTCATAGTCCACGAGATTAATTGAACGAGGTACAAAAGATAAACAGATCAACAATCGATTTCACACAAGCACGGTTACCAGACACATCAAAGGATCACATAACAGTAAGATAGCATATCATCAGATGTCAACAGGTAAATCTTATATCGCATACATACATATCATATAGAGAAATCAGTAGTCATATAAACATGAATATCATAATCAAATCCAATAACATATAATAACCCGGTACGTGAATGGAACCATAGTCTGAAGTAACGCAAAGAAAGTGTGACAGATCAATGTAATGGAGTATCTATATCTTGGTACAAGTACATCATATAAGGGTATTGAGTAATGACAAGTAATACAGATTATGGTGCGTTGGGGAATACGGAAGGTACAATATAGGTTTATCAAAAGTGTAAGGGTTATCAGAAATCTACCCGAGCCCAGAAACATATCATATCATATCATATCATATCATAAGTAGCCATTGTATTCGGAGGGGTGACCTCGGAATACCATACATAATAGGAGGGGAGACCTCAGTAACAAATGGAGTAGCTAGCTCCCAGAATTGTGAAGACGCGGATTGCACCCGACATCATTCACCAGACAAAGCTCCAATCAGATCAAATCCCTCGAAACATATCAAATCTAGGATGCATCCATACGCCCCCCAGAACATATAATGGCCAAATCATATACATATAGTGAGCTCATAATCATATCAGAATGGGGACGGTGTGGAACATCACTCAACCACACTAAAGTCATGCCATTGGTGCATCAATGACACGGTCAGGTTACCTTCCTGACTAGGAAACATATTTGGCTCGGGTATCAAACTAAAGGGTCAAAGCATATTTACATCATAAGGGTTCATATCAAGTTCATATCAAGTTTCACATCATAAAGGTTTAGGGATGAGCACGGTACCGGTCCCGTACCGATCTCGTACCGAATAGTGGTACCGATTTTTTCCCGAGCATAAATTAGTGGTACCGGTACCGTACCGAACGGGATTCGGATATCGGTACCGGTATCGGTACCGGTACCGGTACCGGGAAATCGGGTTTTTCCCGCTTTTTACGGGAATTTCCCGATTTGGTACCGGTCCCGTACCGAATTAGTGGTCCCGATTTTTTTTTCACCTTATTTCGTAGTCCCGGTACCGTACCGTATTTCAAGAATCGGTACCGTTTCGGTACGGTACCGGTACGGTTCCGGTTCGGTTCCGGGATTCGGTTCGAAATGATCATCCCTACAAAGGTTCATATCAGAGTTTCATATCAAAGTTCATATCAGAGTTCATATCAAAGTTCATATCGAAGGTTCATAATCGAAGGTGCATATCAAAGGTTCATAATCAGAAGGTTCATAATCAGAAGTTAAGAATCATAACAAACGAATATCATAGTGAACAAAATCATATCAAAGGATTATGTCGGAATCATATCAAAAGGATCATAGCATGAGGAAATCATAGCAAAGGAATATCATAAATGAAGTAAAGTCAAGGATCGAAAGTTATGAGAAATCCCTACTGAAAAGGGATAGAATATCTGTACCTCAGCAAACGGAAAAGTGAGCACGAGAAAATAACATCACGTCTTCTTCAACGAATCTACATTAAATTAATAACCATTTATCATTTAGAAGTCCATTTATTATTTATAGGTCCATTTATCCCTTTTATAACGTAGTTGATAATTGTCTTTAGTACTTTTTGACATTTGCTAAACTATGATATTATATGATTAGGTTTTATCTTTCATAAGAGAAAACTAAAGGAAAGGTTTGCATAAGTTTAACGTATTCTTAGTTTAGTGATATACCAAAATAGACCTTTAGGTTAAACCGTTTTAGACACAAATATATTCCCATAAACCTTTACCTCGAACACGACTCAAAACACTCATATGCAACGCGCACACACACATTTTGACGCGAGACCCCTTGAGACTAGCGAGACACGACATCCTTTAACGTTCACACCATATTAATGAGTTACTCTAGATGACCATTTTTATCCGACTTTGGTCCCCAGCGAATAATATTAGTTTACTAAAATTAAATTTTACATGAAAGCTTCACAACTGCATAATGCTAAGTAGAATGAAATTTCGTTAATTTAATTAAGGTACAAAAATCCATGAATCCACACGTTAAAACCCATGCATATTTACCCAAGTATGTATCACACATGCAATCACTCTTTTCCCTTATTACCAAGACTCCCATGCACACCTGAACTTATTTACAACCCACGCATACATAAGCCACCAAAGACCATGCATACATAACTTTTAATATAACGCTTGACTGTTTTTAAAACCTTCGTATATTAACCCATGGTTCAAACATTTCTCGACATCTACTACAACCACTACAACTCACACATACGCTACATGAAACCACCCTTTTTACCGACCCAAAGCCCTTACGTTCGGGCATAAAACCTTCGTTGGTAAACCACCCACATGACCTATCTTACACACGACTCAAACAGCCCGCGTGACTCTCCTTTCACACGACACAAAACAGCCCATACGATACGACACAAGACAGCCCTAGTCAATGTGCAACCCACACCTGTTACAGTCTCCACACACGACACACAAAGCATAACCACACGATACCCTTTTTCTTATGGTGTCGACATTTGACATGATCCAAGACGTATTCGTTTCTTATTACCCGTATTTGACTCGATAACAACAGTAGCTAAGCGTGTATGTGTCGTATATATGTGAGTCGAAAAGATTCAAAACAGATTTGTAAGGGTCGAATAAAGATGGCCTTTCGTTTGTTATTTTACGTGACAAAACTCATGATTTATGCTAGGTTAAATTCGTGTACATGCATTCATTTGAAGGAGACATCGTATCACACGGATTACAAAAGAAACGAGATCCGATACGTTACCCTTGTTGTGATTGAGAGGAGGACGAGAACCAATGGGGAAAACCCACGACAACTTAGGCCCAAACAGCCACATCCTCGACCTAGCTTGCCCACGACCACAATCTTTTCGAACCAAAAGCGATGACCAGCCTCCATAAGTCACGGCTACAGCAGCTTCGAGATATAAGCCACGACCACGGCAGCTTCGAGAGACACCCACCACGTCCCTTTGCAGGACTTGTTGTCAAATGGAGAAGAAGAAGACGCACAAGTATTTTGCCGTCACTTATTGTAGGTTAGGGTTTTAAGGTGTTTTTGAATTGTGAAAGGGGAAACAATTAATGATATTAACGTGGGGATTTGAATGGGTGATATGGGGCGTGACTTACTAGGCCGAATTAATGGGGAATCATTGACCAAGTAATTTTTTTCTTAATTACCATAATGATGCTCATTCTTTAGTTTTAATTGTCTCTAAATTTGTATTTATGATTAGGTCCAAGTGACATATATAATGTGTTATATTCCTCTAGTAATTTAAGTTGGTTACTCTTATCTCATATAATTCTTTTAAGTGTCAATATAAAATAAACGAGTTTGACGCATATTACGTATTTTACAATTTATTAAGCTTGAGGGGCAAAATGGTCATTTCACACGTTTACGATATTCAGGGTTTTACACATTGACTATAATGCTCCTATGAACATCATGTATAGGCTCTATTACTATTGGATCATGAGTGAAAAGCTAGGATCTAGGAAGGATCCCTTCTTCCCTAAGAAATTGAGTAAATTTGTTGGGAGAGCTAGAGGATTGCATGTCTTTGTAGGTAATTTCACATATAGGTGTGATTTCATGATCTTGGAAGATGTTAGAGGCATCATTAATGGATTCTTAGGGGATGTAATACTTGGAAAACCATTTATTGAGGAATCCATGATGATTTATGATCAAGAGGAAGGAATAGTCAACTTCTCAAATGGAACCGAATGTGTTAAATATGCGATGCCTTGAAAAAATAAAAAGTTTAAGGGCATTGATGAGTTAAATGTGGATAATATTCCGGATTTTGAGGTTGATTGTAAGGATAAGGTTTACTACACCGCTTGTATAAAGCTAGGCCCCGAATATATTGGTGATGAAGGAAGAGTGTTGGGTTTTAGGTTCCTTGGATCAAGAATTACTCTAAGTACTGGAACCACGGACAGGTTGGATATAACCACGGACAGAAGGATGTAACCATGGATGAAGACAAATCGCGGCTAGTAGAAGAGTATAACCATGGATGATGATATGTAACTGCTGCTAGTATTGTAATAGTCGGTTTAGTTTATTGTATTAGATAAATATGGAAAAGATATTTATCTCGTAGGTTACGTATTGTATAATGTATAGGACTCCTTAGCCTATAAAAGGAGATCCTAGGTTAGGTTAGATATACGTATGTTTTATATCTAAGGTCGATACACTTCAAGGTTGCAAAAACCCTAATACTGTAAGAGTATTCGTATTATTAATAATATTGAGGTGTTGAATGTTTATTGTTCTTCTTCTTAAGATTAAGTGTTAAATTCCACGTAATACTTAATAAGTTTTGTTACAAGTTAGTTTCTATATTAGATCGTTTGCTCAACTGGGATCAACAAGTGGTATCAGAGCCAGGTTTTTTAGATATTAATTACAAGTTTCTTCAAGAATTACATACGTATATCTAACCTAACCTAGGATCTCCTTTAAAAACTAATCAGCCAACTGAAGTCAGTGAATTACAATACTAGCAGTGATGTACTTCATACTCCTAGGTTTGTTCAACTGATTGTGGAACATCAAATAGAGGAACCTGTTGAACATACTAGGGAGTATGAAGTACATCATATGCTTCCCAAGGTTTTTGCTCATATGAGGAATCAGCCACATAATGTACACATTAGAGATGTTCCTTTATTTCCTCACATGCTTACTTTGCCTGTTGATCCTGAGTTTGATGAAGGGCTTGTGTCTCAACCTATTGTTACTGTATCTACTGTTAGTACACCTCAAACCACTGATATTCATACCCAAACCACTGTTACACCTATAGTATGGACTAGGCGAAAGAAGGGCACTAAGCTACCTCAGGCTAGTGTTAGTGGTGTTGTTAATGAGGCTGTCACATGGAGTGGAGGTGACATGATTGGAAGGGCTTCCACTACTGATTCATGCTTAGATGCAGGTCATGATAGTGGAAACATTAATAAGACCCAACCATTGGCAACTCCTAATGTGGAGAGTTCCTTGGAACTTAACACATGTGGAGGAATCCCTAGCCAACTGGCTGCTACAGGGTGCATAGATGATCAGGCTAGGTCTGGTGCTATGTCTACTATATCCAAGGATTCACCTCTCATAGCAGTTAACACAGCTCGAAGTGATGAGGATAGATTGGAACATGACATTGAATTGACGGATAATGAGTTTGTACATGATGACTTTTCCAATGAACCACCTCTCGGACCAGTTAACACAGGTCAAAGTGGGGAGGATATTCTTGAACGTTTAAATGAATTGACGGCTCAGTGTGGTAAAATGGAGAATACAATTTCAGGTCTACAGAAGTTGACTGTGTTTCAGGGAAAGGATATTCGGAGATTGAAGCATAGAGTGTTGGTTTTGGAAAAAGTAAGGAGACCTGGACTTGCTGTTTTGAAAGCTATGAGAAGAAAGAAAAAGATGGTGGACTCCTCTCCGGCTCTGAATGTGGAAGATGTATCCAAACAGGGGAGGAGTGAAGGCATGAATTCAGGGGAGGCTGGTGATATATCTGTTGATGTACCTATGGATGAAGATGTTGATAGTGGAGATAATGAATTTTTGGTATCTGATAAAGATGGGAATGAAGCAGTTCTTGAAATTTTGAAGAATGTTGCAGAAGATGTAGTGAAGGACACAAACACTGATGGTATGTCTGAAACCATGGTTAGTACTCTTGTAACCACTGATGCAGTTTCAGACATCACAATTATACCCACTGCTATCATAACCACTTCCACTATTGTCACAACTCTCTCTGAATCACAACCTAAGTCTAAAGAAGTTGAGAAAGAAGCTGCAAGTACCTTGATAAATCTAAGAAAAACCTCATCTTTTTCTACACCTATCATTGCACCTGTTCTCTCTATTCAGTCTACTGCAACTAAACCCAGAGTTAAAAGTTTAGTTATTGGTGAACCTTTGAAGAAGAAAGTGGTTCAATCTGATGTTGGGAAAGGTAAAGAGGTTGTGCTGAAGTTTAAAAATAAAGCAGAACAAGAAGCTTATGATGCAGAGTATGCTAAAAGTATTGTAGCCGAGGATCAAGCAGCTTTAGTGAAAAGAAAGCAAGATGAAGAGGAAGCTAGTCAGAGATGGTTAGCTACATGGTATGAATCACAAAACTATCTTGAAGCTTCTGAATTAATAAGTGATGAGTATACTGCACAAGAATGGGCTTTGTTAGATGATGAGGAAAAAGCTAGACTTTTGGGTATATTGGCAAGGAAGGTCAGTAAAGAAAAGAAGCAAGTTGTAAGAAAGAAACCTCCTTCTATTGCTCAGATGAGGAATGTATTGATGAAGATTATTAAGAATTCAGGAATACATGTTTCTGATAATCTTAGTAGGTGTTCATTTGAAAGAATTTTTGAGATTTATGAGAGATGTATGAGAATCAATCATGATGATTTCTGTCCAATGAATTCTAAAAAGGAGGAAGAGTGGATTAAAAAGGATGATGAATGGATTCAAAGTAAAAGAAAGAGAAAATCTGAGGTTCAAAAGACATCTGATTCTAAAAGATTGAAATTAGTTGCAGATGGTAATCAAATTATTTCTTATGAGTTTGAGCTTAATGGAAGTGAAGGAGTTTGGAAAATTCAAAGACTCAACAATGAAGTTTATGAGTATAATAAATTTTCACAGATGCTTCAGTATTTTGATAGAGATGATTTGATGAATCTTTGGATACTTTACAAGAATATGTTTGGTGAAGTACATCCAAATGATTATCATGAGAGACTGGTTTATCATCATTTGAAGATTTTATTTGAACCTACTCATGATGAACCTGAATGGAAAGGACTCTACAATGGTCAAGTCACTAGATGGTTTTTATATCAAACTTGTGGAGTTCATGTTTTAACTGTTTCTGGAGAAATTATTCATATGCTTGTAGAAGGTGAGTATCCTCAACTGAATAAGTATCCAACAGTTATTGCTCAGATGTTAAAGCCTGGTTGTATCAAGATGTTAGTGCCCTATGATGGTCAAGCTTACAATTTATTGCTGAAGTATGAGAACATTCTTAAGGCTAGTAAGTGTTTGGCTACATCCTCCAATTCAGATGTTTTGAGCTTAAAAGAAACTTGAGAATTCTGTTGGAATGTATCAAGTTTAGGGGAGGATTGTTGGGTTTTAGGTTCCTTGGATCAAGAATTACTCTAAGTACTGGAACCACGGACAGGTTGGATATAACCACGGACAGAAGGATGTAACCACGGATGAAGACAAACCGCGGCTAGTAGAAGAGTATAACCATGGATGATGATATGTAACTGCTGCTAGTATTGTAATAGTCGGTTTAGTTTATTGTATTAGATAAATATGGAAAAGATATTTATCTGGTAGGTTATGTATTGTATAATGTATAGGACTCCTTAGCCTATAAAAGGAGATCCTAGGTTAGGTTAGATATACGTATGTTTTATATCTTGAAGAAGATATTAATTTGAAGTTCATTAGGAGTTTATCATCTGAATGGGCTATTCATACAATTGTCTGGAGAAATAAGGAGGATTTTCCTACGATGACTCTAGACAATCTCTTCAACAACTTGAAGGTTTATGAGTCTGAGAATAACTTTGCTCACTCATCTTCTGCAAATCAAAACATTGCTTTTGTATCCACTAATCACAAAAGCCCACAAGATGTATCCACTTCTGCCTATGGTATAACCACGGCTATTGCAAACAATACCACTGTTAGTGATAATGTCAGTGATGGTGCAATCTGTGCTTTTCTGGCTGGTTTAACTACCAGTGTTATTGTGCTTAATCAAGATCTGGATCAAATTGATCCTGATGATCTTGAAGAGATTAATCTTCAATGGCAAATGGCAATGTTGACTCTCCAAGCAAGAAAGTTTATGAGGAGGACTGGAAGACAGGTTAAGTATGATGGTCAAAGGAGAGCTGGATTCGACAAAAGCAAGATGGAGTGCTTTAACTGCAAGAAGAAAGGTCACTTTGCTAGGGAATGTCGAGCTCCTAAAAGAATTGAAGGCATTAAGAAGACAACAGAAGAGCCTACTGCTTCTTCAGCTTTGGTTGCTCAGGATGGGATTGGTGATTATGATTGGGGTGATCAGATTGAAGAAGGTCTAAATGCAGGTTTTCTTGCTAGTGAAGCTTCTAAAGAGCATTACTTTGCTCTAATGGCCTATGCTTCATCTTCTGGTTCAGATTCTGAGGTATCTAATGATTCTAAAACATCTACTTGTTCTTTTAAATCATGTTATGATAACTTAGAATCTCAAAAAGCTATCACTGAGAGTATGAGAAAAGAAGTAGAAAGATTGACTCTAGATAACTTAGGTTATAGAGTTGGTCTAGAGGGTGTGGAAGAGAAGCTAAAATTATGTATTAAATGTGAGTTTGAGTATGTAGAAAAGATCAATATACTAGGTGGTGAAATTGATCTTAAAGATAGAGAGATTAAAATGCTTAAAGATAAACTAGCAGAGGCAGAGAGTGTAAAACAAAAAGCCCTAGATGAAAAGGAAAAACATGTTGTTAGGGTTGCCAAAACACAATATGCTTCTGATCTAGTAAATAAGCCAATAGGTCAAAAACTGTTCAAAGATGGTTCTGGTCTAGGATACAATAATATGCCACCACCCTCTTTGATGAAACATGCACCACCTGCTAAAGAACTGTCATTTAGTAGTGAATTCAGTTTTAACAAACCTGTAGAAGAGATAAATAAGACTGAAACACCTAAGATAAGTTCTGATAAGTTATCTGATGCTCCCATAATAGAAGATTGGGAATCAGACTCTGAGGAAGATAGAACTGAATCAACTACGTCTGAAGAGATAGAGAAAGTTAAGAAAGTTGATTCTCAGCAAGTCAACCTTGTACCTAGATTTGGAGCTAAAGTTACCAAGAAAGTAGTAGAGTACAGGGAAATACCTAGGGAACAGATGAAAAAATATAAACCTAGGGGTAATCAAAGAAGCTTAAATGGTCTAATTTCTAATAGATTAGGTGATGAGTTTCAATGTGTTAAAAAGGCTTGTTTTATATGTGGTAGTTTTGAACACTTACAGAGAAATTGTAATAAAAACAGACCACAAGTATGGAATCATTGAAGGAGGGTGAATCATTGGAGGAGGGTAAATCATCAAAACTTTTCAAAGAAAACAAACCCTCATCCAAACAAAAACATGATTCCAAGAGCAGTGTTGATGAGGAATGGGAATACAAAATCAATAGTCACTGCTGCACCTAAATGGGTTCCAACCACTGCTAAGCAAAATGTAAACACGGCTAAGCAGAATCAAACCACTGTTAAGCAAAATATCACCAATAATTCTAAAGAAGTTTTAAAAATTCCAAAGGTGATAACTGACACAATGGTTGGAAATCATTTTTATGCTGTTAAGGCCTCAGCAAGTTGGCAATGGAAGCCTAAGACCAAGGTTTTACCACATGTCAACTGTGCATCAATGGACCTAAAGAAATTTGAATATTTTGATGTACAGGGCAGACCCAAGTCAGTATTGGCTTGGGTCCACAAAAGGAACTAATCTGTTTAATTTCATGTGCAGGGCAATCTACAAAATGAGCTAAAAGATAAAGGAGTTTTTGATAGTGGTTGCTCTGGGCACATGACTTGGGATGGGAGCAACCTGGAAGATTTTGAAGCTTTTGATGGAGGATATGTGGCATTTGGCAATGATCCAAAGGGAGGAAATATTCTTGGCAAAGGAACAATCAGAACAGGGAATTTAGACTTTGAAAAGGTCTATTTGGTACAGGGACTTAAGTACAATTTATTCAGTGTTTCTCAAATGTGTGATAAGAAAAACTGGGTACTTTTTGGGGAAACTGAGTGTGTGGTGTTGTCTCCTGAGTTTAAGATGCCTGATGAGAAGTTTATACAACTTAGGGTACCTAGGAAGGAAAATATATATTGTTTTGATCTTAAAGATGTTCTTCCTAATAGGTCCTTATGTTTGTTTGCTAAAGCATCTGTTGATGAGTCAAAATTGTGGCATAGAAGGCTAGATCATCTCAATTACAAAACAATCAATAAACTGGTAAAAGGAAACTTAGTGAGAGGGTTACCTTCAAAGGTTTTTGAGTGTAAGGAACTGTGTGTGGCCTGTCAAAAAGGTAAACAACATAGAGCTTCTTGTAAGACCAAAACTGTAAACACCATCACACAACCACTGTTTATGCTTCATATGGACTTATTTGGACCTACCTTTGTTAGAAGTCTGAACCATAAGCAGTATTGCCTAGTTATCACTGATGATTATAGTAGATTTTCTTGGGTATACTTTTTGACTGCTAAGAGTGAGACTAGTGAGATTCTCAAGAGTTTCATTACTAAGATAGAAAATCTAGTAAACCATAAGGTCAAAGTAATCAGATGTGATAATGGAACTGAGTTTAAGAATGATGTGATGAATCAGTTCTGTGTAGCTAAAGGTATTGAAAGACAGTTTAGTGTTGCTAGAACACCACAACAGAATGGTGTAGCTGAAAGGAAAAATAGAACACTAATTGAGACTGCTAGGACCATGTTGTCAGAGTCAAAGTTACCAACTACCTTTTGGGCTGAAGCTGTAGGAATTGCATGTTATGTGCAAAACAGAAGTAAGGTAGTGAAGCCTCATAACAAGACCCCCTATGAGCTGTTACATGATAGGAAGCCAATGATTGCATTCCTAAAACCGTTTGGGTGTCCTGTTACCATTTTGAATACCATAGACTACCTAGGCAAGTTTCAAGAAAAAGCAGATGATGGATACTTTTTAGGCTATTCTACAAATAGAAAAGCCTTTAGAGTATACAATAAGAGGACTAGACTTGTTGAAGAGAACCTACATGTTCAATTCAGTGAAAAGACTCCTAGTGTTGAGACCAAAGGACCAGACTGGTTGTTTAACATTGATATGCTAACCAAATCTATGAATTATGGGCCTATCATTGCAGGAACTTCCACTAATGATTATGCAGGTATACAAAAGAATTCTGAGGTAGAGACATCTTCAAAGGAAGCTGATTCTCCAAAGGAGTTCTATCTGGTTGAAAAGTGGAAAGCCGGTTCTGTTCCTTCCATCATTCACAAGCAAGGTCCCACTGATGATGATGTACTATCTACTGGAGGCAATGTTGATCATCATCAAGATCAGGATGAGTTGTTGAAAGATAACTCAGTGTCGGTAGAAGAAATTGAAAAGAAGAAAAAGCAGTCTACAAGCACTGCTAAGCCTAATGAAAGCACTGATAGGCCAACTGTAACCGCTGACAAACCATCTTCTACCACTGATAGTCCAAGTGAAACTGCGGATAAAAGTACTGGTGATAGTACTTTCTTTGGACCAACTGGAAAGCCACTATTTGGTGATGAGGAGTATCCACATGATCCTAATATGCCTGGTTTGATTGAAATTGATACTCCTACTGATGATGAAGACATGGATGATTTCTTCAATGCTGATTTGTCTAATTTGGAAACTGTCATTCATGAAAGTCCAATCACCACTACAAGGATTCACAAGATTCATCCCAAGGAACAAATACTTGGAAACTTGAATACTCCAGTTCAAACAAGAAGCAGGGTTAAGAACACTGAACCATTTCCTGAATATGGGTTCTTTGCAGAATCACTTCACAAAAGAAACAGTCATAAAGATCTGCAAAATTGCCTGTTTGCTTGTTTTCTGTCTCAAAAGGAGCCCAAGAGAGTGGAAGAAGATTTATCAGAAGAAGGCTGGGTAGAATCAATGCAAGAAGAGCTTTTACAGTTTAAGCATCAAGAGGTTTGGACATTGGTTGATCTTCCTAATGGAAAAAGGGCAATTGGGACTAAATGGGTGTTCAGAAACAAGAGGGATGAAAGAGGAATTGTAGTGAGGAACAAGTCAAGGTTGGTTGCTCAAGGATATACACAAACTGAAGGCTTGGACTATGATGAAGTATTTGCACCAGTTGCAAGGATAGAGGCTATTAGATTGTTTTTGGCTTATGCTTCATTCAAGAATTTTGTTGTGTATCAGATGGATGTTAAAAGTGCATTCTTGTATGGCACTATCGATAAGGAGGTTTATGTTTGTTGTAAAATCTGAATTTCTAAAATTCACAAAAAGACCAAAATACCCCTATGATCAAACAATATGAATAATTAAATAACAGAATACCAAATAAGCTATGTAAATTCAGAAAATTTTTAAGAAATATCACATATGATCCAAATAAATTTTAAAGACTTTGTAAAGATTATTTTTATAGTTTATAATATTTATAAAATCAATTTTGTGTTTTATAAATATCCGAATATGTAATTATTAAGTTTTATAAAAGAATAAAATTAATAAAAGCCCAATACAAGTTTATAAAATTAAGATCCCATTTATTTTAAGTCCATTATAATATTAAGCCCACAAGAAAAATTGTAAATCATATATATACATACATATACGGTTCATTCTAACCCTAATATCCAATTATACCTAAACCGACCTAAGAAAACCCTACATAATTCGACATTCAGTTTCCAAGCCTTGAAGCTATTTTTCTTGGACGAGTTTGAAGGTAAAGAAGGTGTTAAAAATCTGGTTCGAGGTCCTAAGGTGCTGGTTTGATCGTGGTTAGTTTCTTGGTTTATTAGGGTTTCGCCGAGTAGGAGTTTTTGGGTCCTTTTGTTCTAACGTCCAAATCTCATCAAGGGTATGTTTCCAATATTATTTTCAGTCCTACAAGTCATATAGAACCTGTAAAAATTAGTCATGCATAATTAACAAGTCGCACGAAATTGTTTTGGATTAAAAACCCTAAAAGTGTATAAAATAGCGAACGAGCGTATAATAATTTTTAGGACCATGACTTGATTTTTCTAGAAGCTCTTACATGTTATACGACCTGAATAAAATACATGTTCATGAATTCGAAGCTTGTGTAATTTTTCTTGGGTTTTATTGTTCAATAGCGTATGAAAAAGGAAAGAAAATATAAAGGGACGATTAGGGTTTATATAAACTAGGGTTTTCTTGTTATAATTAAGAGTAATTAATGCAGTAATAATGATGAAATAATGATGGGTTAAACTTAGGTTTAGGGTTTGTACTTGAATTATGCATATCTCGGTTCTAAATAAAAGTTTTGGGTTGGTTTTGTAAATTATGAAACTTAAGGGTTATTTTTGTAAATAGTAAAATACATGTACTAAACGTATAAAATAAGTGTGGGGGTTAAACGTGTAATTTTGGATACTTAGAGGGCCATTTGAATTGTTATTAAATTGAAAAGGGTACGTTTTGTAAATTCTAAAACCTTTGGGCTAAAATGGTAAAATCTGATAATATAAGGTTAGATCGTGAAATTAAAGATGTCAAAGGTGTAATGTGTAATTCTGAGTAATTATGGGTTCGACAAGTGTGAGTTGATTGTGAAGAGGCATGCATGAGTTTTTAGATAACTTCGGTTTGTTTATCATATACGTTCTAGGTCAAAGTGGAAATCATTGAAAGAAGTAACATGTGAATTTAATGCGTATTAAGTAATATTAAAGAGTATGAGAAACCCTAGTACCTAAATAGGAAGTTGATTAGGGTTAAAAGCTAAATGTGCAAATTCGTCATTTCATGTAAGTTATCAAGGCTTGTGTAAACTATTTTGAAATAGAGTCCTAAAAACCATTCTTGACATTTGTAAACCCTATACTTTGAAAAATGATCATATAAGTCCTCAAATAAGATAATTATTGTATTAAGCCTTTAAGTTTACTAATTGTCATTTCCAAATCCTAAGTTTGGCTAATTTATAATTAATACTCTAAAATGTTGGAATTCCGTCTGTCACTAAAATGAGAATATTCTAACAACTCTAAAAGTATTAATGCGATAAATCCGTTATAACATTAATGATACTAATAAGTATTAAATAAATCATAATCCGTGTAGATTCGTTGAAGGAGACGCGATGTTACATCTTCGTATTCTTACATTCGTTGCTTTTCTCTCATTTGCTTTAAGGTACAGATATTCTGACCTTCTTAGTAAAGGTTCCTTAAGATGTTCTTTTCGTTAGTTTTCCTGTTTTTCTTATTAGGGTTTCCGATGCCATTGTTATGAACCCTTTCCTGATTGTTTGACATGTTGCTTATCTAAACTTATGTTTTATTGAACCATGCGATACCTGATTTGAACTTTATGTTAGGAAGACTTTGATATGCATAATTGTTGAACCTTGTTGTATTTGAATATGAACCTTATAATATGAGTTATTTGATATGTTCTTTGCTGAACCTTGTGTTTGATTAAGACTTGTGTCATAATTGAACTTTTGTTTGACCTAAGTTAGTTTGACACCCGAGCCAAATAATACCTAGTCATGGGGGTTCCATGTCCGTGTCAGTGATGCACCTCTGACATGACTCTAGGGTAGTAGAGTGAAGTTCTGCCACGTCCCTTATCTATTATTTGTTATGAGCTCTAGTTTATATTATATTATCAATATATGTTTGTGGGGTGTATGGATGCATCCTAGATCTGATCTGTTGTCCGATATGATTTGTTTAGATGAATGATGTCGTGTGCAATACGCATCTTCATAAAACTCTGGGAGCTAGCTACTCCGGATTATTTTTGAGATTGTTTCTATATAGTTATGATGTTTTGATATGATATGTTTTGGGCTCGTGGTAGTTAACTAAATCTTTAATTGTTATTTCTATGTTAGGTATTCTGATTATGATTCGGTATGTTCAAATGTTTATGATTATGTGCTGGGTTTATTATATGTTCTTACATATGTGTATGCTTTTGTATGTTTATGTGATTACCGTTTACAATGGTAGGTTATGATTAATATGTGTAGAAAACTAGAAGGGGGGTTGAATAGTTTACCGATTAAAAACTTTGTTTTGAAACTTATTGAAAGATCAATTGATATTGATCTTAAGTATGATAATGAAATATGCAAGCAATATGTAATAGATAAGTAAGGAAAGAAATGATCAAACCACAACAAGTTGTTTATAGTGGTTCGGCCTACAAGGACTCTTTTTCCTTGCCCTACTCCACTCCCC
Source organism: Chrysanthemum seticuspe (assembly GCA_019973895.1). Taxonomy (NCBI): domain Eukaryota; kingdom Viridiplantae; phylum Streptophyta; class Magnoliopsida; order Asterales; family Asteraceae; genus Chrysanthemum; species Chrysanthemum seticuspe. The sequence goes on along the minus strand of BPTQ01000006.1, from coordinate 231,888,974 downwards.
GAGTCTCACACTCGAGAGTTTAACTTCACTAGTCAACAAGCTCCTTTCACCGGCGGAGAAAACCTTTACACTTCGCTTACACTATTTCCGACACTAAGCTAGATGTCGAGTTCTTTCCAAGGGTACAACTACTCCCACACACAATGTATTTTGAGGACTAAAATACTAACCACTCACACTCACAAGATTATGATGGTTTGATACAACAATGAAGTATGGATCAACACTAGATCATACAACACTAAACAAACAAGACTTCCAACTTCTCGTTGAAGCTTGAATATGACTTGATCTTCTTTGCTACAAAAGAGATCACTAATATGATATGAAACTGAGTTAGAAAGGTTAGAGAGAAGATATGTATGAGAGTATGTTAGAAAGGGATGAGAAACTACTTGGCTTGGCATTGCTATTTATAGCCAATTTGGACAGGAGCGTCCACGGACCGCGGACCCCTAAAAAGGGTTCCGCCCGTGTACCCAATTGGTACCGCCAGTCTGACAGTCAAGATATCAAATCTTGCCTAAAGTCAACTCTATCTAAGTAAGATTGTGCAAGATATGAAGAGTACAAATCTTCACAAAATATCTAATGGAATCTTCCAATGATCTCCATGATGTAATACATGATGTCAACATGTTGTATTACTATTAATAGAAATATGCAAAATGCTTAAGTAGTGTTTGGTTTTAAGAACCTAACACATTCTACAAACTACTATCATACATAATGATTAGAGTCATATCAAGATGTTACTAATCATGAATGTAAATGCTTGAATGATGAATATATTGTTTGAGAAAGCTTGTTTTAATATCTAATAAACTTGACAAGCTTTAAGCTTTTATAAATTAAATTTACTTTTGTCGTTAACAAAACTTAGGCAAAGATCAAAAATATAAATAACGTTTAATGACGATATTTGTATTAACAATATGTTTAAATAGGATTTGCAGGCTGTTATCTGATGTCATGTTAGTTTATCGTCATGTGAATTCGTTGATCTGTGAGATGAATGTGCTAGTGTGAAAGTGAGTATTCTATAAATTTAGTATGTATAATTTGTTCAGTTAATTTTGTGAACTTTTCTTATATGTTAGTGTTTTTATCTGTACATGTGACCTGCCATGCTTAAACTCTGCTGATGTTAGGATTTGATCTGAGAACTGGTTTAGCTTATGATAGCTGTTTTGATAATTGCTAATGGTTATGCTATGTTTTGTTTGGTCTATTTAATTATAGTTTGTATACTATGTTTCTATTTGTTTGTGAGACTGCCATGTTTTGGACTGCTATTTCCGCTGCTGCAATATTGATTTAAGGGTGTTAAGTGAAGGTTAATTAATTTGTTGAATGCCATGTTTATTTTCTAGAAAGTGTTTCTGTTAGCCTTAGACTATTCGTTTGGTTTATATGTAATCTTTTGTTCTTGATATGCTAAGTGATTGGTTGTTCTGATGTGTTTGTATTTGTGTCATTAATGTGCTATGAGATGTTTTAAATTGTTACGTGGTTGTTTGGATTTCTGTATATTTGTGCTTCTGCAGAATCCTAAAAGATTCCTCATTATCATTTTATTTTGATTTCGTCATTTGTATATTTTGTTTTGTTTAGTTTTTGTTTCGTTATATCTGTTCACTGGGCTTTGTAAGCTCAGCCGCATTTTCTTTTCCTGCGGCAGGTATTAGGCATTCAAGATGAGCTTATGGGATAGCTGATCTGGGTTGAGAGTAGAGACGAGAGCAAGATTCGATTATAGAGATCTTAGATTTATTTTGAAGTTTAGTTATTTATGTTTTCTTTTGAGTATTTTTGTAAGGCTTTCGCTATTGTATATTATTTAGAGTTCTGATATGAAACCGTATTGTGATATCTTTACCCTTGTCGGGTTGGGGTGTTACATTTGTCAACCTCCTGGTTTTGAAGATCCTGATCATCCTGACAAGGTTTATAGGGTGAGAAAGGCTATGTATGGGTTGCATCAAGCTCCTAGGGCATGGTATGAGTGCCTGTCTACTTATTTGATGGACAATGGGTTTAGAAGAGGGCTGATTGATAAAACTTTGTTCATCAGAAAGCACAAAGATGATATTTTGTTGGTTCAGGTTTATGTAGATGACATCATCTTTGGCTCTACAAACAAGGAGCTATGCAGAGATTTTGAGAAACTTATGCATGATAAGTTTCAGATGAGTTCTATGGGAGAACTCACTTTCTTTTTGGGACTATAGGTTCAACAAAGGACTGATTGAATCTTCATTAGTCAAGACAAGTATGTAGCAGATGTGTTAAAGAAGTTTGGGTTTCAAGATGTAAAGAGTGCAAGTACACCTATGGAGACTCAGAAACCTCTGCTACCAGATGATGGAAGTCCCAAAGTTGATTTGAAGTTGTATAGATCCATGATTGGATCTTTGATGTATCTTACTGCATCCAGGCCAGATATTATGTTCTCAGTATGTGTGTATGCAAGATTTCAAGTCACACCAAATACCTCACACATAAATGTTGTTAAGAGGATCTTTAGATATTTGAAAGGTCATCCTAAATTGGGCCTTTGGTACTCTAAGGATTCCCCTTTTGATTTGGTGGCCTACACAGATAGTGACTATGCTGGTGCTAGTTTGGATAGGAAGTCTACTACTGGAGGATGTCAGTTTTTGGGAAGCAGATTAATTTCTTGGCAGTGTAAAAAGCAAACTATTGTGGCTAATCCTACAACTGAAGCTGAATATGTGGCTGCTGCTAGTTGCTGTGGTCAAGTTCTTTGAATTCAGAATCAATTACTGGATTTTGGGTACAATTTTATGCATACTAAGATTTACATTGATAATAACAGTACAATTTGCATTATTAAAAATCCTGTTTTACATTCTAGAACTAAACATATTGAGATAAGGCATCACTTTATTAGAGATTGTAATGAGAAAAGGCTAATTCAAATGGTAAAAATCCATACTGATTTCAATGTTGCTGATCTTCTTACCAAAGCTTTTGATGTGGGGAGGTTTCAGTACCTTGTTGTTAGTATTGGAATGATTAATCTCTAAATTCTCAAATTGTTTTGTACCAGTTTGTATAAGTATTGGACTGTTATTATGTAATCTTAGTTTTGCTATTTTTGTTTCTAACCACTGATAGTTTTATTCAATCCACTGCTGGTTGTTCTGTGTTTCTACTAACCATTTTGCAGATAAAAGACAAGTCATTATAGAAGCTAAAGAAGTACTGAAGTTAAATTGTTCATTCATTCATCAAAACAGTTTACAGCTTACAGCTTACAATGAAACTTCAAGTACAAATTAAAAGACTACTTCTATACATGATTTCCTAATACTATCCTCAGCTGTTGGATATGCATGATTGCTGGATATGCATTTGTGATATGCTTGACCAGTATGACAAAGCAGCTAAGGATCAAAATGGGAAGGATGGATTGATGCAAACGAAGATGATGAAGATGAATACAGTAGATGAAGCACAAAGGACATGGTCATATAATACTTGCATCTACTGGTTTCACCAAAAAGCATCATTCCATTTTATTTTTTCCCTTCCCCCTTACGATGTGTGAAGAAGCACAACAACTTGGTGCAGGAAGACCAAGAACCACCTCTCTGTCTTTTGGGAGTGGTGGATTTCTTGTTCGTGGTCTTGGTTGGGGTTGGGATGATGAAGGTTGGGAGTTTGAAGTTATCTTCTTTGAGGAGTCATCAGAATCCTCAGATGCATCACTTGGATTCACCACACTATCATCTTCAGATGATGGAAGAAATAGGGATTTTAATGGTCTTGGTTCTTGTGGAGGAAAGTAGAACTGCCATGGGTTACCATCTTCACTTGATGATGAAGATGATGATGAGGCTGAGGAGGATGTTAGATTCACTACTTATGGTTTATTCCAACTAGGGTTCCACATTGTGATTGCAGTTGATTGGAGATTTTGGAGCAATTAGGGTTTTGATATTGATTGGTGTGTGCGTTATGTAAGATTTGGGTTCTTTTTATAAGTGGAGTTTAGGGTTATGGAAGTAAATAAGGGGCAGGTTAAATGTGGTTGAAAAGTTAATGAGTTTCTTGGGAGTTGGACTGATATTAGTTCTAGAAGTTGACTATATTGACTTACCTGTTCAAACCACGGATAGGTCTTTTGAAACCACTTCTGGCTTTTTCTAACCACTGACAATAATAACCTACTTCTCTGTGTTGGTTTTGTGTTTTTGTCTTGCAGGTATGAAGGATGTGTGTGCATAAGGAGCTGGTGTGTTAGCTGCTTGTGTTAGTTAAAAAAAATAAAAAATAAAAAAATGTGTAATCCTTCATATTTTTGTGAGCTCTTACTTATTGAGACATAGATTTACTTGCTATATCTCTTGGTCATTTGGAAGAAGTGATTCAATGTATCCGCTGATGGTATGTTACAACCGCGGATAGCTGTTCTGGAACCGCGGATAGCATGGTACTTAGTTTTGGATATTACAGGGGTCGTTTGGTAACATTGGCAAACCTATATCACTCTCCCCAAATCACGGACGGATCATTTATTTGATTCTCAAACCACTTCCAATTGGCACTCCACCTTAACCCTAATCACTTTCTTTGCTTAATTCACAAACCCACTTCATACTCATCATTCATCACAATGGCTAAAAAGTATTCCACTTCACATAACCTAGTTGCCATCCTCACCAAGAATGCTCGATCTGAAGGGTTTCATCAAATGATCGATTTCCTAGTTAACAGTCCCATTCACTATGCTTTAACAGTTAAACCCACCATTCTTAAAGCCTACATACATCAATTCTGGAGGAATGCTACACTTGAAGAGGTTGATGGCGTGGAGGTGTTTCGTTCTGCTGTGGATGAGCATGCTATTTCTGTTACTGAGGACATCATTCGGGAAGTTTTAAAGTTTGATGATGTTGATGGTGTTGATAATCTTTCAGATGTTGAGATTGTTGCTGGTTTCGAGAGATTAGGATATACACACAGGGGTGAAAAGGTACAATTCTTTAAGAGTTTGTTTTCACAACAATGGAAGTTTTTGATTCACACCTTGTTGATGTGTATGAGTAACAAGACCACAGGTTTTAATGACTTTCCTTCCAAAATTGCTACTGCTAATATTTGTTTATCTGATGGAAGGAAGTTTAATTGGTCTAGGATGATTTATGAGGGGTTAGTACAAAACATTAGGAAGAAGGGTAAATACTATTTGTATCCTAGGTTTGTTCAACTACTTGTGGAACATCAAATAGAGGAACCTGTTGAACATACTAGGGAGTATGAAGTACATCATATGCTTCCTAAGGTTTTTGCTCATATGAGGAATCAGCCACAGAATGTACACATTAGAGATGTTCCTTTATTTCCTCACATGCTTACTTTGCCTGTTGATCCTGAGTTTGATGAAGGTCTTGTGTCTCAACCTATTGTCACTGTATCCACTGCTAGTACATCTCAAACCACTGATAGTCATACCCAAACCACTGTTACACCTATAGTATGGACTAGGAGACAGAAGGGCACTAAGCTACCTCAGGCTAGTGTTAGTGGTATTGTTAATGAGGCTGTCACATGGAGTGGAGGTGACATGATTGGAAGGGCTTCCACTACTGATTCATGCTTTGATGCTGGTCAGGATAGTGGAAACATAAATAAGACTCAACCATTGGCAACTCCTAATGTGGAGAGTTCCTTGGAACTTAACACACGTGGAGGAATCCCTAGCCAACTGGCTGCTACAGGGTGCATAGCTGATCAGGCTAGGTCTGGTGCTATGTCTACTATATCCAAGGATTCACCTCTCGGAGCAGTTAACACAGCTCGAAGTGATGAGGATATATTGGAACATGACATTGAATTGACGGATAATGAGTTTGTACATGATGACTTTTCCAATGAACCACCTCTTGGACCAGTTAACACAGGTCGAAGTGGGAAGGATATTCTTGAACGTTTAAATGAATTGACGGCTCAGTGTGCTAAAATGGATAATACAATTTCAGGTCTACAGAAGTTGACTGTGTTTCAGGGAAAGGATATTCGGAGATTGAAGCATAGAGTGTTGGTTTTGGAAAAAGTAAGGAGACCTGGAGTTGCTGTTTTGAAAGCTATGAGAAGAAAGAAAAATATGGTGGACTCCTCTCCGGCTCTGAATGTGGAAGATGTATCCAAACAGGGGAGGAGTGAAGGCATGAATTCAGGGGAGGCTGGTGATATATCTGTTGATGTACCTATGGATGAAGATGTTGATAGTGGAGATAATGAATTTTTGGTATCTGATAAAGATGGGAATGAAGCAGTTCTTGAAATTTTGAAGAATGTTGCAGAAGATGTAGTGAAGGACACAAACACTGATGGTATGTCTGAAACTATGGTTAGTACTCTTGTAACCACTGATGCAGTTTCAGACATCACAATTATACCCACTGCTATCATAACCACTTCTACTATTGTCACAACTCTCTCTGAATCACAACCTAAGTCTAAAGAAGTTGAGAAAGAAGCTGCAAGTACCTTGATAAATCTAAGCAAAACCTCATCTATTTATACACCTATCATTGCACCTGTTCTCTCTATTCAGTCTACTGCAACTAAACCCAGAGTTAAAAGTTTAGTTATTGGTGAACCTTTGAAGAAGAAAGTGGTTCAATCTGATGTTGGGAAAGGTAAAGAGGTTGTGCTGAAGTTTAAAAATAAAGCAGAACAAGAAGCTTATGATGCAGAATATGCTAAAAGTATTGTAGCTGAGGATCAAGCAGCTTTAGTGAAAAGAAAGCAAGATGAAGAGGAAGCTAGTCAGAGATGGTTAGCTACATGGTATGAATCACAAAACTATCTTGAAGCTTCTGAATTAATAAGTGATGAGTATACTGCACAAGAATGGGCTTTGTTAGATGATGAGGAAAAAGCTAGACTTTTGGGTATATTGGCAAGGAAGGTCAGTAAAGAAAAGAAGCAAGTTGTAAGAAAGAAACCTCCTTCTATTGCTCAGATGAGGAATGTATTGATGAAGATTATTAAGAATTCAGGAATACATGTTTCTGATAATCTTAGTAGGTGTTCATTTGAAAGAATTTTTGAGATTTATGAGAGATGTATGAGAATCAATCATGATGATTTCTGTCACACCCCCAAATTACCTGTTTTGCAGCGGAATGGAATTCCTGGGGATTGACTGTCATAGCATCACAATCACAGTTATATTGAACGACCTAAAGTGTCGTTTGGAAAATACATCGTTTGATTTAATAAAATAATCAGAGTTTACAAAGTAGGTCCCAAATGTAAATCAACTTGTGCGGAAATAAGTTTGTTACAATTCAAACGATGTTTTAAAGTATGTAAAACCCAAGTGAGACGCGTCGCCACCACGACTCCATGATGTGTCCAAATGCATGCCATGAAGTGAATGCCTTAGATACCTGAGATAAAACATGCTAAAAAGTGTCAACACAAAGGTTGAGTGAGTTCATAGAGTTTGAGTTGAAATGTAAAGCCTTTCAAAATCGTTTATGCAGCAAAGGCATTGAAAATCCACTCAGTTCCAAGTTCCGCCCATACAAAACTTGCAACCTGTGTGTTCACAACCCATTGCCAAAATGTGTAAAGTTTATGTTCAAATGCATGATGTCCAATGAATTCACATAATAGTTCCAGCTCAATGATGTTCCCAAGACCTTCAGCCCAATGATAATCCCAAGACATTCAGCACAATGATAATCCCAAGACATTCAGCACAATGATAATCCCAAGACATTCAGCCCAATGATAATCCCAAGACATTCAGCCCAATGATAATCCCAAGACATTCAGCCCAATGATAATCCCAAGACATTCAGCTCAATGGAAATATGACGTAGAATATGACTAAACATTCAGTTCAGTTAAGCATGTAGTTTCAAATAATCATAAAAATAGTTGAGCATGTATCTCCCCCAAAACAGTTATGAAAACAAGTAAAAGTAGGGGCTATGAAAACTCACTTGGTAAACGGAGGCGATGACAAAAGTGAGTACACCGAGGTATAATGTGAAACTTTAATCTTGACAAGTGATTATGATGAGGTGAAAGTAACAAGGATTAAACTTAAATACCCTTGGTTTTTATTTCAAAACCATAAAAAGAGTATAAACTAGGTTGATAAACACTTGATTTTGCAAAAATCTTGATCCCTTGATCTCTTGATGTTGTGACCGGTTCTTGGAGACCCAAAGAAAGGAGAGAAAGTTTTTATTTTTACACTTGAGAAATGAGAAGTGAATGAAGTAAAATATCAAGTAAGACTTTTTGTAGTTGTGTGAATTATTAGAAGACAATAAGCCATGCCACATTTATGAGTGCCCTCCCCCTTGGTCGGCCAAGGGGGGAGGGATATAAGATATTTTACTTTTTTTTTTTTTTTAAATGTATAACTTGTGTTATTTGTATAAACTTGTATAAAAAGTGTAAGTAAAGTAAAGTTAAGTTAAGGTAAATGGGAGTTTTTGGTACAAGTAAGTTTTTAATAGGTCAACATAGAATGTATTGAGATAATAAAATTTATAAAAATGCTTTCCTTGTGAAATTTGAGTGCTAAAATAATTATCGTATAATTTTTAAGAAAAAGACGTAACAATTTAACTTTAACGATTTAAGTACTAAATAAATTTGAAACACCAGGAAAACTAAAAATATAGTTTTTATGAACTAATTGTAAGTTTAAAAATACCTCGGGATCATTTTTGAAAGTAACGGATTAAATATACAAAATAATAACTCACGCGATAAAGATTATTAAATAAAAATTACGCGTTAAAATATGAAATGAAATGTCGTGAATGTACTAATGAGATGCACATGATGTCAATGAAATGTAGACTAATCATAGTCCATATGAAATGTACGTGATGTCATGATCATGAATTCGCCGCTAAACCTCCAAGGTTACGCGAATTTCAAACAAGTAAACCAAGTTTACTATAAATGTTGAAATAATGAGACATGAACCGTGTCAAGAAATGACCTGAAAGTACGGGTTGTCACATTTTCTGTCCAATGAATTCTAAAAAGGAGGAAGAGTGGATTAAAAAGGATGATGAATGGATTCAAAGTAAAAGAAAGAGAAAATCTGAGGTTCAAGAGACATCTGATTCTAAAAGATTGAAATTAGTTGCAGATGGTAATCAAATTATTTCTTATGAGTTTGAGCTTAATGGAAGTGAAGGAGTTTGGAAAATTCAAAGACTCAACAATGAAGTTTATGAGTATAATAAATTTTCACAGATGCTTCAGTATTTTGATAGAGATGATTTGATGAATCTTTGGATACTTTACAAGAATATGTTTGGTGAAGTACATCCAAATGATTATCATGAGAGACTGGTTTATCATCATTTGAAGATTTTATTTGAACCTACTCATGATGAACCTGAATGGAAAGGACTCTACAATGGTCAAGTCACTAGATGGTTTTTATATCAAACTTGTGGAGTTCATGTTTTAACTGTTTCTGGAGAAATTATTCATATGCTTGTAGAAGGTGATTATCCTCAACTGAATAAGTATCCAGCAGTTATTGCTCAGATGTTAAAGCTTGGTTGTATCAAGATATTAGTGCCCTATGATGGTCAAGCTTACAATTTATTGCTGAAGTATGAGAACATTCTTAAGGCTAGTAAGTGGTTGGCTACATCCTCCAATTCAGATGTTTTGAGCTTAAAAGAAACTTGAGAATTTTGTTGGAATGTATCAAGTTTAGGGGAGGATTGTTGGGTTTTAGGTTCCTTGGATCAAGAATTACTCTAAGTACTGGAACCACGGACAGAAGGATGTAACCACGGATGAAGACAAACCGCGGCTAGTAGAAGAGTATAACCATGGATGATGATATGTAACTGCTGCTAGTATTGTAATAGTCGGTTTAGTTTATTGTATTAGATAAATATGGAAAAGATATTTATCTTGTAAGTTACGTATTGTATAATGTATAGGACTCCTTAGCCTATAAAAGGAGATCCTAGGTTAGGTTAGATATACGTATGTTTTATATCTAAGGTCGATACACTTCAAGGTTGCAAAAACCCTAATACTGTAAGAGTATTCGTATTATTAATAATATTGAGGTGTTGAATGTTTATTGTTCTTCTTCTTAAGATTAAGTGTTAAATTCCGCGTAATACTTAATAAGTTTTGTTACAAGTCAGTTTCTATATTAGATCGTTTGCTCAACTGGGATCAACAAAGAGTCAAATCATTCGAATGGGCATTTAAGATATGTGGGACGTAAGGGCATGGCTTCGAGTCTAGCTACAAGACTCATAAATAAAGAAAATCGCTTCTTGGGAGGCAACCCATGCATAATTGTTTGCTTGTTTTGTTTTTCAAATTTGTTTGTGTGTTTATATATCTTTTTCATTGTTGTCTATTCTCATGTTAGATTTTCTGAAAATGCTTTATTTTGTTTTTAACCTTGTCTTAAGTGCATATAAAGATATTTTACAAAAAGATAAGTGTAGGGAAGATCACATATGCTTTTAAGAACATGAACATGAGATTAACAATAATTGAAATTGTATGTTTGTTATAGTCGAATGCTTGTATCGAGTCATTATGGATGTTTTGCAGGAATTTTTCCAGGTTTTAATGAGGTAAATTTTTCAGAATTTTTTCAGAAAAACGACCAGACCACTTTCTGTCAGGACAACCTGACGCCGTCAGGATTAACACCTGACGACGTCAGGAAATGTAGAAACAGAATATCAGTTTCGTTTTCTGTGTAACTTGTTATTTTTAGAAATTCCCAATTCTTAATTTTACAGAAAAACTGCAAACATCCATTCCACAAGCATTATATCTTACTCGCTTTCTAGTTTAGTTTTGTTTCATATATAGTTTTACCGCCGATTTTACGCGAGGTTTTGTTTCGTTTTCTTATAAGTGTGCAGGTTATATTAGACAAGAAGAAGAAACACATGTTGGAAGCACTTATTACTTATTCATTCTTCTTGGATGAGGATTTAACCTCAACTTCATACATATCCTACTGAGCTAATCGGGGAGTACTAGTTTCTTTCTCTTTTACTTACCTTCATTTATCATAACTTTGATACTTTCGGGGAATATTGGGGACAATGTTCAGTTTAAAAGTAGGGAGGAAGAATAAAACGGGAACTTAGAAACTATTCACTCATTTGATTTTTGTCTTGTCCTTGGTAAACTGTGTAATAAACTACGAGAAATATTTGTTAGGGTAATTTTAGCACTAAATTTAATATTTGTTAGGGTAATTTTAGCACCAAATTTAAATTTTTTCATGACATTTACGAGTTAAACTTTAGTCTTAATAAAGCGTCTCATGGATAGGAATTATATGACAAGCACAAAAACCGTTTACCACGCAAATTCCACCCCAAAAATGTGAGGCTCGCCCCTAGATCTTTAGGAATAAAAGTATTCACCTTTAATGCTTAGTGAATGTACCGGTAATATAATAGATTCTAGAACTTGTTTTGTGATGCATTCCAAGATCTCTAGTGAGACTACACTCGTGTAGTTAGGATTAACTAAATGATAAGAGGCATTAGGATAACCCTTGTTTGAAACCTGTAATATAATTACTTCATCCACATCGGTTGAGTAATTTTTCCCACACCCTTGCGATGTACTCATCTTTAGTACACGATACCCCTAGTTAACCCCTCAGAGCCTATCCTTTTCGCGGTTCTCGTGATGTTCCGGTTTTCCGGAATATCAATGAAGAGCATTACAATCCACCCCCAAATGTTACACCCAAATCGCCTTAGCCTACTTTGTATGCACTCATCTTTAGTGCATTATTGTTATCATTGTTTAAACCCTTAGTTCAATTATATAGTTACTTGCATGGTTGCTAAGTCGAGTCATATCATTTGTATACAGTTTTGGGATGATTGGGACTCATGGGTTAAAGTAATATTTTATGGAGTAACGGGAAAGAACGATAAATTCAAATTCCCTTTGTCTACGCAATTAAGTACTCCAAGTGTTTTGATCTTTTTAAATCGGGCCAATTAGTGTTAGTCAAATAAAAAATCAAGTGTAGGGATGCTCCTATAAATCCTTTTATTTTGATGTTATCGTAGAGGATGGTAGAGTAAAAAGGTATGAAAAAAAGAGAAAAAGAGTTGTTGAAAAAAAAATGAAAAAAAAGAGAAAAACATATGGGCTGCCATCCTACATCTATCTTTATGTTTATATTTTTAAGTTTATGTTTGTATTTTGTTTCAAGCTGTTTAGTGTTAGTGAGTCGAGTTTTGGCTTAGCAACGCCACACTTTACATGCTTGTAACATAACATTTTTGACTTGCCACCACTAAATATCCCCTATCCAACAAAACCCTTTACTTCTCTACCCTAAGCCTAACGTTACAACCCTTTATAAAGACCTCTTAGATAGTTATTCCTAGGTGCTTACGCCAAAGCGGTGGAGGTTTGATCTATTCTCAAGCCTATGGTAATCTATGTACTATGCCAGGTAATGAGTGTTTATCTTCCATTTCCATTCATATTATATTTCATATAAACTCGAGAGATGAGAGAATCCAAACACCAATTTATAGAACTGATTTAAACTTTGAGAAAAAGTTATACAAAATCGGTTTAAATAAAAGGAAGATATCAATATCGGTTTATATTTACCGGCTATTCTATCTTGGTGCAAAGACAAGTAAACACTATAGATTAAACCCAAGGCTCATTCAGTTTTACACATAAGAAAAACGCAACTCTATAGCAGACGATTTCCAGCAGTCCTTCGATCAGAAACACACATCGTTTCGGTGATCTTTCAGGCAAGTTTGTCACGTCTGACTGTACATCAACTTTGGCCGTTGTACCCTGGGAAACATACGACGAATCTGTTTTAAGGGAGTCGTGTTTAACACGAGCCTCCAATAGAACCTGCAACAACAACAACGTCGTCAAAACAAACTTCTTTTCTTTTGTACTTTTTCTCTTTTTCTTGTTGGTGATACAATGTTCTATATTCCGAACAAGAAACTGCAAGAAGGAGAAATTACACACATGTGTTAAGGGGCAATATAGTAATTGTGATTGGAGGAAATGACCGCGTTTTCCAACAGCAGAGGCGAGCTGCTTATTCATTTCTACGTTTTAGAAGTGCAAAAACGCAGATAATTGTTTTTCAAGAGTGTTTTCCCAAACAATAAATACAAACTATCCACATTTCAAACTGTGATAATCAAATAATTTTTGTCAAAACGCAACCGTAAACACCCCTTTAACATTGTAAGTGAATGAAATTTTTTATATATTTAATTTGAAAAATGATTAAGATATCTAAAATGTATTTATATTTTTGTGCATAAACTTGTGTTGCGGTACTTTGAGGGTGTTTGGCTAAACTTATATGATGGGCTTATGAGCTTATTAGCTTATATATGTTAAATACTTCTAAATTAAGTATTTGGTTAAGCTTATATGAATGGGTTTATGAGCTTATATTGGGGGATTTTGATAAACTCAAACTTTGTGCATTATTTGTGAAAAGGTGGGCTTACTTGACTTTATTCTTTATGTACGATACTTTTTTTGTAAACTCGATATATATGAAATATAATATAAATATATAAATATAGAAATGTTTTGTGTCGTTTTAAGTCACATCTTAAAAATAACGTGACTTCGCTATGACTCTTAAAATGCGGCCACGCCTTACGCTATTTATAACATTGGATTTTAGACAACTAATTGGATTTTAGACAACTAAGACATATCCCGGCCATTTTTTCCTTTTAATCTATGTTAGCCACTTAGCCTTATCATAAATCATAATTGGGCCCGTTCTTTTGGGTGTTGAATAGTCGGGTCTAAGCCCAATCTTGTCCACCTTATCTTCCAACAACAATGGCGTAATCTATCTATCCATCTTGTACAGCACAGACAAAAACACATTTTCACACAGTGAAGTGTTGGAAGGCAAGAATGGCAGCATCATTAGCACAGCAAATTGGTGGTCTAAGATACCCAACATCGTCATTATGTATAAGAAAAAAACAGTCTTTTGGTAGTAGCAATAACCATCAAAATGTGAAGAGAGTGATAAAGGGTCAAGCTGCAAATATCTCAGTGATACAAACTCCGCAAACAAAAGAAAGACAGAAATTAAAAGATTTGTTTGAAGAGGCATATGAAAGATGTCGTACTTCTCCATATGATGGTGTTGCTTTTACTGTTGCTGATTTTCATAGTGCTATTGAGAAGTTTGATTACAATTCTGAAATTGGTTCTAAGGTATTATTTTGTCTTTTCTGTTAACTTGCAAGTTATGAATTTTTTATGCATATGGTTTTGTTTGTAGCATGGTGGAAGTATATACTATTAGCCCGGCTCATATGTTATTTCGCACGGCTTGTTGCATTTACAGAATGTAAGGAATTAGAGGGTGTTTTGGGATTGCTTGTTGTTTTCGCTTATGCTTGTAACATAACTACTTATAAGCTGCTTAAAAATAAGGGGTGTTTTTCAAGTTTATTTGTCGACCTTATGGTTTATTCAAGGATTACATAAGTTCATGTTGATAAGCTCATAAGCCCAAAAAATTTGAGCTTATTAGCTTTTTAAAAGTGTAATAACAACATAAGCCCGAAAAATAATCTTAAACATAGTGTTTGGTTTTTGCTTATTTCATAAACAATGGAATAACGGAGAAGTAATAATTTGTTGGAAATTTTGAAGCAAATATTTTTTTTAAGGTTTTAGGCAATTTCATATAAAATAAGCAATATGGAATAAGCTTATGGAAAAATCCTTATCTGAGCAGATAAGCCATTTGGATGACACAATAACTTAAAACTGCTTATATGTTTAAATATAAGCTGCAAACCAGAAAAAGTAAGCAATCCCATACATCCTCAAGAAAACTTTGTATATATGGATTTTGAATTTTGTACAGATATGGTTAATCTGTAGCCCATTTCTGTACAATTTAACTAGTTGGTTGATAGTCTAAAATTTGTATCATGTTGAAATAGTAACATGTTGTTTGGGTCAAAAGCTAAAGTTTTTTTTAGTAATGTGCAGAAAGATGTTGTTATGGTAGTCGTACTCAATGTTTAGAGATAATGATTTATTTGACTAGTTTTGTATTTAAAGTGACTGCAAATTTCAATACATAAAAAAGCGGTGCATATTAAATAGTGCCTGTTGTTTTTTTTGAACAAATAGTGCCTGTTGTTGAGTTGTTTACAAAATGCGGTTTTCGAAAGTTAGATGGTTATATTAGTTCTGGGCAACATTTGAAGAATTGATTGTACCTCTATAGTGAGAAATTATTTATGGAGGAAATGGTAATTATGTGTGAGGGTATAATCGTCCGTCAAATGACAAGTTGCGGCCCAAAGAGAGAAGGTAATTCTGATCAAGTAGTTTCTCAGGGTTGAATCTGCTGCACTTCACGTCAGTATGGAGGAGACATTACTTACGATTTTACGAATTTTTGTCAAGTTTATATACCCAATCTTTATTCGGTTTAGTGATTTTAGTTTCAAAGGAAATGTAAATTTAGAATAGACTCACAAATACACACACACCTCAATAGTATACCAAATTGGCGAGTTGTTTTCCTTTTTCTCAAGATGGCATTGAAGACTGTTTAAATGATCATGTTATGATGCAGGTCAAAGGAACTGTTTTCAACGTGGATGCCAATGGAGCATATATTGACATCACAGCAAAGTCTTCAGCATTCTTACCAGTTAGGGAGGCAAGCATTCACGCTATCAAACACGTAGAAGAGGCAGGCATAGTCCCTGGTATGCGTGATGAATTTGTTATTATTGGTGAAAATGAACATGATGATAGCCTAATTTTGAGTTCACGCCAAATTCAATATGATCTCGCGTGGGAGCGATGTAGGCAACTTCAAGCTGAAGATGTTGTTCTCAAGGGTAAAGTGAGTAATACTTGAAATAGGCATCATAATCTCATCTATTCAGTCTACTCTTTGTTATTCATATATTCTCCAATGTAAATAATACATTTATTTTCCACATATCTGTGAAGGTTGTTGGTGCCAACAAAGGTGGAGTTGTGGCAATTGTTGAGGGACTTCGTGGATTCGTTCCTTTTTCACAAATTTCATCGGTTGGTTTTCTTAACTTGGATCATAAAAGTTTACTTCATATATGTAAGAAAGAATAATGCAAAGTGAAATGGTGGTAGACTTTTATTGTAGCACAAAGTTTAAGACCACGTATAAATTCGTAAACCAGTGTTTCATGTGGTCAAGCTAATCGATCTAGTTAACGTGAATTTTATTGAATATTTTTGTTATTACTCTCATACTTCTGTTGTATATTTCTGGTGATATTCAATAGAACTGAATTAACAAGTGTTGAATGATTAAGACATACTAATCATGCACTATCTGAGTGCACGGATAAAACTGTGTTCGAGTAGTCACTCTTTAATTTTTACCCGATGGATTTCTTTTTATTCACGTGTTGGAGTTGGTGGTGGCCAATTGGTTGGGTTGTGTAAAGGGTCGAAAGTCGAAACCGGTAGTTGTTGTTGGAAATTGGGTTGACACGAAACACTTTCTGTCTAAAACTTATTAGTGTGCCCAAATATGATTACGACAGTTGTTTATGATCTCACTAAACTCAATTAATTCTTTTGAAATTAATGATCTAAGAGTACTTATGCGTTGAAATACACATGGTGCAACTTTTCAACACGTTCAGCCCGTTTCTTTATAGCAAATCTTTTTATTTTTTCTATTTTTTTAAAAACCAATATGACCCATTATAGACCAAACGTAACATGAATTGACCCATTCATAAGAAATGGGTCAAAGCAGCCACCTCTAGTTGCATCAACTGTCCTTGTTATGTAGATGATACCTATTTAATATTTTAATGCAACTTAATGTTCAATGTAAATTTCAGACTTCAAGTGCAGAAGAGCTTCTTGAGCAGGAAATTCCATTAAAGTTTGTAGAGGTAGATGAAGAACAATCAAGACTCATATTGAGTAACCGCAAGGCGAGGGCTGACAGCCAGGCTCAGCTTGGGATTGGGTCTGTTGTCACTGGTGTTGTTCAGAGCTTGAAACCATATGGTGCTTTTATTGATATTGGTGGAGTCAATGGGCTTCTCCATGTTAGTCAGATCAGTCATGATCGTGTCTCAGACATTGCAACAGTCCTTCAACCTGGTGATACTCTCAAGGTATGACTAGTTGCATTGTTGCCTGGTGTTTGAATTTGCTTTTTGAAACTGATTGTGGGGGTGTTTGACATTTTGTTTTATAAGAGTAGTTTACAATGTGTTATTGCAACTTCAAGCTGCAAAAGTGTATCCCAGGACTACCTGTTACAACCATCTTGCTGCAATGATTTATCTGATTTTAAGAATGTACAATCACATAAATTTTGAAACTCGTTCCAACATCCCCTTGTTTGTTTATTTTTGGCTATGTTGAAGTGGCTAGAAGTCTCCAAGTTTGTAATGAGGTAAAATTTATTGTGTGTAGGTCATGGTATTGAGCCACGATCGTGAGAGAGGCCGAGTTAGTCTATCTACTAAGAAACTAGAGCCGACACCTGGGGACATGATTCGCAACCCCAAGCTAGTTTTTGAGAAGGTAATTTTTATCCTTCACGTAATGCGGTTACCTTTTGTTTCAAATACGTTTCTCGTTCACATGATTCAGGTGGGGTTGTATATGGTTCCTTTTGGGTTGAACCCACGCCCAGTGAACTCGAGGAAATTTCAACCCACGATACTTTATGAATGACTAGTTGCAGGTTATGCTTTATATCTAATGGGCCAAATGGGTTAAAACTAGCTAAAAGGAAACGAGAAACTGGTCAAATGGGATAAAATTTGCCCGAAGGGCAGGTCAGGTGGACTGAGTTAGGGGGGGTAAAATGGGCAACTTTTACAGATCGAGAAGGGTAGGGTTGATGGGTAACACTTATCTTCCAACTGTCTAAACGTTTTATTGATATATTGTGTTTCAATTTTGATTTCAAAATCTGTATAGCTTTAGGAGCTTTTATAGATTAAAAATACACTTTGTGCAACTTACGACTTGCTAAATCCATTTCTTATTGAAAGCAATTTTTTTACCTGTTTGACCCGTTAGAGTTATAGCTATACCCTGAAACAGTAGTATATGGGTTGAATTTGCTACCTCCCAAAAAGAAACTACTGCAAAAACTTATTAGTTATGTTCTCAACCTTGCCCTTCTTTTAAAAACATGCTTTAATATGATGATGTCCTTGCATCCACTTATACAGGCAGAGGAGATGGCTATGACTTTCAGGCAGAGAATTGCTCAAGCAGAAGCCATGGCTCGTGCCGACATGCTTAGATTTTCGCCTGAGGTATTATGACAATATAATCCTATTCAACATGTTCTAAAAACAAATAGTAGTGCTTCTCAAATTTATAAAAATGCTAATCCAACTATACTTTTGCAGAGCGGATTGACTTTGAACTCAGACGGGACATTAGGTCCACTTGGCTCGGACTTGCCTGCAGAGGGTTTGGACCTGAACGAGATCCCATCAGCCGAAAGTTAATGAAAAAGTTTGCACATCTCTTTGTTGTTTGTAGTTAATGTAGACTGAATGATTATTCTGCTTCCATATATGGAGGCTACAAGGCAATTTCTCTTTTCTATCTTGTAAAGAAACATGTTTCGTTATTGAGACGATAATGTGTCCAATACACTCTCATCTTCGACCATGTGCAGAGTGTCACACATGTATTATTGATTAGTCTGTGTGGCGTGCTTGTTAATGATATACATCTTTCAAAACATTCGGCCATATAACAAATTAAGTTATCTTTCTCCTCTCCATTGTATTATATTTAAGTAAAAACAGGTAGAGAAGCATCGGGACTGTGTTTTAGCAAGCCATTAGTGTTTTAATATGTTGGTCCGGAGTAAGGTTACAAAGTGGTGGAAAAGTGATGAGAAACATTAATGTAGTTCGTGTTAATGCCAACCAAAAGAGCGTTTTGAGTTGCACATATTATTTTGCTTACTAAACATCAACATTCGTTAATTGATTCTTACTCAATTTTTATAGTTTACTGCTATAATTATTTTTAATAAGTTGTATAACTCATCCTAAACATTTACATCGTTTTAAAATTAATAAAAAAGTTAAATTTATTAAGTATAAAAAATATTATATAAAATCAATGACGGAAAAAACATTATAAAAAACCAAAACAAATAAGAAGAACAACGTATCTTGAAATGCAAAACATTTTGATTTAAGATAACTCCCCCCTCAACACATGTTTACTCTTTCATGTTATTTTTTAAAGAACAAATGAAAACGATGAAATTTTGTGGACTAAATTGCAAATAACTATATAAATAAAATATTTAAGTCAATGTCAAAAGTTTTAAGAACACTATGGTTGTGTTTGGCTAAGGCTTATGGGGCTTAAATTTCAAAAGCCCCTTATAAACCTCGTTGTATACTTATTTTGTTTATTATGCTCCTACAATGTTGTTTGTTACTAAATGCTTTTATAAGAAAGTATGCAAGTTACACCTACGCCCAATTATTAAAACTTGTATAACAGCGACGATACGTGGTTTACGAAAAAATTCAATTGCGTCGAACTGTGTGTGCGTATTTACTTATTTTTCTGTGTATCTATAGGGTGTGTTTTATAGCAACAATCGTATGTTTTGTGTGTCCCCTTTTTTTTTTTCTAAACATACTATTGTGGTTTGATGGGTACCACAAACCTTTGTTGGGTATCGCGGTATTTCACAGGCATCAAACCTTTGTTGGGTAGGGTTGATAAGTACCAAAAGGTACACAGGGTTAAGGTGTCCCTGACAAGCTACATTTTTTTTTACTATTATAGTTTGGTTTGTCGGTAGTTAAGTGGTGTTTGTTATGTGTGTAATCCAGATTTTGTGGCCCATTACTTGAATAGTTTAAAGCTTTAAAAGGAATCGTTATGTGCTTTTACTAAGAAAAATCTATAAATTTTTCCTTAAGGCTGCCCCCAGTAAGGAGCCACAATCCCCCTCATTTTCCCTGCCATGTCAGCTTTTTCTCTCCAGCGACCTTCAGGCGATTAGGTGCCCCAGTAAGAGCGACCAAGTTCATTTTTTTTTCTTTTAAAAAAAAATTATAAAAAAGATAAAAACATTTTTAACACAAAATAAATTTTCATTAATAATTAAAATGTTACAATACTAAATAAAAACAATAATATATTAAATATAAAAACGATACGAAATACATAAATCATAAATCTAATCTGAATGCTCCCCGCATGCAGAGTCATACGAGGGAGTACGATAACCGGCAAATCCCTCGATGCGAGCCAAATCTTCCTCGTCTAGCAGAGGTTCCCCCGGTAGCTCGAAGTTGGTAGTCGAAGTTGATGCACCTACACCATCTTTTTCGTTCTCCCGATAGCTCCAATTGATTTTGGTGCTGACGTTGTCCGTTATCTTTTGAACACACTGCCACAACTTGTCAGCAATCTCACGATATTTGCGGGCTTGATCTTTCAAAAATTTATCGATCACAGCTTTTCGTTCAGGCGTAATGTCGTTGCAACTCTTGTAGTTTTCTCTCATCTGTTGCTTCTCCGCCTTCGCCTGGTCAAACAATTCGATGACGCTTATAATAGCGGTTTTTCGAGCCTCATCGTCGTTATTGCATTGATTTTGAACGTACGCTTGCATATCTTCAACGGAATGGGGGAGACGGCAAGCCATATTAAATCTTTTTTTGAGAAGTATTTTGAGTTTGAATTGTGTGAAATAGATTTGTGGATTGAAGTGTGTTTGTATTGTGTATTTATAAAGGTTATTTTTTTTTTTTTTATTATTATTTTTTTAAAACCGTTGCAATAAAACGGTAATTTTTTGAAATTAAAACCTTTGTGGATTCGATCGACCAGACGACCAAGTGAGCTTCTAATCTTGGGCGATCGAGTAACTCCACAGCAGCAAGATCGACATGAATCGATCGCCTTAGAGCCCTCGATCGAGTGAAGATTGGCTCTACTGCATGCAGCCTAACAAAGACACTGTCAAAATCATTTACATTATAGTCGTGTAGCTTGAGATAATTTGAATAAAAAAAACACCACTTTCTGAAATATTGTATCTTTTCATTATTACAAGTTTCAATTAATCGGCTAACTAATTTTTTTGTAATACGTCTTTAAAATAAAAAGACAGAAAGAAAAAAGTAAGATGTGAACCCTATTTCGAAAACGCTTACGTTTCTATACCATACCTATGTTTTATATTATCCAAACCACAAATAACAACTAAAGGTAAAATCCCTCTCATTAATATATGTATATATATATATATATATTTATTTTATTTGATAAATCAGCCTTTAAATGAAATAAAAAGACAAATAAAATGTCGAAATAACATGAACACTAATAATAGGTATCAACAAAAATGGTTGAGATAATTAGTGCTAAGTTGGAAGTATACATTAAGGAAAACTAATTTTGTAGAGGTAATTTTACTTTTGTATCTCTAGAAAATAAATAATTGAGATAAATAATTTTTCATTTAGATGTCTAGGTACCGTGGCTCAAGAGTTGAGCCAGTCTGTTGTGGCATGCATTTTGGCTCTCTGAGTTACAAGCCACGATCAGTTGTTGAGCCAGTTATCCAGCAAAGTTGTGTTTTAATTGGGCTATGGTGGATCCGTGTTTTGGCTTAAGTTATGAGAGAGGAGATATTTTTAGAGATGAAAAAAAACCTTACCCGATGGATCTGATCCCCAAACCTGATTTGACTGGAGAATCCCGAGTTGACCGGGAACGGGGACATGGACGGAGAATCCCTGAATTATAAAACCAGTATGGGGATATCATAAATCCCAGAATCTGACCTCGAACATTTGAATGTACACGTGTATAAAAAAATATATGTATATCATACAGAGTTACTTGTATATGTTTGTGAGTATTGACATACATATTTATATTCATATGTGATATTTTTAAAATCAAATATCATTAAAAGTATAAGAACTAACTACATATTACTCGATTAATGTATTTATATTATATGTGACGTATCAATATTTGCGATAGTTTAAAGTTGAATTGACACTGTAATTAATTTAATGATGTACGATATACCGTATCAAATTATAAATATTTTCAATTAGTTTGTGCAATTTTTATATTTATTTAATTAAAAATCCTCAAATCTTCGATTCTCGTTAGAGATGGAGATGGGGTGGGAAATGCGATCCCCAACATTTCGTGCCTCATCCTTGATTTTTTTAGTATGTGAGTGACTTGAATAAATAAATTGGTAATGTGATGCTGAGTTGAATAAATTGGTAAATTAATTGAAGAAAGCCCACATAAAACGACCCATTGTGAAAACGATTACGACTACATGATCGTGTTCCAGAAACAAAACAATTTCCTTTTCTTCCTTCCTTCCCCTTAACGAAACCAAATTCCATTCCACAGAAACATATATAAACCACCCCTTTTGTCACCAATTTCAATCTAGGGTTCCCCAAACCATAAGATTTTAATAATTAATAAAATTATTAGGTCATCGATCGAGATTAATTAATAATGTACTTCAGTGGCGATTATGCGAGTAAGAAGCGTGTCGATTTAGGCGGTCGTAGTTCCAGAGAAAAAGATAGGAAGAAACTTCTCGAACAAGCTAAGTTAGAAAGGAATCAACGCCTCTGGTTACGTCAGCAGAATTCTGCTGCTCTTGTTATTCAGGTACTTTTATTATTACAATGTTGTTGTTCTTTCGTTTTAACTTCTTTCGCGCATTTAAGGACTGTTTGGCTAAGGTCTATTGTGCGTCTTTGTTTAAAAGTCTGGATAGGCGAATTGCTATACATTGTCATCCAATTGCTTAGAGTTCTCCTAACTCTTATATCAAGTATCAAACCCAAGTTGCGTCGCAGAATGGACCGAAAATTCTTGCCCCTTAAGTAGGGTAAAAATTGATAATTATCTAAGCATCCTACTGGTTGCACATTGGTGGTATAGTCAAATTGAACCTAGATGGCTCACTTGCGCATCAGGGCCGTCCCCGAAACTTTGAAACTTTTGAGGGCCCCGAACGAAATTACATAATGAGGCCTTTCGAGAAGGAACTTTATCTATAAAGTGTCACCTTTTATAAGCTATAATGCAATTAGTTATCTAAACGTTCAACATATTACTCATTTAAGATATTTTCTCATCTAAATACTTTTTTCTTCATGAAATATATGTCTACATATGCATATAATTGTTAACGGGACAAATTTTGGGGCCCTAAGCTGTCACTCACCTTGCCCCGCCCTCAAAGACGGCCCTGCAAATGATATTCTCAAAATGGATAATATATGATGATTTAGTCTGGTTGCTAAGATGATTACTGTTTGTCCTCTTATCTACCACCAGCCCTTACAACTAGAAATCAAAAATGAATTTATTAATGCAATTCTTGAGGAAGTGGTATGTAAGTAGCAACTTTCAAAAGGCTGTCATTTAAAGTCTCTTGTCTAGGAGGATCTCTTTATGGTTTGACATAGGCTCCCTGGGTTTGGTTTTCTTGTTTTTCTCGTTTTTCTCAAGCTTTGAACTTTTTTGTGTTACTTTACTCGTATATAATGATAGTAGGGAAGACCTATTCTCGCAAGTGGCTTGCATGTCTACTTACTTTACAAGGAGCATTAGTTTTGTCTCCATCTTCCCTCTACCTCTAAATGTTAGTAATGGAGGGCCTCTTCCATCCTTTTCTGTTTGATCCGACAATTCTATGTAGAACAAACCTCATGGAACACAATATCTCATAATTATGTAGGCCTTTAGTTGTACTTTGCCTCGTTCTTACCAAGGTAACTGCCTTTTTTTTCTAGTGTAAGAATTTCTGCTATCCGCTCTTATTCTTTACCAATCTTATCATTAGATTATAAAACTTGAAATTCTCACTACACTATTTGAGGCAAACACATCTCCTTATAATCATGGATTCCCTAATTGCCTCTTGGTTTATTTGTTTTATGATTTGGGCAACTATTATCTCTTATTCTTTGCCAATCTTATCATCAGAGTATCGATTTGGTGTCAATTGGGAGAGCTTTTACGACCTCTCGAAAGTTGATTAGTTTATCTTTTATTGTTTTTGTTTCTTATTATCTCTATTATTCTTATCAGTTTCATTGACATTCCTTTTTTGTTTCAATCTTGAGAACACACATGAAATAAAACAATAATATCTTTCTTTTGCTTTCTTCTTTTTCTTTGTTATTTTCATTCTCTCTCCCAAACACTCAGGAACATATTGTAACGTTGAACATTGGTTATCATTGTTGGTCTCTAACTGTGGCCGGAATAATCTTCCATGGATGTCACCTATCATGCTTTATATTATCTTTATAACTTGAATCACCGACATATAACCTGCATCAACTTACATCCTTACCCTTGAACAATGGGTATACGCGTGGTTAAATAGAACGTGTCATCCTTTTAGAAGGTGCCAGCTTAAGTGATTATGGTTGCATTGCCACTAATGATTTTTTTGCTAAGATTTTATAATGTTAATAACGGGATTTATTATTGAACTGATTTATTTGTTTTATCTTTCACTTGCCTAGAATCATTACTATTATATTCCTGATGAAAGATTCTTAAATTTTCTGTTCATACCTTCTAAATAAGACTAATGCTTAATCTGTTTCTGCAGAAATGCTTTAGAGGAAGAAAGGTGGTAAAAACGGAGCGTGGTAATGCACGAGAGCGGTTTTATGCCACTTATGGGAAACAGTGTCAAAAAGTAGACAGGTACTGTTCTGAACCAAAGTGCATCTCTTACAGGGTAAACTGAAAAATAGCTAGAAAGAGGTCAAACAGTCGAAACGAACTCAAAGTGGATTATTTTTTTTTACCGTCATCTTATTTACCACATAATTGTTTTGAATCAATCCAACCAACCGTTCTAAAAATTAGCCATGCTGATGTGTACTTAATCAGCCTGACCCGCCCATGCTGGCACTTCTAGTTTGGAGTTACCTTGGCCATCCACTAATTTGTACTTGTTGAAAACATTCAGGCAATGCTTTGGACCGGATTCAGATTTTCTTCGCGAGTTGCTATATTTTCTTAGTCCAAGGAATGTTTCCGATTTGTCCACCCTTGTGGAGACATGCCGTTTACTTTCACAATTTGCTAAAGACAGTGGTGTGTTTCATCTGTTCTATGAAATCTCTCATATATTCATTCATATGCACTTATTTTGGAGAACATCTTTTTCGGTATTCACAGTTATTTTTCGTGTGGCAGGGGATATTTTGAACCTCTTTGGTGGCTCGGATTATTCAACTAAGCATGCTCTGGTGAACCACAGGGTGAAGAAACTTGCTTATGCCTGCATCCAGGCTGTACATCATAACAGGTGTGTTTCATGTTTGTTATATGTGATATATTATGTTCCATATGGATGTTCTTTATATTAATAGAGGTCATCCTTCTGATTTAGGTTCATAGTTTTTAAAAAGGGACTATATGGTGCAATAGTTTCTTCTTTCTCATAGAATAATTTATTGTTTCTAACAGATATCAATTCAAGGATCAACTGTTATCGACATATTTGGAATCAGGTACATCAACAAATATCCTGCTGAAAGCAGCAGCATTGTTGATTGATACCAAGCTTCCGTGGTCTTGTAAGATAGTCAGCTATCTTATAAAGCAAAAAATATTCAAGATTTTCCGAGAGATTGTTATTACAGGAAAGGTATACTTTCAAACTTCCTTGCTTGTTTAGTCTTTGCTTGCTTTTCACTAGAGACGGGCTAGGTTAGGTTGACCCACAAGGCCACAACCATCTTATTTTCTTCACTTTTATAATTAATAATTTATCAAATATGTTTAAAAAAGCTATATCATTAGAGTACCAGTATAATTCTTTTGATGAAGAGTGTTCTAAGAGGTTGTAAGCATTTAAGTATACTTCAGTTTTCTTTTGACTTGTTCAACCCATTTTCATTTTTACTATATTTTTAAAGCTTACCTGTAAGAAAGTAAAACTGATCTATGTAAATGGGTTAAATTTACCACCTTTAGTCTCTTCTACTGTATTATTATTATTATTTTTATTTATTTATTTATTTATTTTTGTTTGTTAGATTAGTTCTTCTTACATGTTTGTGGTTTTGTGTTGCAGGAGAGTTTTAACTCAGAAGGGCATGATGGAAAAGAATCTTTGATAGAGACAGTTCTGGCAGTAGTTATTGCTCATACTGGTGAAGGACGTTGTGTTTGTGCAGATATCGACCTACAATGGAGTTTTGCCTCTCAAATTTTAACAATTCCTTTCACGTGGAAAATTTTTCCTTCCCTAAAAAAGGTAGTTTCATCTTAAATACTTTGCTTCAGTAGAATCCCTGGGGTTAAATCTGCTTCAGTTTTACACTTTACATCAGATTCGATTTGTGTTTGGGAACTGATTATATGATTTTGCCACTTGAAATCACGAGATCTTAATGCTTGGATATATTCTTCTTCTGATTATCTGATTTAGGTATTAAATAATCAGTTTTGGATGATCAATTCCATACCAGTTGCAACGAAACTGTATATTTCAGAATAAACTAAATGACCTGTTTATCCATTCCTTTAAACTAATGCAAGTGACATTTACTCCCATTACGAGAAGAATCTCTTATCTTAGAAAAAATGTCCATTTTGGTCATATTAACTATCATCCAAACACAATCCTCTTCTGTGAATTTATTGCAGCCTTTATCTAATTGTTATCATCAAATATCACATAATCACTTTTATAACACATATTTAAACACTCCCTCCATTATACACTTGTTATGCAGCTTACAGTATGAATTGCATGTTTGTACCCAACATGGATTCTGTTGTTCTTTCTGATTTTGTTTACTCATACTGAAATCTAATTGCAATTACTGTTTCTTTGCCAAGAATTATGTTTCACAGGGCTTATGTCAGCATTATCTTCATAAGATGGCGAGATGTACTCAAAGTCATGAAAAAGTATTACCTGTTGATATATCAAAGGAATTCCCTGGTTTTGCATGCCTCCTTGGTAATTTACTAGAAGCAGTTGCAGTTGCTTTGGCTCAGCCTTCATGTCCATATGAAATGGTAAGGAAGTCTTACTACTTTCAAAGTGCAGTATACCTTTCTCTCTTTACTTGTAATAAAGCCGTTTTGTCTTTGCTTTTTATTAACCGTACTGTCTGTTAATAGTGTTTATACTTCTCAATTGCTACTTTTTTCTAAATGAGCTTTGCTGTAAAAATATCTTTTGGGAAGTGTATCGAGTATCTCTAATGACCATGGAATGTCACCTAGCGGTGTGTTCTATGTGCTTGATGCCCCTATTATTATCTACTTCATATGCTAGTAATAAAACATAATTAATTTTAGACAGTTATAAAAATCCATTGAGTACTACTTATACTGGTTCAAGTACTGACTGACAATGTTTTTTTCCTCACTAAAGCCATGTTCATTAAATATAAGAATGAAGAATGAACAACTTACTAGGCTCATTTGTGAATTCACTGCCACATGGTAAAAAATGTTATCATATTGGAGTAAACAAACAACTACATGATTGTAAACTGTGCAATTAACCAAAATAATTTAAATTGACTATAAATGAACATATAAAGAAAAAAATTACGACTTGGTCGTTTTCACCTCCTTTATGTCGAGCCCTATTTTTCTTTGAGTTCACTTAATATTTTTCTTCGTTTTCATCTTCGAGATGGTCTGATACTTAATTTGGTAGAATCTGGAGGTTATTTTTTTGGAAAGAATAACAATTTGATTGAATTACAAAACCGTTGTACTTAAGGCAACCATCTGACCAGTTCAAATGGTAGGTTTTTCCAATGATGCTTAGCTTAACATCAATGATTAAACATACATCTTTTTAATGATTAAAAAAATAGTTACTTCTTGGTATACTACGTATTCTTATGGAAGTCCAAACTTATTATGATTATGGCAGTTGATTCTTATTGCTTATTGAGAACATTGATTACTTGTTTACAAAGTAAGTATAATGCTTCCCATTATTTTCTTTCCTTGTTCAGGCTGTAGACTTTGCTACTGTTGCAACATTATTGCTGGAGGAACTTCCCCCCATCCAAACATCAAATACCGTAAATAGAGAAGAAAGTATGTTTTCTGAATTCAGTTAGATACCTTTTGCAACTTTATTTCACTTTTCCTTTTCCCATGTTCCTTACCATCTATGTCACATGATTATTGAAATTATGCTTTTGGTTTCAAAATGTCAATCTATTACAGATTCAGTAATGGGTGATGACGATATGGTTATTGACGATGGACCATCGTCAGTACTTCTCAGTAAGGAATTGGAAAAGCAAATCTCACAAGCTATAGATCCACGCTTCCTTCTTCAACTGGTATGTTCTTAGGACATACAATACCAGATGAGGCAATTTCAAATCATATGATGCAAACAGGTCAATTAGGGCTGTATTTTGCTGTTGACACAAGCAGGTAAAATAGTTTTATCGGGTAACGTAAGAACCTATGAAAATGTAAAGGTGAAATTACGCAAATACAAAAACGTTGCAAGTCCTTTTAATAAAAGGAGATTGTATTCTTGTTTTGGCATCATATTTAATTAATTTACTGTGTAATTATAAGAAATGGAGTAAAAAGTGTTGACGGCTTGACACACCTGACCCAGTGACCCGTGCAAAACTATTACTGGTTTCGAGTCTTTTGCATGAACCCTTGTTGACCTGTTACACAACTTGCCCAATTTTGCCACATCTCACCATAAGTAGTGCATGGATTTATGTATCAACTAAGTCTTTCTAATTGCCAAACAGACAAATGTTCTTTTTGGAGGCTCTTCGCTTGTTACTGGTTCAAGCAAAGATAAAGTTAACGCTAATGAAGCAGCAGCTGTTGGCGCAGCTTGTTCTTTTCTTCATGTGACATTTACCATTTTGCCTCTTGAGCGTATCATGACAGTTTTAGCTTATAGAACTGAGTTAGTATCTGTTCTCTGGAATTTCATGAAGCGATGCCATGAGAATCAAAATTGGTCTTGCTTGTCTACTGTATCATCGTATCTGCCGGCCGATTCATTTGGTTGGCTTCTGCCTTTGGCAGTTTTCTGCCCTGTTTACAAGTATGCATCTTCCTTTAGATTTTTACATTTGTGCAAGTTAACCTATTCTTAAGCTCAAAATACCTATTTTTGAATATCAGGCACATGCTTATGATTGTTGACAATGAAGAGTTCTATGAGCAGGAAAAGCCGTTGTCATTAAATGACATCAGATTATTAATTGTTATCCTGAG
This sequence comes from Chrysanthemum seticuspe, assembly GCA_019973895.1. Lineage (NCBI taxonomy): Eukaryota > Viridiplantae > Streptophyta > Magnoliopsida > Asterales > Asteraceae > Chrysanthemum > Chrysanthemum seticuspe. Next base: position 231,859,613 of record BPTQ01000006.1, on the reverse strand, counting down.
ACAGGTACCCTTTGTTACCATTCGAATAGATCGAAGCAGGTTATGTTATATATCTTAAGGGTAAAACATGTCAATCTGAAATTTACAGTAAAAGGAAGTGGGTCAACATGGGGCAGGAAGTTGCTTCAAGTGTCTTTTTAATGCATAAAATCTCTTTAATTGATTATTTATTGAACTGATTTATATGTAGTTACACTCTTTTTTTGACCCGATATGGTATCTATACTTTGTTTTGGTAGGCTACATTGTTAATATAGGCGGTGCGTTGCTTTTCCAACAAAAATAAATAAATATAGGCGGTGCTTTACCAGCCGAAACAAGTTAAACTTGATGAGTGTCATATATATATATATTGTGAATTTATGTGCTCATTTGGAGTCAAAGTGCTTACATGGATTTAATATATATGGTTCTAGAAAATGCTAACAATTTACAAACACACCCAATTTACAAGATATTGTTTTAATGTTTGATTTTATTTCCAGATACACCCAATTTACAAGCTTTAACTTGTTTGGGTATCTATGTGGCATTATTTGAAGATGTGGTAACCTATGTGGATGTCACGTCAGAAATTTGACTTGTTCAACTAGTTACAATTTACCAATGCAGCCCATCAATCGTAGTTATAAATACCAAATCGGGCCAAATAAAGAATAATGACCAAAATCAATTAAAGCAAGCTTCTTTTATGGCATTAACCTTTAAAAGCTAAACAAAATAAAAGGTTACAGACAAAGAGTGTTTTAGGACATCCCAACCTGTTTCTAGTAATTCCAAAAAGATTATCCTTATTGACCTAAACCAATTCTGAATTATTCAAAGCCACCAGTCCCGCCCTTTTTGACACGTTTCCCAAATGTTATGCATGCAACTTATAATGGTTTCTTGGTTCTTTGTGTAGGCTTTGTGGCAGATCCTTTGGTTAAATCCTGTGGCACCAATGAAGTTTACTACAAACACTCTTTCCTTAAAGAAGTATCATGTAGAATTTATTCAGTATAGGGTCAGCGTTGTTGCTTCAGAACTTCTTTCCCAGGTATTGCATTGCATTGCATATTGTAGTTTGACCACAATTGTGAAAATTGTGAGGTAAATTATTACCTGTTATAATTTGTGATCTATGAAATTAATAATTTCAGTTGCAAGATTGGAATAATAGAAGGCAGTTTGCACACCCAAGTAACTTCCATGCTGATGGTGTTAATGATCACTTCATTTCTCAGGTAATATCTGTATACTTGCTTCACCAATTAATTATTGTAAATTCGAGAACCTGCTTTAAGGATAATATTCCTGTACAGGCTATGGTTGAGAACACAAGGGCATATGACATACTGAAACAAGCTCCCTTCTTGGTGCCATTTACAAGCAGAGTTAAAATATTCACTGTGAGTGTCAGATACTCTATATTACGCAAAAAGGCTAGCAGATGAATTTAGTCATATATGTTACTAACACACACTTCAATTTAACTGTGCAGTCACAGCTTGCTGCGATCAAGGATAGACCTGGGTCTCATTCCCTGTTTAACCGAAGCAGTTTTAAGATAAGGCGAGACCGTATACTTGAAGATGCTTTTAATCAGTTGAGCACATTACCAGAAGAGGATCTACGTGGAGTGGTATAATTATATTACATATGCTTTGAAGCTTAAAGTGTTGCCCATCAAATTGTTTCTTTTATTTAACTGATGGGTGGAAAGATGGGCGGGTTGGGAACTGGCCGAAATGAGTTCAGTTCCGGTTGAATTGTTGAAGTGGGCCTTTTCTAGTACAGGTTGAATCAGTCTGAGTTGGATTTGTTTGACTCGCAAACGCTTATTGTTCATGCTAACTCCTTTATAAACAACAACACCTAATTATTATAACTAAAACAATATTATCAGAATATAAGCCTAAAATTGGAATTAACGATCTAGAGGGTGTATGCACTAAAAAAACTTTAGGTTAATTTCAGCCGATTTGACCATTGCCCTTTCAGGACCTTTAGTCATTCATTTTTAATCGGGTATTTAACCCCTCTGAGCTGTTTTACACAACTAAATTGGACCCATTTATTACTACATGGGTTGAAGTTGCCATATCTTGTTTTGCTTTGATCAAGTTATGGACATTTAATTATTTATTTGCCTTCCCATGTAGATTCGGGTTACCTATGTCAATGAATATGGAGTAGAGGAGGCTGGTATTGATGGCGGTGGAATTTTTAAAGATTTTATGGAGAATATCACTCGAGCAGCGTTTGATATGCAGTACGGACTGTTTAAGGTTGTAAAATCTATATTACTGCTATAAAAGCATCATCGCTTCGTATGTTGTTTGCCAATTATTCTGTCCTTTCAAAATACCACTTTTCTCACAGGAAAGCATTAATTTTAAATTGTTTGATTTTCAATTAAAAAAAAGGTGATTTTTTTGTTGATGTTTGTTTTTATATACATAGGAGACAATCGATCACCTGCTCTATCCGAATCCTGGATCAGGAATGATACACGAACAACATCTACAGTTTTTTCAGTTTCTTGGAATTATTCTGGGAAAGGTATGACTTGTATTTGCAAAAAGCTACTTCTTATAATACTGGTTTGATTATTAGCAACTTTACTTGTCACTGATTATGCCCATCATCTCTTGAATTGTCACCATAGTTTCTGAATCCATATGATGATTTTTATTTTCCTTTTTGTGATGTTATAGGCAATGTTTGAAGGGATTCTGGTTGATATACCATTTGCAACTTTTTTCTTGAGCAAATTAAAGCAAAAGTAAGTTTTGCTTGCTAGCTCTTACTTTTTTTTAATAGCAAACTAAATGAAAAGTAAGTATTCTAATTACAATCTCCGATCAGGCACAACTATTTGAATGATTTGCCTTCTTTAGATCCAGAATTATACCGCCACCTTATTTTTCTTAAGGTTTGTAGCTTTCTCTCTATCTGACTCTCTCTACCTCTGCATCTATATGTAATAACTCCATTTGATAACATGCTTTGTAGCTGTACCAATAGTTCCATATTAGAAGACAGTTGTGACTTCCATATTAATTACAATATTTGACCTTTTCTGGGTATCATCTGCAGCGCTACGAGGGTGACCTGTCAGAGTTAGAGTTGTATTTTGTAATTGTTAATAATGAATATGGGGAGCAAACAGCTGAAGAACTTATGCCAGGTGGAAAGAATATACGGGTTGTGAATGATAATGTTATCACATTTATTCATCTTGTTGCCAATCACCGACTTAATACTCAGGTTTTTGTTTTACCAAACCTTCTTTTGAAGCTGTCATTTCTTCTTATGCTTCATAAACTTGCAATGTAATTCATCGTCTGTTTTCAGATACGTCAACAAAGTTCTCATTTCTTAAGAGGATTTCAGCAACTTATACAGAAAGATTGGATCGACATGTTTAATGAGCATGAACTTCAGGTCTTGTGAAACTTCCCTGAACACTTGTGGATTCTTTCTATTATTTTCTTTATCACTTTCAATCTTTTCGTTTCATTCAATAAGTAATAGTTGCTTAATCTTTGTTTCCTTGGGCATCTCTTATGTATTTGTATTACCAATGACTCGACGTTTCTGTTTATTTTCACTTCTTTATGTGCAGCTTCTCATATCAGGATCAGTTGATAATTTCGATGTGGATGACCTTCGGTCAAACACAAATTATGCTGGTGGCTATCATCGTGTAAGTTGAAATTTAAGAGTTAACACTTCTATGGACCATGGGATCATATTTTACACTTTTATGGATCATGTGATCATATTTTATAGATACGTAGTATAATTTTTTTTCCTGTCAAATGTTTGTCTCACTAATGCCACTGAACTACGTACATGTTATTCATCTTTACAGGAGCATTATGTTATTGATATGTTTTGGGAGATCCTCAAGAGTTTTTCCTTGGAAGATCAACACAAGTTTTTGAAGTAAGTTTGGCTTCTTTGACATGTGTATTTTGCTTTATTGATTCTTATTAAATTCGAGGCATAGCTTAATTATTGCTTTACATGGTAACTATAAGGGTTAATAACTTGTTATCATATTTTTATTGTTTAGCTGCATGGGCATCTTATATTGGCTATTATGTTAAATTAGATTTTACATGCTAGTCATGTAATTTTGTATGTTTCACATTTTCTACCTCTCTTTCACTTGACACCTATCAAGATAAAATTCATATTCACTTGAAATCAACTTTAACTTGCTTCGTATATACTTCATGTTACTTCTTGAAATCCGTGGTTTAACATAATACCTTCTCAGGTTCGTGACTGGATGTTCAAGAGGACCTTTGCTAGGGTTTAAGTATTTGGAACCTTTATTCTGCATACAACGGTATAATTCTTTCCTTCTACTACTATTTACTGCGTTAAAGTTGTGATGTAATCCTTCTATATATTATCATCCTTTTATGGTTGTTGATTGCTGTATGTTTGGATACAGAGCTGCTGGTAGTGCCTCTGAAGAAGCTCTTGACCGGTTACCAACATCAGCTACTTGTATGAATTTGTTGAAGCTTCCTCCATATAGAAGGTTTGTCATTGTTCACTAATCTCATGCTTACATCTCATGCTTACTCCATCTGTCCCATGATAAGTGTCCATGGTACTATTTTGGTTTGTCCTAAAATAAGTGTCCAAATCCAAATTTCAACCACAATAAAAAAACAGACTATTATTTAATCATGGTATTTGGTACCTTCCTAATTCATTAGCATCCATGCAAAGTGTCATTTTCCTATTGAATAATATGATGTTACGTAACATTTTTTTTTAGTCTGAGATAATTATTTAACACTTTACATTTTTCACGGCGGTGCAGTAAAGAGCAAATGGAGCAGAAGCTGTTGTATGCTATAAATGCCGAAGCTGGCTTTGATTTAAGTTAAACATAGCTGTATCATCCAACATGCTACACTGGCTAGCACAACAAGCATTTTAAGAACGAAGCGTGAGCATGCTAATCGACAATATTGTCCAAATGGAAGAAAAGACCCATATAGACACAAGGTAGATAAGTTGCACGCTCGAAAGCATGGTGGATTTTGTACATATTGTGGCTGCAACTGAAATGTATACCATTCGTTTGCCAAAAAATAGACTGAAAAATCATTTGAAAGTAGCCCAAGTTTGTATCATGCTGTTATATTTGGCAAAAGAGGAGGCTTTGGTTTGTAGATAGATTGTTTTTCAATTTCCGAATCTAAACTCCCAACCAATGGCTACTTGTAATAACATTTTTTTGTTGGCAATGGTGTAGTCCTGAGCTATTATGTTTACCACTTCCGCCTGTCCTTTTTATGGGCGTGTTTCATTGCTGAGTAAACTTTAGATTCTTCTGGTGTATTCCTTACAAGATAGTAACGAAGCCAAATGTGATACCTCTAAAGGACTTTTACTCATCGAGGTTTTGCATAAATCTTGTGAAATAGCTGGCTCGAATTTGATATTAACCAACTTCTTAAGGAGACTAGCCACTTTACGGCGGCGGGCATTCTGTAACTAAATATATTTTCGAGAAATGTTATACGAAAAATTGTTACAGTGTAATATTCAAATATAACAACAAAATAAGTATTATTATACAAACATGTATTAACATGCTTGCGTAATTATAGTCTAAGAGCAAGACCACGTGATGATTGATAATTTAATTAATATAGTTTATAACATCGAAAAATCATGCAATTATAGTTAAAAAAATTCAAATATAATACACAATTACAAATTATTAAAAAAAATATAAATTACAAATATCATTTATCATTTAATTAATTGCATTAAAATATGTTTGTATATTAAAAACATGAATTAAAAAAATAAAATAAATAAATAAAAATAAAAAAACAAGAATTGAAGGGTATTTATGTATTAGACATTTTTTTTTTGGTTAAATCACATTGTTTTTTTTTTCCTTTCTATAAAAGATGTATACAAAAGACGGTTAAAATGTTATAACTAATGCTACTATATTGTAACCAACAAAATTTCATAATAGGTATGTGTGTTGACTAGTAATTTTATGAATTTATTATTTAGCAGGTTTCAAATGGTTTATACTATAGTATAAATAATAATTGTATTTATAACCTGATCTATGTCCCAATTATTTCTTCTATTAGCAAAATAACCTTTCCCACAAAGCACATTGAAACTTAAGTTTGTCATATATATATATATTATACATTGGGGTATGAATAACAACAACAATATATTCAATTTCACTAGGACGTGGTATGAAAAGGTAGAATATAGACAAGTCTTAAGTTAAATGCGAAAGATTTTTTGCCGTCCTAGGGTGAGCTTATATTAATGGTGTTACGATATGTGTTTTTTTTGTTTTGTTAAAAAGTATAAAATTAATTAAAGCATCAACAATGTTGGAGAACATGTAGAAAGGGTAGAAAAATCCCGCATCAAATGACAAATCAACTCATTAGGCGACGGTAATTGAAACATGATCTTTCTAAATAAAGATAACATGGAACGTTGGTGTTCGATATGTTGAACTCAGTTACAATGTGAACACTATTTTAATGTGTGTGCTGTAACACACTAGCTGGAACTGGAAGTAACTAATAGTCTTCAGCAACAAGACTAGTCAACCTAAATGACAAATTTGTTAAGCTATTGTATGAGAAAACTAAGTCAACAATTGTATCCAATCAATGACTTAAACTGAGTGATAGGAATGTCTCAACGTTATGTTCACATTAGATCGGAGGCGGAGCCAGGAATATAAGTTATGAAAGGCCGAACTTAACGTAAAAAATAATAATAAAATATATCACACTAAAATGAACCTATTGTTTTTTTCTTTTTAAAAAAAAAAAAAAAAAATCATTCAACCTAACGTCATAATAATTAGGAATTAAACTAAATTAAAATAAAAATATATTGACAAGCAAATTTATTTTGGTCCTATATCATATCAATTAGGTTATTCGTTTATAATTTTTTTTTTTTTTTTATCAAAATAACGATATTAAAAAAGGAGCTAATTGTCAAACTACTAAGAAAATAGCTTATGGGCTCAATAATTAATTAACAAAATAGTCTAATTAGGGGTGACTCAGCACCTACTAATCACTCTAGTAGCTCCGCCCCTGCATTGAATACAAAAACAATACATTGCGTTAATTTATCAACAGATTTGTCCTTGTAGTCAAGTTGTGTTTTTTGAGTGTTTAGAAAACTTGAACTTTTTGAGAGTATTGTGAATTATATGATTGAAACAAACTAACTTCGTACCAAGTGTGAAGCCTTGTTTAGAGAGCTAGGTGAAGCACAACACTAATAATTGTTATTGGTATGTCACCTCAAAGCCACCTCAATATTTTCCCAACAATACCCTATAATTAAAATACCATCCTTAACAATAACAATCAATAACTGTTATTGGTATATGTGGGACCAAAAACCAAAAAAAATATCTCACTTCACTCACAAAAAAAATTAAATAAATTAAATAAAAAAAAAAAAAAAAAACAATGGCACAAGTGGTTTCGCTGGCGACGGACGAATGACTACCATAAAACGATGCACTATGGCTAGCTATTGGGGAACAAAAATAGCAATGGCGTATCAATATACTGCTACACCGTGCTCTCTTAGTTCCCCTTGTTTGCTAGATGCTACGGCGGACATACGTATTGGTTGGAGGTCAATTCGTTCGGGTTTAGAAAATTGTATGCATCTCACGAACTAGTTAGGTCAAAATGTTTCACTGACATTCTCTAAAAAGAAATAGAAACAAAGCAAATACACTTGTTGAATGTAAGAGAAGAGCCGTATACTTGCCAACCCCACCTTTAGTTGACCCATTTAAGTTTCTCGACACAAGCCGGAGCTCGTAGTACCAATTTGTAGAGCTCATTTAATACGAACGCGATAGTATGATGTGCTCCTCAATCAATAGTCACAAATATAATAGTTTGATACTTTGATGTATTTAACATTGCGGTTTGATGTTTTTTTGCTTCTTTAAGAAGAGTCGCAACATAGTAGACGTATACAACAAAATTGGTTAACTAGTCGAAACCATGCGATAACTACGTTTACATGATACAATTTTACGTTTTCATTCTCTGTTTAGTGAGTTAATATGATGTTTATGTTAACGTTAAATATCACAATGCAGTGCTTCCATAAAAACGAGAACATCTTCTTTCTTGTAAAGTCGTAGTTATGCATCATAGATATCCTTTTTTTTCTTTTTCTTTTCTATCTATCATTCTATTGTGACTTTGTTTCATGTAAACCCATATTGTGAAAAGTGGAGTAGTTTAAGTTTGACCATACAATATCATAAAAGGAAATTCAAAAGCTTGGACTTTGATATATAATAAGAGTTACATGTTTCATTAAATTGTGCCAATCTTTTTCTTGTTGCCCAAAAGAGGAATGTATTGACTTGGAGGTTTGACCAGATGTCTGCAACTTGGAATAATGGAGCTGCCATGGAAATAGTTTTGAATTTGAATTTCTACATGTAATTAAATAAGTTGTTAGAACTCCACTTATAATGTCAATTAGGTTTTGCAGCAAATCCAAATTCAGTTCTTGATTTCTTGATTGTTCAGAGTTAAGGTAGACTTCTACTTATGAATATATATTATGACTTTTTCTAACTTATGCCATGCCGGTACACAATTAGAACCATTCAAGGAACATAGGTTACCATGACTCTATATTAAGAATTTCTTAATTTGCTTTCACTTACCATGTTTAACATTGTTCTATTATGAAAACTAACATAATTTAACAAATACACATAAACATAGCACATATCAGGAAATCCCTTATATTATACTTTCACTACTTTTACCAAGTGTGGTTGACTATCTCTTAGATATATAGTTATCTATTGTTACACTCTCAAATAACATCAAGATAATTTTATTTTTGTACAGATATAGCTTTATTAATAATTCCCACTTGACAGTGTCTTGTCACAAAAGAAAAAAAAAACAAGTTTTTTACTTTGAAAGGTTTTCAATGGATTCATGTTGCACTTCTGTTAACTTTATTGAATATTAACTTTGACTTCATATATGGTATACCAAATAATTCTATCTAAGTCATTTATCTTCATTAGAGAAAAGAAATATCGAGAATCTTATTGACTTGAAACAATGTCCACAACACGTTGTTTACTCAGAGTGAAAATTTGTGTAATCCCTTTTTGTTTCTAGTAAGTTGGCAATATAGATCATGGGACTAGTAATAAGACGTTTTAGAATATAAATATCTTGGGGGTGACAAGCTAAAATTCAGAAATGGTCACCAAGATACTAAAAAAAAACTTATAATTCACGAATAACCTAAATAAGTAAATATATCCATTTAGGGATGTGATTTGCACTCTTATAACTGACTATGACACTTAAATTTTGAGTACTTGAATATTTATATCTTTACAGGATAAAAATAATTAAAAATAATATGAGGGTATAAATGTCAAAACATTTAAAATTTGAGTGTCTCAATCATTTATGAGAGTGTGCAAATCACATCTCATCCATTTATCCCTTTAAAGTTGTAAAGAATACTAGATTATGACTTATGAGACACACACGTGTAGATCAGGGGCTGACTAGTAAAGTGACTAGTAGGTGTTGGGTCACTCTTAATTAGGCTATTTTATTCATTAGTTTTTTACTCTTTCTGTCTCATAATGTCAACTGTTGACCTTTCAAGTTTTTATTTTTTCGCTTTGATCTTAAATTTTTTTATATGTGTTATATAATACTTGATACAAAATATATGAATGGGTTGACTATTAAATGCATTTTCATTGATATAATTTTCATCAAATATTATATAACACAAATAAAAATATTTAAAGTCAAAATTGAAAAATAAAGACTTCAAAAATTAACAGTGGACAATAATTATAAGATGGAAAAAGTAATATATAAGCTAATTTCTTAATAAATTTTGCAATTAGCCCCCTTTATTCTCGACCAAAATTTCAAATAATTTAACCATTCAGAAACAACATGAAATTAAATTTCCTTGTCAGATTATTTTTGACAACCCTGTGCGAAAATAACAATGCATGCCCCAAACACGAAGCTTTATGCATATGTAAAATAAATGGTGCAATAGTTGTTCTAGTCAAAGGATAGATAATGTAAAAATTAGAGTCAAATAATCTGAATTTATCACATAAATAATATGAAACACTTCTTAGACCCTTTTTGACGATATAGAAAATACTAGCACAGTAATCGCGCAAAGCAGCGACGGTATTAAACATGTCAGTTTTTCTCGTACCTTGATCTTTAAGAGGTATGCAATGAGAGTTAGTATTTGACGGTTTACCCGTTTGATAGTTCGAAAAGAGTAGACGTGTATTTGAATTTCTGTAAAGTATATCAATACAAATATAGAAATTCATACTTATACTCATTTGAACTTTGTATAACTTGAATGTTTATGATAAAAATTACAACTATAAATTTGTATTATTGTAAGTTTGTAACATCCATTTAATACTAAAATTTAATGTGTCATTAGTATACATTATAATGCAATTATTATAGTGTAGAATTTAATTATATAAGTTACTAATTATAGTAAGATGTGCAGGCTTAAAAAATTAAGACTTCCTTCTTTAGAAAGTTCTAATAAATACATTATAAGGTAGTATAGATTACCAATATCAAACGTCTTGGTGATCATTTTTGTCAAATATTAGGTTCAAAGTATCATTTTTGAAACCTTAAACATTAGCTTGGGAAAAAACTAACGATTAAAATAAAAGTGAGAAAACTAGAAAATATAAGGTGTAAGGTGAAAATGGCACAAATATATCATCTTTCTCACCCGACTTTATAATGTCACTTTCCCCTAATGAATTTTTTTGAAACTCGCTTAAACCAATTAATTTTCTTCATACACTTTGTCTGAATCAAAACATATTAAGTTTTTAATCACATTCTAATAAGTTTAATGCTAAAACAAGAACTTAGTGAGCACTGATGGCTATAATTTAAAGGCTCTGTGTCATTTACCACCTCGCACATGCTCAAATCCGGCTCTGAACAATCTTGTGGTTTACCCCATTTCACATTATACATCACATATCCAAAAGTTTCGACAGATACATCACTCCGTTAGTCAAAGTTAACCAATATACATTCCTCAGTTAAAATGAGGACTAACGGTGCAAGTTATTTCTCTGTTATCTCTTAACAAGATATAAATAATTTATACAATTACTCCTCAGGACTAACGATATTTGCACCGTTAGTCCTCTATTGTAAATAAACTAAAAAAGGAGCAAGTGGGGATCGAACCCGATTCTAGGGACTGATATACCAACGACCAAACCATTTGACTACACGTCCAATGGTGAAAGAATACTAAGGTTGATTTCTTTTAAACTTTTTGTTCGAATTGATACGTTTTTATCCGTTTTCTTGTCGTTTTATCCGATTTTTGTACGCTTTTATCCCTTTTTGTCCATTATATCCGTTTTTGTCCCTTTTTTTTATACGTCTTCCCCCGCCTTTTTGTCCGTTTTTAATCCCGTTTTTGTATGTTTTCATCCGTTTTTTTGTATGTTTTTGTACATTTTATCCCTATTTGTCTGTTTATCCCGTTTTGGCATTTTTATCCGTTTTTGTACACTGTTGTCCGTTTTTTATACTTCTTATCCGTTTTGAACGTTTTTATCCTATTTTTACGTTTTTGTATGTTTTTTTAATCCATTTTCGTACGTTATTATCCGTTTTTGTACGTTTTTATCCGTTTTGTATGTATTATCCAGTTTTTTTTGCGATCTTATTTATTTTTTACCTTTTCATCCGTTTTTTACGCTTTTATCTGTTTTATTCGTTTTTGTACTTTTTTTATCCGTTTTTTGTACGTTTTTATCCGTTTTATACGTTTGTACGTTTTATCCATAGTTTTTTGGTTTTATATGTTTTTTACTTTTTTTACATTTTATTCCTTTTTTTATATTTTCATCCATTTTGTACGTTTTATCTGTTTTTGTACATTTTTATCCGTTTTTGTATGTTTTTATCCCTTATTTTACGTTTTCTTCCCTTTTCGTCCGTTTTTATCCCGTTTTTGTTCGTTTTTAACCAGTTTTGTATTTGTTTTATCTGTTTTCGTATGTTTCTTTACCGTTTTTTGTACGCTTTTATCCCTTTTTGTCCTTTTTTATCCCTTTTTATCCGGTTTTGTACGTTTTATCCGTTTTTCTACGTATTTTTTTTCCAATTTTTGTACGCTTTATCCCTTTTCTTCAGTTTTTCTCTCGTTTTTGTCCATTTTTAACTGGTTTTGTATGTTTTATCCATTTTCGTACGTTTTATCCGTTTTTATACGCTTTTACCTTATTTTTTCCCCTTTTTATCTCGTAAAAAGATAGACAAAAAGGGATAAAACATACAAAAAACGGGTAAAACGTACAAAAACTGATATAAAAACGGATAAAAACGTACAAAAACAAACGAAAACGTAAAAACGTACAAAAAAAGATAAAATGTAAAAAAAACGGATTAAAACCTAAAATAAAGGATGAGAACATAAAAAAACGGATAAAAACATAAAACTGGACAAAACGTGCAAAAAAAAAAGGATTAAAACATACAAAAAACGGATAAAAACGTATAAAATCGGATAAAAACGTACAAAAGACGAATCAAAATGTACAAAAGCGGATAAAAATGTACCAACACGAATAAAAACGTATAAAAATGTAGCAAAAGGATAAAAACGTATAAAACGGATAAAAACGTACAAAAACGGGATAAATAATGGACCAAAAAGGGTAAAAACGTACAATAACGGATAAAAAATGGGATAAATAATGGACAAAAAAGGATAAAAACGTACAAAACCGGACAAAAAGGGATAAAAACGTAAAAAAGGGATAAAACATACAAAAATGGATAAAACGTACAAAACAAGATAAAAACAGGATACAAATGTAAAGAAAAGACAAAAACGGATAAAACGTATAAAACCAGATAAAACCGGACAAAAAACGGATAAAAACGGATAAAAACGTACAAAAACGGATAAAACAAAAGAAAACGGATAAAAACGTAAGAAAACGTATAAATTCGATAAAAAAGGGTTAAAAGAAATCAACCTTAGTATTCTTTCACCATGGTCTAATGGTTGGTTCGTTGGTATATTAGTCCCTAGATCCGGGTTCGATCCCCACTTGCCCATTTTTTAGTTTATTTACAATAAAGGACTAACGGTGCAAGTCTCGTTAGTCTTGAGGACTAACGGTGTAAATATTTTCTATCTCATCAAGAGATAACGGAGAAATAAATTTCAACATTAGTCCTCATTTTAACCGAAGGATGTACATTGGTTAACTTTGACAAATGGAGGTGATGGATCGTGAATATTATGTTGTTTGATGATTCGGGTGGTCTAGGACAATGATTATACAAGAAAGCCATTAGAGAGATGAAGAGAGTTGAGAGGAGGTTCCTTGAAGAGAGTTGCTTTAGAAAAGTGAAAGGTTTATTCAAAGAAGCCACACCCCTTCCATGGATGGAAGGGGTATTTATACTTACAAATTACACGACCTCCTATCGGCCTGTGGATCAGGCATACAGTGGGTAAAGACCCGTCCTTCCTCCACGGTGTTACACTACGCTAAAATATGCTAATAATTAACTAATAAAACAGTAAATAACGTAACTAACGATTTGTCTACGAGCTAACTTATGCTAGATAACACTTGGGGTGACCGACTCTTTACTATGGAATTTTCTAATTCCTAACAATCTCCCCCTAAGGGAGGTCACCCCATGTTTTACATTTTGAATCCTAGCATTCTATTCTTGACTTTGTTCTTGAGCTCGTAGACTTCAATTCTTCAATTCCGCAATCTTTGTGCTTAAGTAGTGCAACTTCAAAGTCCGCATTGATTTGTACTTTTAGTGGAGGCCTTTAACTGATCCACATCTTTGATGATCTTCGAGCTTTCATTGAGATCATCAGCCACAGTAAATCTCTGGATCACCCTTTATTGTGTTGCCATCATGTGAAGTTGTGACTTTTGGACCGACATGCTCACACTTTTGAATCATGACATCTTTCCATCAGAGTAGCGGAAGCCTTACTGGTTCATAATATTTGCAGCAGCGTAGCAGAAGCCTAGTATAAAAATATCAGAACCAGGTTATGTAGATATGCACCAGTCATGATTTCTTCAATTAAGTGTGGTTGCTGTGAACATGCGGCTTTGGATTGACTCCTCAATTCTGATCAGCTGCAATCGTCGGGGTGTACCTGCATACGACAGTTAGCAATAAAACGCACGAAAGTGTCTTTGATCACTTTTGTTGAATTGAGGTACACGGCCCACGGTTCCCCGTTGATCAGTACAAGTACTGCCTGTGATCAGGTAGGATTCCTAAGAATCTCCTTGACAGGGTTTCGCAGCTGTTCTAGCTGTTCTCAAACCGGAACGTCTCAAAGAAGACAACACGGAGTGAGTGAACCAGCAAATTGAGATTCACTGATTGATGAAAAATGATTTGAAAAACAATCGCGTATTGCTTGAAGAAAGAGTTTTGCAACACGACGAAGGTTTTATGAGAAAGATCAATTTTCAATCAAAAATACTTTTTGTATTTGAAAAGAGTACACATTCGACATGCTAGCGAAAAGAAGAGATTCGCACATCGAACGGTTTTTCTAAAAGTATTTTTCAATCAGAGATACTTTTTGTGTTTGAAAACATAAGCACACATTCGACGTGCTAGAGAAAAGAAGGTTTGCACATCGAACGGTTTTTCCAAAAGTATTCGTCAATTCATTTCCTGGACCAAGGTTGATTCACGAGTGAATCGCCCCATCGTTTCTATCCAGTTGTCACAAGCTTGATCTTTAGAGAAGATCTCACATGTCACCCACCAAGAGCTTGTTTGATGTTGGCTCTAGAAGGATTTCCATCTTCATCGTGAATATTTTTACATATCACTCGGATGTTCTGGCAATACCACAAGGATAATGCGTAGGACTCTTAATATATAATCTTACTTTCCACATTGTGTGAAACAGCAAGTCTTCATTAATATAGTGTCCTAACGAGATATTGTGGATGATCTCTTGGCTCTAGACTCAATTGTGCATATTTGGTTCCTGTGCCGGAGACTAGGGAGAGGGTCTCCTTCTTCAATATCAACAATCTCTAAGAGAAAGTCGATAGATAATGTCGGTTCCCCGTGAGAATGAAACAAGCCCTTTTAAGAGGAACTTGAGTAGCTTGGGAAGTTTAGTGTAGTGCGTCACTGGGTCCATGACGTCTTGTCTTCAATACCAGTGTTACCTTAGTAACAACCAGTAGCATATGTATTGAACCCGGTTTCTGCCCTAAGGTTGAATTGATGGAGGGCTATTTCTTTTCACCATTTTCTCATTCATTTCTTTTTCATTCTTCAACCCCTTCAGTGCTTACCGAGACTTCATTACTAGAACCTTTTTGGGTTTATTCCAGTACTAGCTCTGTCTCAGTCCGCACTCTTCCCATTTCTCATTTTTCTCCTTTTTTCAATATACCTAAGGACTCTACACTATCTAGTGGATTGTCCCTGGGTAGATCCCTCCGGTTTTGGCGGATCGTGGGAACAAATACCTAACCTAACCATCCTTATAACTCCATACATAAAGTAAGATGGTCAGTCTTTTTGGTACAGTTCATTCTTCCTTGAAACCAATTGAAAAATCATTTGGAAAAACAATCAAGGTACTTGTGATACGAGATCAGAGCATTTTGTACCCTAATAGTTTTGATCATTTAGAAAACCTCCCCCTCAACATGTGCGTATGATTTAGAAATTGTTTAGCACAAGGAGGCAAGAGGACTTTGAAATATTTTCTTTGATCACAATTTTCATACGAAAAAGCCATTTGATTTTCATGGTAAAATTCTCCCCCTCAATATGTGCATAGGATTTTTGAAATCATTTTTATCACATAGAGGCAAGAGTTAATTTGAAGCACATCCACAATCACAAGCGCCATTAAGAAACTATTTTAAAACTCAATCAAGGTACTTTATGTTAACACATAAAAGCATTTGCACCTCGATAGTTTATTATCTTTAAAAATGCTCCCCCTCAATATATGCTTCGAGATTCGAAAGCGTTTAGCACATACGAGAGAGCAGCCTGCACAATTAAATCAAAATGATCACCTTTTATCAAATTTCATTATTAAATCACAAATTCTCCCCCGATAAAAAATAGCAAACCCTTTGAGATTTTGGATCCCAAGTGATTTAATACGGTTTAGAAAACATGGGAGAATATGTGGCCTGGTTTAAATACTCATCATATTTTTGGGTAACTCCTCCTCCTCAACATGTGCATTGTGTATGAAATTGTTTGGCACATGGAGGCAGGAGTGCCTTTAAAGGACTAAAACCAATTCCATTTAAAACAGATTTGAGATTTAAATCACGATCTCTACCCCGATCAGAAATATCAAACCGTTTGAGATTTTTGATCCCAACTGATTTAAATCATTTAGAAAAATTTGGGAAAAGACGTGGTAAGATTTAATTTTTGAAAAATGACAGATAAGGACCATTTTAAGACATTAAAGATTGTTAGTGTCAGGTATGATAGTTTTTAAGAGATCTTTTAAGTAAAACAAAACAATTTCACAATCAAACAAGAACAGAAAAAATTTCATTTTGAAAGACCTTGATTCTAAAGAAAAAATCATACCAAGACATAACATTAAATCTTTAGATCACCACTTATATTGTACAAGACGGAACTTTTGTGAAGAAACATCGTTTGAAAATATTTTATTTTAAATCACTCTCCCCCTCAATCCATGACAGAAGTCAATAATTGAGTGACTTAGGTTTTGATAACATGAAGTCCGGTGATTTTCAAAAATTAGTTCAATATATTTTTCAAAACAATATTTTCCATTTTCAAAACAATTTAATCAAATTATTCAAAATTGTTTAAAAATGGTATCCTGCACAAAGATACGTTAGGTGGTTGAGAAGCTTCTGTTGTTGTTGTTGTTGTAGGGTTTGGAAGAAAAACCGTCTGCAGATGCAGTGAGACTTCTTCTTACGTTACATTTTGAATGCCAACTGAGGTCAAATTAAGCTCTGTTTCTTCAATCACTTAGAAGAAAACCATCTGCTGATGCAGTGAGACCTCTTACGTTGCATTTATGCCAACTCTCCATAGAAGTCCAATTAAGCTCCGTTTCTTCATTTGTCAACCCAAGATATAGTTACCCTTTCCTTTTGGCATCCAATCATCTTCAATTGTGGGATCCGGATCGGGAACATTCTTATAACCAATATACCTGCATACGTTAGTGAACACATATACCGATATATGGTGGTCGACATCACCCAAACAGCAATCGACTAATAAGAGTCAATGCAACATATCAATCAGATCATTTAAATGTATGGGAAAAATGTGTTCATCAAACTCTAATTATCTAATCCTAGCAATCATATCCTTGGCACCTAGTCCTTCAACATATGTTAACATCATTTTTAATTAAGCATATTAGGATAATTAAGAAAGCTCGTTAGAAGATATAGATTTGAAAACATTCTCCCCCTCAACCAATAACTCATTTTATAAAGGAATTTAAAAGTGCTGAAGTCATTGATTGAGTTTCCAAATTTTATAAAAACTCTGAATCTGATTGATTTTAAGCAACTCATTTTCCACCATTTTTGAAAACACAACAAATATTTTTCTGAAGAATTTTAGACGGAAAAACATTTGTGTAGGAACAACAGTCTTTTTGACGACATGCTTTCCTTGTTTTGATTTTAGGATAAGTGCACGAATTTTGAAAAATGGTTTAGCGCAGCACTTTCCTTTCTTGAAGAACGGGTTGCTATCTGAAATAATAGCAAGCCATAGTTTTAAGCATGGGTTACAGTCTGAAATAACTGCAAACCATAATTTGAAGCCCGGGTTACAGTCTGAAATAACTGTAAGCCAATTTTTGAAGCCCGGGTTACAGTCTGAAATAACTGTAAGCCATATTTAGAGACATGTTTAGAAAAGAATATTTACACCTCCTGCTCGAACTTCATCTATGGTCCCGTGCCATTATTGAATGACATTTCTAAGACCATAGATGTTATCGATACCAGAAGACATGTCATGAGAAAACAACATTTTTGGTATTTTTCAATTTTTTTGATTTTTATGGGTTTTTGTTGGTTTTATATTTTTCTATTTTCTTTTTCTTGGTTTTATATTTTTGTATTTTGGTTTTTGATAAATATTTACAAAGATAGAGTAGATGATATAGTAAAAGAAGATGATGATACGAGTACCGAGATAAGGATATCGAACAGCCCCGTTGTAGAAGATAGAAGTCATCATCTCTTAAACATTCACCACCAAAGCTTCCAGGGCTCTTGAATCGAAGAAAGAAATTGAACCATCTGAAAGTGAGACTTTGGCAGCTTCCACCCAAACCGAAAATCCTTATGTTGAGCAGATTCGAAGCTCTTCAAGCTTGCTTTAGCCAGGTGCACAAAGAAGCACACCATTATCATAAACCCAGCTGCTCCTTTTAAGAATAATCACCGTGATTCTTCGTTCGAGGTTATATCATCCAATAGAAGAACAACAACGTATCATCCCACACATAAATAACTCTTCTCAAATTTCATTCCACTGAAGTCCGACGCAATCCATTCCAAAAGGTGTCAAGAGAACACTTCCCCCGTGTAGTTGAAATGATGCTGTCCGTCTCTTAGTATAATGCTCAAGAACTCTCCCGAATACACGTCATGAGGGGAATGAAGAACACCTTCCCATGTTCACATTTTTCTTCCCTGATGAACGTGTATGAAGCTCAAGAACCCGAAGTACACCAATACCCAAAAGCTCTCCCGAATACACATCATGAGGGGAATGAAAACACCTTCCCATGTTCACATTTTTCTTCCCTGATGATCGTGTATGAAGCTCAAGAATCCGAAGTACACACATTCCCACCAAAAGGGTAACTGATAACACCTCCCTCATGTTACACATTTATCTCCCCTGAATATGTCGCACTTGTGTACCTCTTTTATCTTCAGAAACTTTCTTTTACATCACTTCCCCCACGTCGTTGGAATACTAACACAAAAAGCCTTGATGAGTAAAACCTTGAGTTTCTCTGCGGTCATGACATTTGTTTTCCCGGGATATCTTCAATCACTTAGAAGTATTAAGCTCATCAAGTTTACTCGCCATGAGTCAAACCTTGAGTTTCTCTGCGGTAATAACATTTGTCTTCCCGGGATATCTTCAGTTACTTAGAAGTATTAAGTTCATCAAGTTTACTCGCTTTGTGTTTAGATGTGTGTCTCCTTGCCCCTTTCTGGTTTTGATACTTCAGAATCAGCAACAAATATAAGCCCAAATACTTGAAATCTTTATGAGAAGAACACTTGAACTCTTGTGAGAATCAACTTGCTGAAGACTCTCTCTGACTATTTTTATCAACCCTTATGTAGACAATTTGAAGTGACCACTGATGAAGAAAAACCGATATACCCTACTTGAAACTGAAGTCAACTTCCCCACATTTGTATCTTAAGCTTGCACCTAATGATGGAAGAACGGTGTAGAGAATTTATGCTTCAAGCAATTCTCTAAGTACTCACTACCCAAACAAAGTATGAGACATTAACACCTCTTGCGATTATCCACACCGTCATATGCGTGTGACACTGAGTAAAACAAAGTAACTCCTAATAGTGATAGTTAACCAGGTCTTCAACCATCCACCTCGACTGCTGGTAACTAGATAAACCAAGTCTTCAACTCAAATTATTAAGCCCGAGCAAGTTATCAAATAAGAACACGCCTTTGTGAAAGTCAACTTCAATTTCAAATAAGTGATAAATGATTAACTCCGAAGTAATCAACTTGTGTCAAATGTCCAATACGTGAAATAGTCAATAACAACGTCTCGAGGAGTCACTGCTAAAGAATGTGAGCAAGTCTAATTGGGGATTGAATCTGAATTATAACTGTCTCCCAATTAGTGCTCTCCCCTAAACCAACAATCTATTCGATAAAAGCCCGGAATATGAAGAAGTCTTTGGATAATCAAATGCAACTCGTCTTTAGTCTTCTAACATGTAGCAGAAAATGTAGAACAGACTGTAGACTCGACCTTCTTCAAGATTGTCCGAATGGGCAATAGATAGTTAACATCTTCAACTTCACCAAAACACAAGAACATCACCAAAAAGCATCCCAGTTAACTTACATCTTGCAAATCCCCTTAATTAAGATCCCTCCCAATCAAACAAGAACAGAAAGATGTTCATCAAGAAAATCAGCAATCAGCCCGCAGCGAACACACGAAATAGTAACACCAAGCAAACAATCACATCAAACAAGAACAGAAGGTTGTTCGGAATCATCATGTTGATGTGCACGTGAAGCATTAACCGGAAGCACTTTGTCAATAAACTCATATCAGCTTGTGAAGATGTCAACTAACGGCTCTTTGAAGAAAAACTCCATGTAAGGATGATCCGATAAGAAGAAGCTCGGTACTTACATGAGTTAGGAGCCGTATGACCACATATTCTCATAAATCAATCAACCATGCAGAATTATCATACTTCTTCTCCCCCTCAAGAATTGCATACGGAGATGCCATTCTTGATTAAATAAGTGAAAATCATCCGAATGTTCTATTCACACTTCTCTCCCGCAAAATCAGCACATGATGTCGCCATCTTCATTATAATCGAGCAAATGGAATGAGAAAAACAATCAGTGGTAGCCCGGTTCACTTGATGACTGAAGCGCATGGAAAAAGTATGAAGCATGTTGATGAGAATGGTCATAATAGAGAAGATTTCTCTTCTTCAGAAGATAATGCGCACTGAAACGTACACATTTCTTTTCTTTGGAGAACGAGGCATGAACTGTTGTGTTCATACGTCATTATATCTCTCTTTTCATCATCTCTTGGCAAAACTTGTAATCAATCACCATTATCATTCAGTAGGCTCTTTGTAGTAACAGCTGATGGAGAAAACCCAATATGATGAATTTGACCCTGAAGTAAAACAACCCGAACTCGTGACTTAAACTTGCACATATGTAACAAAGAGCGGTGCCGATTTCCATTAGCATCTCTAAGTACTCTCTATGTACTCTATACTCTTCAACCAACCAACCATCAAGTATAAGACGTACATTACCTCTTGAAAATCCACAATTGAATGTGACACTACGCACTACAACGTAACTCCTTAAAGTGATAGTTATTTTGTGGTGGTATGAGCCCAATTCCCCCAAGTGGTAAAAGAAAAGGTAAAAGACACCCAACAATAACTAGATTTCCAAGTCTTCATTTTTGATAATAAGCTCGAACAAGGATCATGAAGAATCTTCATCCATCCATCCCCGATACCTTCAGATACTAACTACACTCGCCAGTGATATTTCACTTCAACCTCAAATAAATAATACTGAATTAACGCCGTTGTCACATATTTTGGTTAACTGCTCAATTCTAGCCTCCTTTGACATTTTAAGTGAACTATGATAATGGTTTCATCCCGACCATGGTTAAAAGCACATAACCCCGTAAAACCATGTAATAACCAAACTGCCATGACGAATATCCAAACACACATCCAATTCATGAAGTACACCCTTTTATCCCTTCTTCGAAGTAGAAACCATAGCACTAGCATCAGAAAGGATCCCGACCTACACTTTCCTTTCTCCAGGATGGTTCCATCATCACGGGATTTTACAATTCTATGGTTTCAACCGAGAAATAGTTTCTTTCGTGGGATTTTACAAAACCAAGAATAAACCGTAAGATAGATCCGGAAATGCTCATTACTTTAACCAGGATGTTTTCATTGTCACGGGATTTTACAAGTCTATGATTTAAACCGAGAAATAGGCTCTTTCGCGGGATTTTACAAAATCAAGACAAAACCGTAAACAATGTCAGCTTGAATGAGTTATGACAACCTTGGTTTCGGTGAATATCTGTTTTAGGGGAAAATGCAGTGGTTCGTCAACGGTTCATTATCCAACATCAACAACATCAACAACCATCCAATTAACAGTTTGGTAAACACATCATTCACGCAATCTGTCGGCTATTGTAGTGACCACATGGAGAAGTAAACCCGATATACCAAACTTGATCATGAAGTAGAATTCCCCAGATTTGTTACTTAACCTTGTACTAATTCTTGTGAAGAAGAAACGGTGTACCCAATGTACAAAACCTCTTGACATAACTTCAACTGCGAGAGACACTGAAGTGATAGTTACGTTGTGGGTTAAGCGAGAAAGAATCACAAACGAAACTAAATAGTCAAGTCTTTATCACACTCTATAAATGCCCAAACAAGTCATCTTCGAGGAAGGGTAGAAAGAAAGAAGACGAAATAAGCAAACGCGCCCGAAAAAATCTCACTTCACATTCATATAAGAAATATCGTGTAAACAATCCCGTAGTCAACCTTGATCACATATCAATTCAAGCCGTGATAAAGTATATTCCGTGAAAATGTATAAGCCAAAGTATCAACCCGTATCACAACAAATCACATCATCTCATCTGATCACAT
Source organism: Chrysanthemum seticuspe (assembly GCA_019973895.1). NCBI lineage: Eukaryota > Viridiplantae > Streptophyta > Magnoliopsida > Asterales > Asteraceae > Chrysanthemum > Chrysanthemum seticuspe. The sequence continues at coordinate 231,837,007 of BPTQ01000006.1, read as the reverse complement.
CATCAAATCTCATTATCACATGTCTCATACAAAAGCCCAAATCTTGAACATTAATCGAGGCCCGGTTCATGAAAATTAATTATCATCCCATGAAGCAATGATACATCCAATTCAAAACATAATCACAAGATATCCTTGAAAAATTACCCCATGATTCCAAAGCAACATCAAAAGTATGTCACGAAGATTTAAGCCTTGTATACCAATTTCTCAACTCGAATACTATTTTAGCATAATAAATCATTCAGTCCAATAAATTCATTCAGCATGTCGGTTCAATAAATCACTCAAAGTAGCAGAATACCGAGGCCCATTTATCATTAGTATACCACACGGTGGGTGCCACCAATAAATCATTCGGCCCAACAAATCACGCATACTTAATACTGAGGCCCATAAAACTTATACATGGTCAAACCACACTTACCCTAATACATCGGGTATTAATACTCACATATCACTCCACCAAACCATAATAACCCTGACCACACTCAATTATATCCGCCTCTCTCTTCATATCTGCTACTCTCTCAAAAAAAAAATCCTAATATTCGAAAATCAATCACAAAATCAAACGCATCCCTTAATCACCAATAATCAATAAACTTCCTACCCTAAAAAATCTCCTCTCTTGTGCTATACGCCCCATCTTCCTTTACATGAAGACATATGTCAGCATTATCTTCATAAGATGGCGAGATGTACTCAAAGTCATGAAAAAGTATTACCTGTTGATATATCAAAGGAATTCCCTGGTTTTGCATGCCTCCTTGGTAATTTACTAGAAGCAGTTGCAGTTGCTTTGGCTCAGCCTTCATGTCCATATGAAATGGTAAGGAAGTCTTACTACTTTCAAAGTGCAGTATACCTTTCTCTCTTTACTTGTAATAAAGCCGTTTTGTCTTTGCTTTTTATTAACCGTACTGTCTGTTAATAGTGTTTATACTTCTCAATTGCTACTTTTTTCTAAATGAGCTTTGCTGTAAAAATATCTTTTGGGAAGTGTATCGAGTATCTCTAATGACCATGGAATGTCACCTAGCGGTGTGTTCTATGTGCTTGATGCCCCTATTATTATCTACTTCATATGCTAGTAATAAAACATAATTAATTTTAGACAGTTATAAAAATCCATTGAGTACTACTTATACTGGTTCAAGTACTGACTGACAATGTTTTTTTCCTCACTAAAGCCATGTTCATTAAATATAAGAATGAAGAATGAACAACTTACTAGGCTCATTTGTGAATTCACTGCCACATGGTAAAAAATGTTATCATATTGGAGTAAACAAACAACTACATGATTGTAAACTGTGCAATTAACCAAAATAATTTAAATTGACTATAAATGAACATATAAAGAAAAAAATTACGACTTGGTCGTTTTCACCTCCTTTATGTCGAGCCCTATTTTTCTTTGAGTTCACTTAATATTTTTCTTCGTTTTCATCTTCGAGATGGTCTGATACTTAATTTGGTAGAATCTGGAGGTTATTTTTTTGGAAAGAATAACAATTTGATTGAATTACAAAACCGTTGTACTTAAGGCAACCATCTGACCAGTTCAAATGGTAGGTTTTTCCAATGATGCTTAGCTTAACATCAATGATTAAACATACATCTTTTTAATGATTAAAAAAATAGTTACTTCTTGGTATACTACGTATTCTTATGGAAGTCCAAACTTATTATGATTATGGCAGTTGATTCTTATTGCTTATTGAGAACATTGATTACTTGTTTACAAAGTAAGTATAATGCTTCCCATTATTTTCTTTCCTTGTTCAGGCTGTAGACTTTGCTACTGTTGCAACATTATTGCTGGAGGAACTTCCCCCCATCCAAACATCAAATACCGTAAATAGAGAAGAAAGTATGTTTTCTGAATTCAGTTAGATACCTTTTGCAACTTTATTTCACTTTTCCTTTTCCCATGTTCCTTACCATCTATGTCACATGATTATTGAAATTATGCTTTTGGTTTCAAAATGTCAATCTATTACAGATTCAGTAATGGGTGATGACGATATGGTTATTGACGATGGACCATCGTCAGTACTTCTCAGTAAGGAATTGGAAAAGCAAATCTCACAAGCTATAGATCCACGCTTCCTTCTTCAACTGGTATGTTCTTAGGACATACAATACCAGATGAGGCAATTTCAAATCATATGATGCAAACAGGTCAATTAGGGCTGTATTTTGCTGTTGACACAAGCAGGTAAAATAGTTTTATCGGGTAACGTAAGAACCTATGAAAATGTAAAGGTGAAATTACGCAAATACAAAAACGTTGCAAGTCCTTTTAATAAAAGGAGATTGTATTCTTGTTTTGGCATCATATTTAATTAATTTACTGTGTAATTATAAGAAATGGAGTAAAAAGTGTTGACGGCTTGACACACCTGACCCAGTGACCCGTGCAAAACTATTACTGGTTTCGAGTCTTTTGCATGAACCCTTGTTGACCTGTTACACAACTTGCCCAATTTTGCCACATCTCACCATAAGTAGTGCATGGATTTATGTATCAACTAAGTCTTTCTAATTGCCAAACAGACAAATGTTCTTTTTGGAGGCTCTTCGCTTGTTACTGGTTCAAGCAAAGATAAAGTTAACGCTAATGAAGCAGCAGCTGTTGGCGCAGCTTGTTCTTTTCTTCATGTGACATTTACCATTTTGCCTCTTGAGCGTATCATGACAGTTTTAGCTTATAGAACTGAGTTAGTATCTGTTCTCTGGAATTTCATGAAGCGATGCCATGAGAATCAAAATTGGTCTTGCTTGTCTACTGTATCATCGTATCTGCCGGCCGATTCATTTGGTTGGCTTCTGCCTTTGGCAGTTTTCTGCCCTGTTTACAAGTATGCATCTTCCTTTAGATTTTTACATTTGTGCAAGTTAACCTATTCTTAAGCTCAAAATACCTATTTTTGAATATCAGGCACATGCTTATGATTGTTGACAATGAAGAGTTCTATGAGCAGGAAAAGCCGTTGTCATTAAATGACATCAGATTATTAATTGTTATCCTGAGACAGGTACCCTTTGTTACCATTCGAATAGATCGAAGCAGGTTATGTTATATATCTTAAGGGTAAAACATGTCAATCTGAAATTTACAGTAAAAGGAAGTGGGTCAACATGGGGCAGGAAGTTGCTTCAAGTGTCTTTTTAATGCATAAAATCTCTTTAATTGATTATTTATTGAACTGATTTATATGTAGTTACACTCTTTTTTTGACCCGATATGGTATCTATACTTTGTTTTGGTAGGCTACATTGTTAATATAGGCGGTGCGTTGCTTTTCCAACAAAAATAAATAAATATAGGCGGTGCTTTACCAGCCGAAACAAGTTAAACTTGATGAGTGTCATATATATATATATTGTGAATTTATGTGCTCATTTGGAGTCAAAGTGCTTACATGGATTTAATATATATGGTTCTAGAAAATGCTAACAATTTACAAACACACCCAATTTACAAGATATTGTTTTAATGTTTGATTTTATTTCCAGATACACCCAATTTACAAGCTTTAACTTGTTTGGGTATCTATGTGGCATTATTTGAAGATGTGGTAACCTATGTGGATGTCACGTCAGAAATTTGACTTGTTCAACTAGTTACAATTTACCAATGCAGCCCATCAATCGTAGTTATAAATACCAAATCGGGCCAAATAAAGAATAATGACCAAAATCAATTAAAGCAAGCTTCTTTTATGGCATTAACCTTTAAAAGCTAAACAAAATAAAAGGTTACAGACAAAGAGTGTTTTAGGACATCCCAACCTGTTTCTAGTAATTCCAAAAAGATTATCCTTATTGACCTAAACCAATTCTGAATTATTCAAAGCCACCAGTCCCGCCCTTTTTGACACGTTTCCCAAATGTTATGCATGCAACTTATAATGGTTTCTTGGTTCTTTGTGTAGGCTTTGTGGCAGATCCTTTGGTTAAATCCTGTGGCACCAATGAAGTTTACTACAAACACTCTTTCCTTAAAGAAGTATCATGTAGAATTTATTCAGTATAGGGTCAGCGTTGTTGCTTCAGAACTTCTTTCCCAGGTATTGCATTGCATTGCATATTGTAGTTTGACCACAATTGTGAAAATTGTGAGGTAAATTATTACCTGTTATAATTTGTGATCTATGAAATTAATAATTTCAGTTGCAAGATTGGAATAATAGAAGGCAGTTTGCACACCCAAGTAACTTCCATGCTGATGGTGTTAATGATCACTTCATTTCTCAGGTAATATCTGTATACTTGCTTCACCAATTAATTATTGTAAATTCGAGAACCTGCTTTAAGGATAATATTCCTGTACAGGCTATGGTTGAGAACACAAGGGCATATGACATACTGAAACAAGCTCCCTTCTTGGTGCCATTTACAAGCAGAGTTAAAATATTCACTGTGAGTGTCAGATACTCTATATTACGCAAAAAGGCTAGCAGATGAATTTAGTCATATATGTTACTAACACACACTTCAATTTAACTGTGCAGTCACAGCTTGCTGCGATCAAGGATAGACCTGGGTCTCATTCCCTGTTTAACCGAAGCAGTTTTAAGATAAGGCGAGACCGTATACTTGAAGATGCTTTTAATCAGTTGAGCACATTACCAGAAGAGGATCTACGTGGAGTGGTATAATTATATTACATATGCTTTGAAGCTTAAAGTGTTGCCCATCAAATTGTTTCTTTTATTTAACTGATGGGTGGAAAGATGGGCGGGTTGGGAACTGGCCGAAATGAGTTCAGTTCCGGTTGAATTGTTGAAGTGGGCCTTTTCTAGTACAGGTTGAATCAGTCTGAGTTGGATTTGTTTGACTCGCAAACGCTTATTGTTCATGCTAACTCCTTTATAAACAACAACACCTAATTATTATAACTAAAACAATATTATCAGAATATAAGCCTAAAATTGGAATTAACGATCTAGAGGGTGTATGCACTAAAAAAACTTTAGGTTAATTTCAGCCGATTTGACCATTGCCCTTTCAGGACCTTTAGTCATTCATTTTTAATCGGGTATTTAACCCCTCTGACCTGTTTTACACAACTAAATTGGACCCATTTATTACTACATGGGTTGAAGTTGCCATATCTTGTTTTGCTTTGATCAAGTTATGGACATTTAATTATTTATTTGCCTTCCCATGTAGATTCGGGTTACCTATGTCAATGAATATGGAGTAGAGGAGGCTGGTATTGATGGCGGTGGAATTTTTAAAGATTTTATGGAGAATATCACTCGAGCAGCGTTTGATATGCAGTACGGACTGTTTAAGGTTGTAAAATCTATATTACTGCTATAAAAGCATCATCGCTTCGTATGTTGTTTGCCAATTATTCTGTCCTTTCAAAATACCACTTTTCTCACAGGAAAGCATTAATTTTAAATTGTTTGATTTTCAATTAAAAAAAAGGTGATTTTTTTGTTGATGTTTGTTTTTATATACATAGGAGACAATCGATCACCTGCTCTATCCGAATCCTGGATCAGGAATGATACACGAACAACATCTACAGTTTTTTCAGTTTCTTGGAATTATTCTGGGAAAGGTATGACTTGTATTTGCAAAAAGCTACTTCTTATAATACTGGTTTGATTATTAGCAACTTTACTTGTCACTGATTATGCCCATCATCTCTTGAATTGTCACCATAGTTTCTGAATCCATATGATGATTTTTATTTTCCTTTTTGTGATGTTATAGGCAATGTTTGAAGGGATTCTGGTTGATATACCATTTGCAACTTTTTTCTTGAGCAAATTAAAGCAAAAGTAAGTTTTGCTTGCTAGCTCTTACTTTTTTTTAATAGCAAACTAAATGAAAAGTAAGTATTCTAATTACAATCTCCGATCAGGCACAACTATTTGAATGATTTGCCTTCTTTAGATCCAGAATTATACCGCCACCTTATTTTTCTTAAGGTTTGTAGCTTTCTCTCTATCTGACTCTCTCTACCTCTGCATCTATATGTAATAACTCCATTTGATAACATGCTTTGTAGCTGTACCAATAGTTCCATATTAGAAGACAGTTGTGACTTCCATATTAATTACAATATTTGACCTTTTCTGGGTATCATCTGCAGCGCTACGAGGGTGACCTGTCAGAGTTAGAGTTGTATTTTGTAATTGTTAATAATGAATATGGGGAGCAAACAGCTGAAGAACTTATGCCAGGTGGAAAGAATATACGGGTTGTGAATGATAATGTTATCACATTTATTCATCTTGTTGCCAATCACCGACTTAATACTCAGGTTTTTGTTTTACCAAACCTTCTTTTGAAGCTGTCATTTCTTCTTATGCTTCATAAACTTGCAATGTAATTCATCGTCTGTTTTCAGATACGTCAACAAAGTTCTCATTTCTTAAGAGGATTTCAGCAACTTATACAGAAAGATTGGATCGACATGTTTAATGAGCATGAACTTCAGGTCTTGTGAAACTTCCCTGAACACTTGTGGATTCTTTCTATTATTTTCTTTATCACTTTCAATCTTTTCGTTTCATTCAATAAGTAATAGTTGCTTAATCTTTGTTTCCTTGGGCATCTCTTATGTATTTGTATTACCAATGACTCGACGTTTCTGTTTATTTTCACTTCTTTATGTGCAGCTTCTCATATCAGGATCAGTTGATAATTTCGATGTGGATGACCTTCGGTCAAACACAAATTATGCTGGTGGCTATCATCGTGTAAGTTGAAATTTAAGAGTTAACACTTCTATGGACCATGGGATCATATTTTACACTTTTATGGATCATGTGATCATATTTTATAGATACGTAGTATAATTTTTTTTCCTGTCAAATGTTTGTCTCACTAATGCCACTGAACTACGTACATGTTATTCATCTTTACAGGAGCATTATGTTATTGATATGTTTTGGGAGATCCTCAAGAGTTTTTCCTTGGAAGATCAACACAAGTTTTTGAAGTAAGTTTGGCTTCTTTGACATGTGTATTTTGCTTTATTGATTCTTATTAAATTCGAGGCATAGCTTAATTATTGCTTTACATGGTAACTATAAGGGTTAATAACTTGTTATCATATTTTTATTGTTTAGCTGCATGGGCATCTTATATTGGCTATTATGTTAAATTAGATTTTACATGCTAGTCATGTAATTTTGTATGTTTCACATTTTCTACCTCCCTTTTACTTGACACCTATCAAGATAAAATTCATATTCACTTGAAATCAACTTTAACTTGCTTCGTATATACTTCATGTTACTTCTTGAAATCCGTGGTTTAACATAATACCTTCTCAGGTTCGTGACCGGATGTTCAAGAGGACCTTTGCTAGGGTTTAAGTATTTGGAACCTTTATTCTGCATACAACGGTATAATTCTTTCCTTCTACTACTATTTACTGCGTTAAAGTTGTGATGTAATCCTTCTATATATTATCATCCTTTTATGGTTGTTGATTGCTGTATGTTTGGATACAGAGCTGCTGGTAGTGCCTCTGAAGAAGCTCTTGACCGGTTACCAACATCAGCTACTTGTATGAATTTGTTGAAGCTTCCTCCATATAGAAGGTTTGTCATTGTTCACTAATCTCATGCTTACATCTCATGCTTACTCCATCTGTCCCATGATAAGTGTCCATGGTACTATTTTGGTTTGTCCTAAAATAAGTGTCCAAATCCAAATTTCAACCACAATAAAAAAACAGACTATTATTTAATCATGGTATTTGGTACCTTCCTAATTCATTAGCATCCATGCTAAGTGTCATTTTCCTATTGAATAATATGATGTTACGTAACATTTTTTTTTTAGTCTGAGATAATTATTTAACACTTCACATTTTTCACGGCGGTGCAGTAAAGAGCAAATGGAGCAGAAGCTGTTGTATGCTATAAATGCCGAAGCTGGCTTTGATTTAAGTTAAACATAGCTGTATCATCCAACATGCTACACTGGCTAGCACAACAAGCATTTTAAGAACGAAGCGTGAGCATGCTAATCGACAATATTGTCCAAATGGAAGAAAAGACCCATATAGACACAAGGTAGATAAGTTGCACGCTCGAAAGCATGGTGGATTTTGTACATATTGTGGCTGCAACTGAAATGTATACCATTCGTTTGCCAAAAAATAGACTGAAAAATCATTTGAAAGTAGCCCAAGTTTGTATCATGCCGTTATATTTGGCAAAAGAGGAGGCTTTGGTTTGTAGATAGATTGTTTTTCAATTTCCGAATCTAAACTCCCAACCAATGGCTACTTGTAATAACATTTTTTTGTTGGCAATGGTGTAGTCCTGAGCTATTATGTTTACCACTTCCGCCTGTCCTTTTTATGGGCGTGTTTCATTGCTGAGTAAACTTTAGATTCTTCTGGTGTATTCCTTACAAGATAGTAACGAAGCCAAATGTGATACCTCTAAAGGACTTTTACTCATCGAGGTTTTGCATAAATCTTGTGAAATAGCTGGCTCGAATTTGATATTAACCAACTTCTTAAGGAGACTAGCCACTTTACGGCGGCGGGCATTCTGTAAGTAAATATATTTTCGAGAAATGTTATACGAAAAATTGTTACAGTGTAATATTCAAATATAACAACAAAATAAGTATTATTATACAAACATGTATTAACATGCTTGCGTAATAATAGTCTAAGAGCAAGACCACGTGATGATTGATAATTTAATTAATATAGTTTATAACGTCGAAAAATCATGCAATTATAGTTAAAAAAATTCAAATATAATACACAATTACAAATTATTAAAAAATATATAAATTACAAATATCATTTATCTTTTAATTAATTGCATTAAAATATGTTTGTATATTAAAAACATGAATTAAAAAAATAAAATAAATAAAACAAGAATTGAAGGGTATTTATGTATTAGACATTTTTTTGGTTAAATCACATTGTTTTTTTTTTTCCTTTCTATAAAAGATGTATACAAAAGACGGTTAAAATGTTATAACTAATGCTACTATATTGTAACCAACAAAATTTCATTTTATGAATTTATTATTTAGCAGGTTTCAAATGGTTTATAATATAGTATAAATAATAATTGTATTTATAACCTGATCTATGTCCCAATTATTTCTTCTATCGAGAAAGTAGCAAAATAACCTTTCCCACAAAGCACATTGAAACTTAAGTTTGTCATATATATATATATATTATACATTGGGGTATGAATAACAACAACAATATATTCAATTTCACTGGGACATGGTATGAAAAGATAGAATATAGACAAGTCCTAAGTTAAATGCGAAAGATTTTTTGCCGTCCTAGGGTGAGCTTATATTAATGGTGTTACGATATGTGTTTTTTTTGTTTTGTTAAAAAGTATAAAATTAATTAAAGCATCAACAATGTTGGAGAACATGTAGAAAGGGTAGAAAAATCCCGCATCAAATGACAAATCAACTCATTAGGCGACGGTAATTGAAACATGATCTTTCTAAATAAAGATAACATGGAACGTTGGTGTTCGATATGTTGAACTCAGTTACAATGTGAACACTATTTTAATGTGTGTGCTGTAACACACTAGCTGGAACTGGAAGTAACTAATAGTCTTCAGCAACAAGACTAGTCAACCTAAATGACAAATTTGTTAAGCTATTGTATGAGAAAACTAAGTCAACAATTGTATCCAATCAATGACTTAAACTGAGTGATAGGAATGTCTCAACGTTATGTTCACATTAGATCGGAGGCGGAGCCAGGAATATAAGTTATGAAAGGCCGAACTTAACGTAAAAAATAATAATAAAATATATTACACTAAAATGAACCTGTTGTTTTTTTTTTTTTTTTTTTTTTTTTTTTAAAAATCATTCAACCTAACGTCATAATAATTAGGAATTAAACTAAATTAAAATAAAAATATATTGACAAGCAAATTTATTTTGGTCCTATATCATATTAATTAGGTTATTCGTTTATAATTTTTTTTATCAAAATAACGATATTAAAAAAGGAGCTAATTGTCAAACTACTAAGAAAATAGCTTATGAGCTCAATAATTAATTAACAAAATAGTCTAATTAGGGGTGACTCAGCACCTACTAATCACCCTAGTAGCTCCGCCCCTGCATTGAATACAAAAAAATACATTGCGTTAATTTATAGTCACGTTGTGTTTTTTGAGTGTTTAGAAAACTTGAACTTTTTGAGAGTATTCAGTATTGTGAATTATATGATTGAAACAAACTAACTTCGTACCAAGTGTGAAGCCTTGTTTAGAGAGCTAGGTGAAGCACAACACTAATAATTGTTATTGGTATGTCACCTCAAAGCCACCTCAATATTTTCCCAATAATACCCTATAATTAAAATACCATCCTTAACAATAACGACCAATGACTGTTATTGGTATATGTGGGACCAAAAACCAAAAAAAATATCTCACTTCACTCACAAAAAAAATTAAATAAATTAAATAAAAAAAAAAACAAAAAAAAAACAATGGCACAAGTGGTTTCGCTGGCGACGGACGAATGACTACCATAAAACAATGCACTATGGCTAGCTATTGGGGAACAAAAATAGCAATGGCGTACCAATATACTCCTACACCGTGCTCTCTTAGTTCCCCTTGTTTGCTAGATGCTACGGCGGACATACGTATTGGTTGGAGGTCAATTCGTTCGGGTTTAGAAAATTGTATGCATCTCACGAACTAGTTAGGTCAAAATGTTTCACTGACATTCTCTAAAAAGAAATAGAAACAAAGCAAATACACTTGTTGAATGTAAGAGTAGAGCCGTATACTTGCCAACCCCACCTTTAGTTGACCCATTTAAGTTTCTCGACACAAGCCGGAGCTCGTAGTACCAATTTGTAGAGCTCATTTAATACGAACGCGATAGTATGATGTGCTCCTCAATCAATAGTCACAAATATAATAGTTTGATACTTTGATGTATTTAACATTGCGGTTTGATGTTTTTTTGCTTCTTTAAGAAGAGTCGCAACATAGTAGACGTATACAACAAAATTGGTTAACTAGTCGAAACCATGCGATAACTACGTTTACATGATACAATTTTACGTTTTCATTCTCTATTTAGTGAGTTAATATGATGTTTATGTTAACGTTAAATATCACAATGCAGTGCTTCCATAAAAACAAGAACATCTTCTTTCTTGTAAAGTCGTAGTTATGCATCATAGATATCCTTTTTTCTTTTTCTTTTCTATCTATCATTCTATTGTGACTTTGTTTCATGTAAACCCATATTGTGAAAAGTGGAGTAGTTTAAGTTTGACCATACAATATCATAAAAGGAAATTCAAAAGCTTGGACTTTGATATATAATAAGAGTTACATGTTTCATTAAATTGTGCCAATCTTTTTCTTGTTGCCCAAAAGAGGAATGTATTGACTTGGAGGTTTGACCAGATGTCTGCAACTTGGAATAATGGAGCTGCCATGGAAATAGTTTTGAATTTGAATTTCTACATGTAATTAAATAAGTTGTTAGAACTCCACTTATAATGTCCAATTAGGTTTTGCAGCAAATCCAAATTCAGTTCTTGATTTCTTGATTGTTCAGAGTTAAGGTAGACTTCTACTTATGAATATATATTATGACTTTTTCTAACTTATGCCATGCCGGTACACAATTAGAACCATTCAAGGAACATAGGTTACCATGACTCTATATTAAGAATTTCTTAATTTGCTTTCACTTACCATGTTTAATATTGTTCTATTATGAAAACTAACATAATTTAACAAATACACATAAACATAGCACATATCAGGAAATCCCTTATATTATACTTTCACTACTTTTACCAAGTGTGGTCGACTATCTCTTATAACATCAAGATAATTTTATTTTTGTACAGATATAGCTTTATTAATAATTCCCACTTGACAGTGTCTTGTCACAAAAGAAAAAAAAAACAAGTTTTTTACTTTGAAAGGTTTTCAATGGATTCATGTTGCACTTCTGTTAACTTTATTGAATATTAACTTTGACTTCATATATGGTATACCAAATAATTCTATCTAAATCATTTATCTTCATTAGAGAAAAGAAATATCGAGAATCTTATTGACTTGAAACAATGTCCACAACACGTTGTTTACTCAGAGTGAAAATTTGTGTAATCCCTTTTTGTTTCTAGTAAGTTGGCAATATAGATCATGGGACTAGTAATAAGACGTTTTAGAATATAAATATCTTGGGGGTGACAAGCTAAAATTCAGAAATGGTCACCAAGATACTAAAAAAAAACTTATAATTCACGAATAACCTAAATAAGTAAATATATCCATTTAGGGATGTGATTTGCACTCTTATAACTGACTATGACACTTAAATTTTGAGTACTTGAATATTTATATCTTTACAGGATAAAAATAATTAAAAATAATATGAGGGTATAAATGTCAAAACATTTAAAATTTGAGTGTCTCAATCATTTATGAGAGTGTGCAAATCACCTCCCATCCATTTATCCCTTTAAAGTTGTAAAGAATACTAGATTATGACTTATGAGACACACACGTGTAGATCAGGGGCTGACTAGTAAAGTGACTAGTAAGTGTTGGGTCACTCTTAATTAGCCTATTTTATTCATTAGTTTTTTACTTTTTCTGTCTCATAATGTCAACTGTTGACCTTTCAAGTTTTTATTTTTTCGCTTTGATCTTAAATTTTTTTATATGTGTTATATAATAATTGATACAAAATATATGAATGGGTTAACTATTAAATGTATTTTCATTGATATAATTTTCATCAAATATTATATAACACAAATAAAAATATTTAAAGTCAAAATTGAAAAATAAAGACTTCAAAAATTAACAGTGGACAATAATTATAAGATGGAAAAAGTAATATATAAGCTAATTTCTTAATAAATTTTGCAATTAGCCCCCTTTATTCTCTACCAAAATTTCAAATAATTTAACCATTCAGAAACAACATGAAATTAAATTTCCTTGTCAGATTATTTTTGACAACCCTGTGCGAAAATAACAATGCATGCCCTAAACACGAAGCTTTATGCATATGTAAAATAAATGGTGCAATAGTTGTTCTAGTCAAGGATAGATAATGTAAAAATTAGAGTCAAATAATCTGAATTTATCACATAAATAATATGAAACACTTCTTAGACCCTTTTTGACGATATAGAAAATACTAGCATAGTAACCGCGCAAAGCAGCGACGGTATTCAACATGTCAGTTTTTCTCGTATCTTGATCTTTAAGCGGTATGCAATGAGAGTTAGTATTTGACGGTTTACCCGTTTGATAGTTCGAAAAGAGTAGACGTGTATTTGAATTTCTGTAAAGTATATCAATACAAATATAGAAATTCATACTTATACTCATTTGAACTTTGTATAACTTGAATGTTTATGATAAAAATTACAACTATAAATTTGTATTATTGTAAGTTTGTAACATCCATTTAATACTAAAATTTAATGTGTCATTAGTATACATTATAATGCAATTATTATAGTGTATAATTTAATTATATAAGTTACTAATTATAGTAAGATGTGCAGGCTTAAAAAATTAAGACTTCCTTCTTTAGAAAGTTCTAAGGGTGCGTTTGGTAGAGAGAAATTCAGAGAAAAGAAATGAAGTAGAGAATAGAATCTCAGAGAATAGAAATCAGTAGAGAATTTTGTTCAATTCTAATGTTTGGTAACAACAGAGACTTGACCCGAGAAATGAAAATTTTTTTATTTAAATAATATTTTGTCTAAATAAAAATTCTTAAAAAATATTTAAAAAAAATTATTTTAAAAAAAATATATCTTTTTTAAAAAAAAAAAATTTAAAAATTTTTGTACTTTCTTTAAAAAAATATATATTAAAAAAAACTTATTTTTTTAAAATGTATTTACTTAAAAAAAACTTGTTTTTTTATAAAAAATATTTTTTAAAATGTATTTATTTAAAAAAAAAAAAACTTATTTTTTTTTAAATAATTTTAAACTTATTTTTTTTTTAAATAATTTTTAAAAAAAAATATTTTTTAAATGTAAAAAAAAAAAAAAAAAAAAAAAAAAAAATTCAAAAAAATTAATCCATTTCTCCAATTTCTCCACAAAATTAAGGGAAATGAGGCTACTTAAATTACACTACTCAACTCTCTCCATTTCCCCACCAATTTCTCTAATTTCTCCGCTTTTCCATTTCTCTGGCTTACCAAACACGAGAATTAAAGCCATTTCCTTTTCTCTGGCTTTATTTCTCTGTACCAAACACACCCTAAATACATTATAAGGTAGTATAGATTACCAATATCAAACGTCTTGGTGATCATTTTTGTCAAATATTAGGTTCAAAGTGTCATTTTTGAAACCTTAAACATTAGCTTGGGAAAAAACTAACGATTAAAATAAAAGTGAGAAAACTAGAAAATATAAGGTGTAAGGTGAAAATGGCACAAATATATCATCTTTCTCACCCGACTTTATAATGTCACTTTCCCCTAATGAATTTTTTTGAAACTCGCTTAAACCAATTAATTTTCTTCATACACTTTGTCTGAATCAAAACATATTAAGTTTTTAATCACATTCTAATAAGTTTAATGCTAAAACAAGAACTTTGTGACCACTGATGGCTATAATTTAAAGGCTCTGTGTCATTGATCACCTCGCACATGCTCAAATCCGGCTCTGAACAATCTTGTGGTTTACCCCATTTCACATTATACATCACATATCCAAAAGTTTCGACAGATACATCACTCCGTTAGTCAAAGTTAACCAATATACATTCCTCAGTTAAAATGAGGACTAACGGTGCAAGTTATTTCTCTGTTATCTCTTAACAAGATATAAATAATTTATACAATTACTCCTCAGGACTAACGATATTTGCACCGTTAATCCTCTATTGTAAATAAACTAAAAAAGGAGCAAGTGGGGATCGAACCCGATTCTAGGGACTGATATACCAACGACCAAACCATTTGACTACACGTCCAATGGTGAAAGAATACTAAGGTTGATTTCTTTTAAACTTTTTGTTCGAATTGATACGTTTTTATCCGTTTTCTTGTCGTTTTATCCGATTTTTGTACGCTTTTATCCCTTTTTGTCCATTATATCCGTTTTTGTCCCTTTTTTTTATACGTCTTCCCCCGCCTTTTTGTCCGTTTTTAATCCCGTTTTTTGTATGTTTTTTGTCTGTTTTTGTACATTTTATCCCTATTTGTCTGTTTATCCCGTTTTGGCATTTTTATCCGTTTTTGTACACTGTTATCCGTTTTGAACGTTTTTATCCTATTTTTACGTTTTTGTATGTTTTTTTAATCCATTTTCGTACGTTATTATCCGTTTTTGTACGTTTTTATCCGTTTTGTATGTATTATCCAGTTTTTTTGCGATCTTATTTATTTTTTACCTTTTCATCCGTTTTTTACGCTTTTATCTGTTTTATTCGTTTTTGTACTTTTTTATCCGTTTTTTGTACGTTTTTATCCGTTTTATACGTTTGTACGTTTTATCCATAGTTTTTTGGTTTTATATGTTTTTTACTTTTTTTACATTTTATTCCTTTTTTTATATTTTCATCCATTTTGTACGTTTTATCTGTTTTTGTACATTTTTATCCGTTTTTTGTATGTTTTTATCCCTTATTTTACGTTTTCTTCCCTTTTCGTCCGTTTTATCCCGTTTTTGTTCGTTTTTAACCAGTTTTGTATTTGTTTTATCTGTTTTCGTATGTTTCTTTACCGTTTTTTGTACGCTTTTATCCCTTTTTGTCCTTTTTTATCCCTTTTTATCCGGTTTTGTACGTTTTATCCGTTTTCTACGTATTTTTTTTCCAATTTTTGTACGCTTTATCCCTTTTCTTCAGTTTTTCTCTCGTTTTTGTCCATTTTTAACTGGTTTTGTATGTTTTATCCATTTTCGTACGTTTTATCCGTTTTTATACGCTTTTACCTTTTTTTTCCCGTTTTTATCTCGTAAAAAGATAGACAAAAAGGGATAAAACATACAAAAAACGGGTAAAACGTACAAAAACTAATATAAAAACGGATAAAAACGTACAAAAAACAAACGAAAACGTTAAAACGTACAAAAAAAGATAAAATGTAAAAAAAACGGATTAAAACCTAAAATAAAGGATGAGAACATAAAAAAACGGATAAAAACATAAAACTGGACAAAACGTGCAAAAAAAAAGGATTAAAACATACAAAAAACGGATAAAAACGTATAAAATCGGATAAAAACGTACAAAAGACGAATCAAAATGTACAAAAGCGGATAAAAATGTACCAACACGAATAAAAACGTATAAAAATGTAGCAAAAGGATAAAAACGTATAAAACGGATAAAAACGTACAAAAACGGGATAAATAATGGACCAAAAAGGGTAAAAACGTACAATAACGGATAAAAAATGGGATAAATAATGGACAAAAAAGGATAAAAACGTACAAAACCGGACAAAAAGGGATAAAAACGTAAAAAAGGGATAAAACATACAAAAATGGATAAAACGTACAAAACAAGATAAAAACAGGATACAATCGTAAAGAAAAGACAAAAACGGATAAAACGTATAAAACCAGATAAAACCGGACAAAAAACGGATAAAAACGGATAAAAACGTACAAAAACGGATAAAACAAAAGAAAACGGATAAAAACGTAAGAAAACGTATAAATTCGATAAAAAAGGGTTAAAAGAAATCAACCTTAGTATTCTTTCACCATGGTCTAATGGTTGGTTCGTTGGTATATTAGTCCCTAGATCCGGGTTCGATCCCCACTTGCCCATTTTTTAGTTTATTTACAATGAAGGACTAACGGTGCAAGTCTCGTTAGTCTTGAGGACTAACGGTGTAAATATTTTCTATCTCATCAAGAGATAACGGAGATATAAATTTCAACATTAGTCCTCATTTTAACCGAAGGATGTACATTGGTTAACTTTGACAAATGGAGGTGATGGATCGTGAATATTATGTTGTTTGATGATTCGGGTGGTCTAGGACAATGATTATACAAGAAAGCCATTAGAGAGATGAAGAGAGTTGAGAGGAGGTTCCTTGAAGAGAGTTGCTTTAGAAAAGTGAAAGGTTTATTCAAAGAAGCCACACCCCTTCCATGGATGGAAGGGGTATTTATACTTACAAATTACACGACCTCCTATCGGCCTGTGGATCAGGCATAAGTGGGTAAAGACCCGTCCTTCCTCCACGGTGTTACACTACGCTAAACTATGCTAATAATTAACTAATAAAACAGTAAATAACGTAACTAACGATTTGTCTACGAGCTAACTTATGCTAGATAACACTTGGGGTGACCGACTCTTTACTATGGAATTTTCTAATTCCTAACAATCTCCCCCTAAGGGAGGTCACCCCATGTTTTACATTTTGAATCCTAGCATTCTATTCTTGACTTTGTTCTTGAGCTCGTAGACTTCAATTCTTCAATTCCGCAATCTTTGTGCTTAAGTAGTGCAACTTCAAAGTCCGCATTGATTTGTACTTTTAGTGGAGGCCTTTAACTGATCCACATCTTTGATGATCTTCGAGCTTTCATTGAGATCATCAGCCACAGTAAATCTCTGGATCACCCTTTATTGTGTTGCCATCATGTGAAGTTGTGACTTTTGGACCGACATGCTCACACTTTTGAATCATGACATCTTTCCATCAGAGTAACGGAAGCCTTACTGGTTCATAATATTTGCAGCAGCGTAGCAGAAGCATAGTATAAAAATATCAGAACCAGGTTATGTAGATATGCACCAGTCATGATTTCTTCAATTAAGTGTGGTTGCTGTGAACATGCGGCTTTGGATTGACTCCTCAATTCTGATCAGCTGCAATCGTCAGGGTGTACCTGCATACGACAGTTAGCAATAAAGTGCACGAAAGTGTCTTTGATCACTTTCGTTGAATTGAGGTACACGGCCCACGGTTCCCCGTTGATCAGTACAAGTACTGCCTGTGATCAGGTAGGATTCCTAAGAATCTCCTTGACAGGGTTTCACAGCTGTTCTAGCTGTTCTCAAACCGGAACGTCTCAAAGAAGACAACACGGAGTGAGTGAACTAGCAAATTGAGATTCACTGATTGATGAAAAATGATTTGAAAAACAATCGCGTATTGCTTGAAGAAAGAGTTTTGCAACACGACGAAGGTTTTATGAGAAAGATCAATTTTCAATCAAAAATACTTTTTGTATTTGAAAAGAGTACACATTCGACGTGCTAGCGAAAAGAAGAGATTCGCACATCGAACGGTTTTTCTAAAAGTATTTTTCAATCAGAGATACTTTTTGTGTTTGAAAACATAAGCACACATTCGACGTGCTAGAGAAAAGAAGGTTTGCACATCGAACGGTTTTTCCAAAAGTATTCGTCAATTCATTTCCTGGACCAAGGTTGATTTACGAGTGAATCGCCCCATCGTTTCTATCCAGTTGTCACAAGCTTGATCTTTAGAGAAGATCTCACATGTCACCCACCAAGAGCTTGTTTGATGTTGGCTCTAGAAGGATTTCCATCTTCATCGTGAATATTTTTACATATCACTCGGATGTTCTGGCAATACCACAAGGATAATGCGTAGGACTCTTAATATATAATCTTACTTTCCACATTGTGTGAAACAGCAAGTCTTCATTAATATAGTGTCCTAACGAGATATTGTGGATGATCTCTTGGCTCTAGACTCAATTGTGCATATTTGGTTCCTGTGCCGGAGACTAGGGAGAGGGTCTCCTTCTTCAATATCAACAATCTCTAAGAGAAAGTCGATAGATAATGTCGGTTCCCCGTGAGAATGAAACAAGCCCTTTTAAGAGGAACTTGAGTAGCTTGGGAAGTTTAGTGTAGTGCGTCACTGGGTCCATGACGTCTTGTCTTCAATACCAGTGTTACCTTAGTAACAACCAGTAGCATATGTATTGAACCCGGTTTCTGCCCTAAGGTTGAATTGATGGAGGGCTATTTCTTTTCACCATTTTCTCATTCATTTCTTTTTCATTCTTCAACCCCTTCAGTGCTTACCGAGACTTCATTACTAGAACCTTGTTGGGTTTATTCCAGTACTAGCTCTGTCTCAGTCCGCACTCTTCCCATTTCTCATTTTTCTCCTTTTTTCAATATACCTAAGGACTCTACACTATCTAGTGGATTGTCCCTGGGTAGATCCCTCCGGTTTTGGCGGATCGTGGGAACAAATACCTAACCTAACCATCCTTATAACTCCATACATAAAGTAAGATGGTCAGTCTTTTTGGTACAGTTCATTCTTCCTTGAAACCAATTGAAAAATCATTTGGAAAAACAGTCAAGGTACTTGTGATACGAGATCAAAGCATTTTGTACCCTAATAGTTTTGATCATTTAGAAAACCTCCCCCTCAACATGTGCGTATGATTTAGAAATTGTTTAGCACAAGGAGGCAAGAGGACTTTGAAATATTTTCTTTGATCACAATTTTCATACGAAAAAGCCATTTGATTTTCATGGTAAAATTCTCCCCCTCAATATGTGCATAGGATTTTTGAAATCATTTTTATCACATAGAGGCAAGAGTTAATTTGAAGCACATCCACAATCACAAGCGCCATTAAGAAACCATTTTAAAACTCAATCAAGGTACTTTATGTTAACACATAAAAGCATTTGCACCTCGATAGTTTATTATCTTTAAAAATGCTCCCCCTCAATATATGCTTCGAGATTCGAAAGCGTTTAGCACATACGAGAGAGCAACCTGCACAATTAAATCAAAATGATCACCTTTTATCAAATTTCATTATTAAATCACAAATTCTCCCCCGATCAAAAATATCAAACCCTTTGAGATTTTGGATCCCAAGTGATTTAATACGGTTTAGAAAACATGGGAGAATATGTGGCCTGGTTTAAATACTCATCATATTTTTGGGTAACTCCTCTTCCTCAACATGTGCATTGTGTATGAAATTGTTTGGCACATGGAGGCAGGAGTGCCTTTAAAGGACTAAAACCAATTCCATTTAAAACAGATTTGAGATTTAAATCACGATCTCTACCCCGATCAGAAATATCAAACCATTTGAGATTTTTGATCCCAACTGATTTAAATCATTTAGAAAAATTTGGGGAAAGACGTGGTAAGATTTAATTTTTGAAAAATGACAGATAAGGACCATTTTAAGACATTAAAGATTGTTAGTGTCAGGTATGATAGTTTTTAAGAGATCTTTTAAGTAAAACAAAACAATTTCACAATCAAACAAGAACAGAAAAAATTTCATTTTGAAAGACCTTGATTCTAAAGAAAAAATCATACCATGACATAACATTAAATCTTTAGATCACCACTTATATTGTACAAGACGGAACTTTTGTGAAGAAACATCGTTTGAAAATATTTTATTTTAAATCACTCTCCCCCTCAATCCATGACAGAAGTCAATAATTGAGTGACTTAGGTTTTGATAACATGAAGTCCGGTGATTTTCAAAAATTAGTTCAATATATTTTTCAAAACAATATTTTCCATTTTCAAAACAATTTAATCAAATTATTCAAAATTGTTTAAAAATGGTATCCTGCACAAAGATACGTTAGGTGGTTGAGAAGCTTCTGTTGTTGTTGTTGTTGTTGTAGGGTTTGGAAGAAAAACCGTCTGCAGATGCAGTGAGACTTCTTCTTACGTTGCATTTTGAATGCCAACTGAGGTCAAATTAAGCTCTGTTTCTTCAATCACTTAGAAGAAAACCATCTGCTGATTCAGTGAGACCTCTTACGTTGCATTTATGCCAACTCTCCATAGAAGTCCAATTAAGCTCCGTTTCTTCATTTGTCAACCCAAGATATAGTTACCCTTTCCTTTTGGCATCCAATCATCTTCAATTGTGGGATCCGGATCGGGAACATTCTTATAACCAATATACCTGCATACGTTAGTGAACACATATACCGATATATGGTGGTCGACATCACCCAAACAACAATCGACTAATAAGAGTCAATGCAACATATCAATCAGATCATTTAAATGTATGGGAAAAATGTGTTCATCAAACTCTAATTATCTAATCCTAGCAATCATATCCTTGGCACCTAGTCCTTCAACATAGGTTAACATCATTTTTAATTAAGCATATTAGGATAATTAAGAAAGCTCGTTAGAAGATATAGATTTGAAAACATTCTCCCCCTCAACCAATAACTCATTTTATAAAGGAATTTAAAAGTGCTGAAGTCATTGATTGAGTTTCCAAATTTTATAAAAACTCTGAATCTGATTGATTTTAAGCAACTCATTTTCCACCATTTTTGAAAACACAACAAATATTTTTCTGAAAAATTTTAGACGGAAAAACATTTGTGTAGGAACAACAGTCTTTTTGACGACATGCTTTCCTTGTTTTGATTTAAGGATAAGTGCACGAATTTTGAAAAATGGTTTAGCGCAGCACTTTCCTTTCTTGAAGAACGGGTTGCTATCTGAAATAATAGCAAGCCATAGTTTTAAGCACGGGTTACAGTCTGAAATAACTGCAAACCATTATTTAAAGCCCGGGTTACAGTCTGAAATAACTGTAAGCCAATTTTTAAAGCCCGGGTTACAGTCTGAAATAACTGTAAGCCATATTTAGAGACATGTTTAGAAAAGAATATTTACACCTCCTGCTCGAACTTCATCTATGGTCCCGTGCCATTATTGAATGACATTTCTAAGACCGTAGATGTTATCGATACCAGAAGACATGTCATGAGAAAACAATATTTTTGGTATTTTTCAATTTTTTTGATTTTTATGGGTTTTTGTTGGTTTTATATTTTTCTATTTTCTTTTTCTTGGTTTTATATTTTTGTATTTTGGTTTTTGATAAATATTTACAAAGATAAAGTAGATGATATAGTAAAAGAAGATGATGATACGAGTACCGAGATAAGGATTTCGAACAGTCCCGTTGTAGAAGATAGAAGTCATCATCTCTTAAACATTCACCACCAAAGCTTCCAGGGCTCTTGAATCGAAGAAAGAAATTGAACCATCTGAAAGTGAGACTTTGGCAGCTTCCCCCCAAACCGAAAATCCTTATGTTGAGCAGATTCGAAGCTCTTCAAGCTTGCTTTAGCCAGGTGCACAAAGAAGCACACCATTATCATAAACCCAGCTGCTCCTTTTAAGAATAATCACCGTGATTCTTCGTTCGAGGTTATATCATCCAATAGAAGAACAACAACGTATCATCCCACACATAAATAACTCTTCTCAAATTTCATTCCACTGAAGTCCGACGCATTCCATTCCAAAAGGTGTCAAGAGAACACTTCCCCCGTGTAGTTGAAATGATGCTGTCCGTCTCTTAGTATAATGCTCAAGAACTCTCCCGAATACACGTCATGAGGGGAATGAAGAACACCTTCCCATGTTCACATTTTTCTTCCCTGATGAACGTGTATGAAGCTCAAGAACCCGAAGTACACCAATACCCAAAAGCTCTCCCGAATACACATCATGAGGGGAATGAAAACACCTTCCCATGTTCACATTTTTCTTCCCTGATGATCGTGTATGAAGCTCAAGAATCCGAAGTACACACATTCCCACCGAAAGGATAACTGATAACACCTCCCTCATGTTACACATTTATCTCCCCTGAATATGTCGCACTTGTGTACCTCTTTTATCTTCAGAAACTTTCTTTTACATCACTTCCCCCACGTCGTTGGAATACTAACACAAAAAGCCTTGATGAGTAAAACCTTGAGTTTCTCTGCGGTCATGACATTTGTTTTCCCGGGATATCTTCAATCACTTAGAAGTATTAAGCTCATCAAGTTTACTCGCCATGAGTCAAACCTTGAGTTTCTCTGCGGTAATAACATTTGTCTTCCCGGGATATCTTCAGTTACTTAGAAGTATTAAGTTCATCAAGTTTACTCGCTTTGTGTTTAGATGTGTGTCTCCTTGCCCCTTTCTGGTTTTGATACTTCAGAATCAGCAACAAATATAAGCCCAAATACTTGAAATCTTTATGAGAAGAACACTTGAACTCTTGTGAGAATCAACTTGCTGAAGACTCTCTCTGACTATTTTTATCAACCCTTATGTAGACAATTTGAAGTGACCACTGATGAAGAAAAACCGATATACCCTACTTGAAACTGAAGTCAACTTCCCCACATTTGTATCTTAAGCTTGCACCTAATGATGGAAGAACGGTGTAGAGAATTTATGCTTCAAGCAATTCTCTAAGTACTCACTACCCAAACAAAGTATGAGACATTAACACCTCTTGCGATTATCCACACCGTCATATGCGTGTGACACTGAGTAAAACAAAGTAACTCCTAATAGTGATAGTTAACCAGGTCTTCAACCATCCACCTCGACTGCTGGTAACTAGATAAACCAAGTCTTCAACTCAAATTATTAAGCCCGAGCAAGTTATCAAATAAGAACACGCCTTTGTGAAAGTCAACTTCAATTTCAAATAAGTGATAAATGATTAACTCCGAAGTAATCAACTTGTGTCAAATGTCCAATACGTGAAATAGTCAATAACAACGTCTCGAGGAGTCACTGCTAAAGAATGTGAGCAAGTCTAATTGGGGATTGAATCTGAATTATAACTCTCTCCCAATTAGTGCTCTCCCCTAAACCAACAATCTATTCGATAAAAGCCCGGAATATGAAGAAGTCTTTGGATAATCAAATGCAACTCGTCTTTAGTCTTCTAACATGTAGCAGAAAATGTAGAACAGACTGTAGACTCGACCTTCTTCAAGATTGTCCGAATGGGGAATAGATAGTTAACATCTTCAACTTCACCAAAACACAAGAACATCACCAAAAAGCATCCCAGTTAACTTACATCTTGCAAATCCCCTTAATTAAGATCCCTCCCAATCAAACAAGAACATAAAGATGTTCATCAAGGAAATCAGCAATCAGCCCGCAGCGAACACACGAAATAGTAACACCAAGGAAACAATCACATCAAACAAGAACAGAAGGTTGTTCGGAATCATCATGTTGATGTGCACGTGAAGCATTAACCGGAAGCACTTTGTCAATAAACTCATATCAGCTTGTGAAGATGTCAACTAACGACTCTTTGAAGAAAAACTCCATGTAAGGATGATCCGATAAGAAAAAGCTCGGTACTTACATGAGTTAGGAGCCGTATGACCACATATTCTCATAAATCAATCAACCATGCAGAATTATCATACTTCTTCTCCCCCTCAAGAATTGCATACGGAGATGCCATTCTTGATTAAATAAGTGAAAATCATCCGAATGTTCT
Organism: Chrysanthemum seticuspe; assembly: GCA_019973895.1. Lineage (NCBI taxonomy): Eukaryota > Viridiplantae > Streptophyta > Magnoliopsida > Asterales > Asteraceae > Chrysanthemum > Chrysanthemum seticuspe. Next base: position 231,812,706 of record BPTQ01000006.1, on the reverse strand, counting down.
ATTCACACTTCTCTCCCGCAAAATCAGCACATGATGTCGCCATCTTCATTATAATCGAGCAAGTGGAATGAGAAAAACAATCAGTGGTAGCCCGGTTCACTTGATGACTGAAGCGCATGGAAAAAGTATGAAGCATGTTGATGAGAATGGTCATAATAGAGAAGATTTCTCTTCTTCAGAAGATAATGCGCACTGAAACGTACACATTTCTTTTCTTTGGAGAACGAGGCATGAACTGTTGTGTTCATACGTCATTATATCTCTCTTTTCATCATCTCTTGGCAAAACTTGTAATCAATCACCATTATCATTCAGTAGGCTCTTTGTAGTAACAGCTGATGGAGAAAACCCAATATGATGAATTTGACCCTGAAGTAAAACAACCCGAACTCGTGACTTAAACTTGCACATATGTAACAAAGAGCGGTGCCGATTTCCATTAGCATCTCTAAGTACTCTCTATGTACTCTATACTCTTCAACCAACCAACCATCAAGTATAAGACGTACATTACCTCTTGAAAATCCACAATTGAATGTGACACTGAGCACTACAACGTAACTCCTTAAAGTGATAGTTATTTTGTGGTGGTATGAGCCCAATTCCCCCAAGTGGTAAAAGAAAAGGTAAAAGACACCCAACAATAACTAGATTTCCAAGTCTTCATTTTTGATAATAAGCTCGAACAAGGATCATGAAGAATCTTCATCCATCCATCCCCGATACCTTCAGATACTAAGTACACTCGCCCGTGATATTTCACTTCAACCTCAAATAAATAATACTGAATTAACGCCGTTGTCACATATTCTGGTTAACTGCTCAATTCTAGCCTCCTTTGACATTTTAAGTGAACTATGATAATGGTTTCATCCCGACCATGGTTAAAAGCACATAACCCCGTAAAACCATGTAATAACCAAACTGCCATGACGAATATCCAAACACACATATAATTCATGAAGTACACCCTTTTATCCCTTCTTCGAAGTAGAAACCGTAGCACTAGCATCAGAAAGGATCCCGACCTACACTTTCCTTTCTCCAGGATGGTTCCATCATCACGGGATTTTACAATTCTATGGTTTCAACCGAGAAATAGTTTCTTTCGTGGGATTTTACAAAACCAAGAATAAACCGTAAGCGAGAAAGAATCACAAACGAAACTAAATAGTCAAGTCTTTATCACACTCTATAAATGCCCAAACAAGTCATCTTCGAGGAAGGGTAGAAAGAAAGAAGACGAAATAAGCAAACGCGCCCGAAAAAATCTCACTTCACATTCATATAAGAAATATCGTGTAAACAATCCCGTAGTCAACCTTGATCACATATCAATTCAAGCCGTGATAAAGTATATTCCGTGAAAATGTATAAGCCAAAGTATCAACCCGTATCACAACAAATCACATCATCTCATCTGATCACATCATCAAATCTCATTATCACATGTCTCATACAAAAGCCCAAATCTTGAACATTAATCGAGGCCCGGTTCATGAAAATTAATTATCATCCCATGAAGCAATGATACATCCAATTCAAAACATAATCACAAGATATCCTTGAAAAATTACCCCATGATTCCAAAGCAACATCAAAAGTATGTCACGAAGATTTAAGCCTTGTATACCAATTTCTCAACTCGAATACTATCTTTAGCATAATAAATCATTCAGTCCAATAAATTCATTCAGCATGTCGGTTCAATAAATCATTCAAAGTAGCAGAATACCGAGGCCCATTTATCATTAGTATACCACACGGTGGGTGCCACCAATAAATCATTCGGCCCAACAAATCACGCATACTTAATACTGAGGCCCATAAAACTTATACATGGTCAAACCACACTTACCCTAATACATCGGGTATTAATACTCACATATCACTCCACCAAACCCTAATAACCCTAACCACACTCAAATATATCCGCCTCTCTCTTCATATCTGCTACTCTCTCAAAAACAAAATCCTAATATTCGAAAATCAATCACAAAATCAAACGCATCCCTTAATCACCAATAATCAATAAAATTCCTACCCTAAAAAATCTCCTCTCTTGTGCTGTACGCCCCATCTTCCTTTACATGAAGACATATGCATTGATTACTCACCACAGGGATGGTTAGAGTATTTTCAATAAAGCCACAGAGATGGTTTTGGTGCTCATTGAGTGGGCTACGAGATCATAATTTCAAGCTGGGTAATAACTTTGTGAGTAATGTTTTGATTGTTTGTTATTCCCTTGTTTGACCGAATAAGAATATGAATGAAACCTTTTATAGGTTTTGTACATCTTCAGTTTTTCGGATATTATCACAAAAACAATGATCGATGATGGATTAACATGTGTGAATGATCTAAAGTGGTCAGATATTCCATGAGAATCACACAACAAATCTGAGATCACTTTTATTATTGCTGCTTATGGTTTCGTTTCTTGAGTTAATAAAACCGTGGTTATAATTTTCTTGTATATTCCTTTTAGATCTGTGATGTGTTCTAGTTTGTACAAAGGATGTGAAATGATTCATATCAAGTAAACAAGCAAGGAAAAACTGAGATCTTGTAGTATTCTTGTTTGGTAAACTAGTTGTGGACTGATGGTGGTCTTGAATACTTGAGGTCGAGATGTTTGAGTCGTTATTATATTTGGTATTTGTGTTGTAGTCAAGTTGTAGGATATGTGTTTCGAATCGATGATGGGTTTTGGATCTGAGGTTCATGATGAAGCTGGTAATTAGGTATTTTGGTCTTGTGGTCGTGGTCAATGTTTTCTCATTCATCTTTGACAACTCGCATACCCATTGAGTCAACCCGCTTCATCTTCAATAACACAACTCGCTTTAGATTCTGCATACACAACTCGCATCTGTTTCATTGAACCTGGACAGAAATCTCAACTCGCATTCATTACCAACTCGCAACAATAGCAACTCGCTCAAAAGCAAGTGCAATAATACCAAATGCGAGTTAAGTAACTCGCATGAAACTGAACCAGTACCCAACTCGCTTCTGTCCTTAGAAGGCAACTCGCTTAAAGTTCTTTGTATCTGGACAGCATGACAACTCACATCCAAGAATACATTGAGTCAGGACAGTCAATACTGTCAACTCGCTTTAAAACCAGTCAACTCGCATGTAAGAAACAAGTCAACTCGCATTAAAAAATCATGTATGAGCAGCAGACTTTTGACACAGTATTGAGACACGAATTAGTAACACAAAAACTGCTTCATTTTAACCAGTTTAGACCTTATGAATCTGGCCAGACTAACCCAGAAATGCATAAGTAATCAGTTTTGAAACATGAGATTGGTAACCATTTAAAACCAGTTTTAAAAACACACACAAAATGCAGTTTTAAAACCAGTTTGTAAACGGATTCAAAAAAACACAAGGCAAACAGAATATGCATTACATGAATCAAACTCGCATTAAACATAACCCACATCAATGCTACATCGAACCTCATCCAAGACAATCTAAACCGCATACAAGAACCAATAAACCGCATACAAAAACCATAAGAATCATCAAAACAACACAACCTTGGCTCTGGTACCAATTGTAGGATCGTGAATATTATGTTGTTTGATGATTCGGGTGGTCTAGGACAATGATTAAATAAGAAAGCCATTTGAGAGATGAAGAGAGTTGAGAGGAGGTTCTTGAAAGAGAGTTGCTTATCAAAAGTGAAAGGTTTATTCAAAGAAGCCACACCCCTTTCATGGATGGAAGGGGTATTTATACTTACAAATTACACGACCTCCTATCGGCCTGTGGATCAGGCATACAGTGGGTAAAGACCCGTCCTTCCTCCACGGTGTTACACTATGCTAAACTATGCTAATAATTAACTAATAAAACAGTAAATAACGTAACTAACGATTTGTCTACGAGCTAACTTATGCTAGATAACACTTGAGGTGACCGACTCTTTACTATGGAATTTTCTAATTCCTAACAGGAGGGATGTATCTGTCGGAACTTTTTGGAATGTGATGTATTGTTTGAAATGGGGTAAACCACAAGATGTATTTTAGAATTTACTCTTTAAAATATGATAAGTTTCTATTTCATGTACTGTATGAAGACAGTGGCGAAACTTGACCATTTATTTTGAGAAGGGGGGGGGGGGGCAATTTATTTTGAAGAGCCGAATCGGAGATTTGTTTGTAACCTCAACTAAATTACCTCTAAAACATATAATATTTACATTAGGTGCTGGAAGGGCCGGAACCCTCCCCTGCCCTCAAAGAGGTCCGCCCAATATTAATAATTTAATGCATGTACCATTGGAGAACATTATATGAACTTGTAGACGATGTAGACATAAATCATAAATCCATAATGGGAATTTCAAAAAGAATTATAACTCTTTTTAAGCTTTCTCATTTCAAACATGAGTTTTATAAATTATGCTTGCATGTCATAAAAAGGTTTATGATCATGAATATATTCATAATTAAATGCAATTAAGTGATATGAGAAAATTATAAAGTTGTTAAAAGTTATGCCTAGTGAACAAAAGTTGATATCGCCAAAAGGTTTATAGATTAGTGCAATTGATTTGTATATCAGTACAACTGATTTATATATCAGTATAATATATTCTTTTAAAGCTCTTATATATTAGTACAATTGATTTATAGAATTTTTATGTCATATTCAAAATAAGAAATTATAATCGTCTCATTTTGTAAACTTATCATCATTATATTAAGGTTGCGTTGGAAGGATTATGTGGAGGTTTGGGCTTACTCCAAAAAAACATTGTTTGGTTCTTGGGTTGTGGTTTAAGAGGGCTCACAAAATCTGAATATATGACCATCTTAAAATCATGGGTGGGAGGGTGAGTTTAAAGTAGGGGTGTTAATGGGTTGGGTAATATCCGAATAAACTGAAAACCGAAACCGAAACCGAACCGAACCGAAAATAATCGAACCGAACTCGTAACCGAACCGAATTTGCCAAAACCGAACCGAACCGAAATAAAAGTTCGGTTTTCGGTTCGGTTATGGTTTTAGCAATCCAAACCGAAAACCGAACCGAAATAAATAAATATATTTTTTTATATATTTATATATAAAAAAATATTAAAACTCTTTTATAATATATATATAATGTTTTTTAAGCTTGAAAATTATTTTAAAAAAAAATATATATATAAATAAATGAATAAATTATTAAATTTAGGTAATTCGGTTCTGTTTTTGGTTATTGGGGGTTCGGTTTTCGGTTCGGTTTTTGGTTCGGTTTAGTCAAATTTGAATTCGGTTCGGTTCTCCGTTATACCCAAAGAAAAAATTAACCGAACAAACAGATAACCGAACCGATGAACACCCCTAGTTTAAAGGTAGCATTTATATTTGGCTGATGTGGCAAATTATCTACTTTTTGTTTAGATGTAAATTTTCACATAAACTATAGTTTTGGCTTTTAAATAGTTATATTTATATAATAATATACTAATTATATATTTTATTTCTCTTACTATCTTTTTAAAATTTATACAAAATCCAATTCGAAATCGAAACCGAAATCAAGATCAAAATCTTAATCCAAATATATTAAATGCGTTACATGTATTTGGTTGAAATGAAAATGTTGGAGTACTTATTTTATTTCATCTTATCTTATCTTGCATTTTACATTAATATAAAGTATTTGGGATTTTTTTTAATAGTAATCTTAAAAAAAAGAAAATGAAGTTACAAACTTACTATTTATAACATGATTTTGATATTGTTGAAAACATCACAAATTTGTAACATCTATCTTAATATTAATGGAGTATTCAACTTTATAACTATTAAATTATTAATGAGTCGAATTTTTAATCAGATTCATTGACTTATTAGCTAACTATCTTATAATTTATAAGTAAATTTATACTTTTACGTTATAAATTTGGTCATTGATTACTAATAATCAAGGTCATATATATATATATATTTTTTTTGGTATACCTGGGTTTCTGACTTGAGATTAGAGCCGATTAATCTCAGGGCGACTACCCTTTTAGATAGCCCGGAATTGTCACAGGTGAGCCTCAATGGCCAATGGAGATTAATTTTCTCCTCAGGGTTCGAGCCCAAGACCTCTTGGCACTTTTCAGATTTTTAAATTTGTACTAAAGTAATTCTATATTAACTTAATTATGATACTCCGTACATTAATTTAAAAAAAAAAATACCTACATCAAAAGCACATTTTTCACTTCTCTTCCAATTTTCCCTATCTTTTACACCACCACCAAAAAACTAGTTGAAAATCACCGAAAACCGTCATTCATCAATACCAAATCTCAAGAAAATCAAAATCGTTTTAAACTAATTGGTTCTTGCCGCTTTCATTTAAAGGTGAAAAAATTATCTATTGTTTGGAAACATAAGTGTTTGATCACCGTAAAATTTAATCATATAGATATATCCATCGTCACAATGTGCGAGTACGACTAAGGATCAAATGAGAAGAATATTTAAAATAAGAAGAATGAGAAATAAATATAACTACACATTAGAGATGCATCAATTTGAATTAGATGCATCCCTAATCTTTTATATGCATCATAATATATTCTAGCAAAAAATTAGACGCATATACATATATTAGATGCATTTCATCAAGTTAGACGAATCGTATGTATTTTTCATCCTCAGCGGGTCAAATTTGTTGCTAGTACTAATTCACATCGTTTTCACTTCAAAATCACTTTTGAAACTAATTGTGATGCATCTAAATGAATAGAAATGCATCTAAATCAAGTCGATGCATCTCAAATATGCGATTATAGTTATTTCTCATTATTATCATTTTAAGTTTTCTTCTCACTAGATCCTTACCCGTGCGAGTACTCATAAAATGTCATTATAAACTTCTTTGCACAATGATGACTCTTTTCATAAACCACTTCCCACCTTATAAATTTTTATCACGACCCTTCGGCATGCATTTTTCTTATTCTTTTTTAAACTCTACCAAAGTACCAAGCATGCATTTTCTTTTAATGTTTTGGATGTATTTGTATATGCTTAAATCTTTTATAAGCACAAATTAAAACCGATTTAAAGGAGATTTTTTCCGTGATGCAAATTATCTTTGCTTAAAACCCTTCAGTGAAGCACGGGTAGCAAACATCCTCGTTACTTGTGAAGTGCTGGTTCAAATTAAGACTTGTTTCTAGTTGTCTAAAATTGAAATTCGAGTTGTTAACAACATGCATCTTGTCAACGGTATGGCTAATAAAAAAAAAAAACATTACCATTAGAATTATGAATTTATGACTCACGATAACTGTTGTTATTTGAAACGATAACTGTTGTTATTTGAAAACTTAACATAACCACAAATAAAATAAGGAAAAAGAAGCAGAAAACTACTTAAAAAGTTAGTAAATCTCCCGTGATAGGTTGAACTTTTTGGATTGAAAAGAGGCAACAAAGTCCAATTTTGTGTATGGATTTCTATGTGTTTTTCTTTTCCTCTCTCTCTTATAATACTCGAGTCGTACATAATATATTTCTAACCACACATTTAATAAAGTTATCACGTAGCATGTTTTTTCTTCGTTCATTTAGTTGCAAAAGCTGCTAAAAATACTCACATAACAAAGGAAGGCAACTTGATTGTTAATACCATCTGTTTTTTTAAACAAGCCTTATCATCCTTCTGATACATAGGGTGTGTTTGTTTCATTAATATGTGTTGGGTATGAATCTGATTTTCACATCTTACTGGTAAGAGGTGGCTATAATGTCTGAATCTGAATAAAATAATGTTGTTTGTTTTTTATAATTGTCTGAATAATTTTAATTGTCCGTTTTTTAAGTATACATTCAGAAACACATGGTTTTGGTTCACTGCTGTCAATAAACGTACTATGATTATCACTTCAATTTCTCGGCTTCATGAAAACAGGCTCGGTTTTTAATCGAATGAACCCGAAAAATTTAACTTGACACTATTTGTAGTCTAAATTATAATACCAAATTTCATATAACCATTTTAGCTTTTTGGATTGTAATGTATATTATATTTGGCCCAATCAACTAATAATAATAACTTAGCCAAAAAATAAGTAACATAATATAACAGTATGGGTATGTATGCCCTAACCTTAGCTACGACATATTCATCGCTACATATTCATTGATAGCACGTATCTACCCAAAATTCTTTCTTTCTCCTTCTATTCTTTATTTTTTTACACCAAAATTGAAAAAGGTCTACAAATCTAATCAACTACCCAATTAAAACCCACAATTTTTTGATCTACCTCTTTGAATTACCAAAGAACAACACACAAATCATGTAATTCGTTTTTTTTGTAATTCGAATCCAGGTAGGTTTGAAAGGTGTGGGAGATGGTTGTTAAGAGCCGGTCAGACCTAAACTTCATGTCTGATCAAGTAAGATGTTATTCCTTTGACCGCATCTGACTCGCAATAGAAAAAATGAACCCCATGTCTGACCGCGTCTGACTGGTAAGATGTCAAAGACAGTTAAGACATTTTTGGTAAAAACAAAAACCCTCTTAGTAATTTAGCATTCGTATAAATGGCGATGTCGTACTCTCCCAATGGACGAAGCCTATGCCTTTGTCTTACACATAATTCTACACTAAGGACTGAGTGTTGACGTAAAGCTAGACAAAGGCTACCGTAAGAGAATCCGACAACCCTCACCCAAAACACTCACATAGTCTAACCTCTGTCAAGTTCGAAACCTCACCCCTGTCACGGTTCAAAACCTTACCCTGTTACGGTTTGAAGCTTAACCTTCACCCAAAACACTCACATAGTCTAACCTCTATCAAGTTCGAAGCCTCACCCCTGTTATGATTCAAAACTTCATATCTATTACGGTTTGAAGCTTAACCTATACGAAGGTTCGAAGCCTAACCTTCGTCAAGGTTCGAAGCCTAATCTCCGTCACAAGTCATAGCCTCACTACCCACGTTCTAGTAGTTTAGGAACGTGGGTATGCTCCAAAGCTGGTCAAATAAAAACGTCGCTCTATAACTGCCATGATCTCTAATTCTCTATAACTCTCTCCACATCTTTGTCAGAATAAGCCTATAAATGAAGAAGTCATCACAGAGGTATGTAACCTAACTTAACCGATATCATCTTCTCTACCTCAACACTTTCACAAACATAATTACCATGACTGATTCTCACACATGAGGCGATTCGTGGGGTGTTGGATCGATATACTCTGACCAAACTAACTATGTAGCTTGTAAGGGTTTAGCAACCTTGGATAAATCCTAAATTACTAACAATGAAACACTGATATTACTCTATTAAGTATGCGGAAACTACTTCAATAAAGCTAAGAAGAATAACTTTAAACTTCAACGATTATATTAAAACTTTGAACCTGCTTGTTATACAGATTCACTAACAACCCTAATAACTCTAATATCGTACTTGCATGTAAGTCGTATCTCTAATATTCTCTAATGTTGCGTACCTCTAATGCCAATCTAGGGGTCCTTTTATAGGCATAAGGAGTACCCTAGTCGGTTTACAATTACATTCCTTGTACGATAAGTAATACTAAATCTAATCTAAGAATATTCTAGAATTACATATCTTTCCATAAACGATATAACATAGCAGTCCTTTAGCCTTTGAAGTACTTTGACACAAGCAGTACTTTGACTTTCATTAAGCAGTACTTTGACTTTCTTCAGCACTTTGACTTTCTTCAGTACTTTATATCCCAACAATCTTCCCCTAACTTGAATTCTACTTGCTTGATTTCAAGTTCCTTTGTATCTTTATCTTTAACATCTTTGTCTTCAAGGAAAGATTGTGTCTTTATCTTCAGATTTGTCTTGTACTCTCTGTGCTTGTATTATCATCATCAAAGTAGTCTTTATAAGCAATCCTTTTCAGCAATCATTATCAGCAACCTTCATCTTTTCAGCTTCTCAGTAACATATGGCAAATTGTACATCAGATCATAAAGTTTTAGACTATTCTCATCACTTCGAGGTGTGTTAACTCCTGTGAGAGGTGGATCATTAAAAATTTAATGGATTTTGATGTCTCTTTACCAAAGCCATTAACTCTGAAGTAGCCAATGTTTAGGTGTGTAAAACCATGGTACATTGATAACCATATGATTTTTAGCAAATCATCAGCTATCAACGGATTTGTTAAGTCTTTACCAATAGCCGTTTGCTTTTGGACTAGTTAGTTCTTGTAACCATGGTGAACTAATTACCATATAAATGGTTTTTCCACAGCCTTTACCACAAGCCATTTTCTTGTGGGCCAGCCAACTCTTCACTATCAGATATGGTAAGTTGAAAACCATACAATTTTTAGTAAATTGTCAACTAAAAATGGATTTGATAATCACATCAGAGCCGTACCCTCATGATGAGTCAAACTCTTTCTTGTTTATAAAACATGGTGAGTTGATTACCATCAGATGTTATTCTCAAAACAATTTGTTGCTGTTTATTTTGTGCTTTAAAAAGTATTTTGCACTTTACAAAAATTGCTTATATATTTTCATTAAAGACTTTTACTGGTTTTAAACTGCAAGCAGTACTTTGGTAAAGTACTGTTTGTCCAGCAGTACTTTGAATAAAGTACTGATTTTTCAAAAAAATTATATAATTAAGAATCATACCAGTATTTATACATCATCATCAGCCATAGTTGTCCATTTGATAAACAATTCAATGACCATAAGGGCTGTTTCATTCTCCTGCTCAACCTCCATACCATGATCTAGCATTCTGATCATAAGATCGCTTGTCAGTGGATATCTTCTTTCTGCTAGCATGTGAATCATGGTCCCATCTTCTAACTCCAAAACATGCACTCCTGATCCTTCAAAGAATCTCCAGCTAGTAATCTCCCAAACGTCTTGGTTGTTCCAGATTGCATCAGTGCTTGTTTCTTCTGTCTCCCAGATAGTTATAAGATCTCCCAGCAAGACTAAGCCAACTCCAGTTGATGAAATATGCTCAAAATATTCTTGCACTAGTTGATACAGGTGAAACAGATCTTCTCTATCTATCATATGCAGTATATCCCATAACAAATTAAATACTCTAAAGCTTTAATCTTCTCTATGGAACATAAGATAGTCTCCTTCCTTTGATTCTACAACTTCAAATGTAGACATCTTAGACTTCTTTACTGCAACTTCTTTAGACTTAGGATGCTCAAAATCTACAACTCTTAGATAATTTCTCAGCTCATCAACTGTATCTGTTCTCAATTGTATCTTCTTTGATAGCTGTTCATCATCAGTTGTTCTCTTTCTCTTTAAACTTCTTTTTCTTGCATCCTCATTCTGCTTTTCATCATCAAAAGGAATAATACCTTTTAGTTCCTTTTGATAAGCTTCTCTAACAGCATCATACAAATCTTTCATCTCTATATACTTCAACTTATGTAAACCAGTATATCCTCTACCCTTCAGATAAGCCATCATTGCATTCCTTTCTTTAGCAATACTCTGAGGTCTTCTAGGTATAACCGCTGGCTTTTCTAGCTTTTCAGCATCTAATTCAGCTTGTATCTTTCTAGCAGCTTCTTCATTTTTAGCCACTTGAATAGCCCTTAGTTCTACTAAAGTAAGCTTCTTATTTTTCTTTGTTTCTACCAGGATACCTTTTCCTTTGTCATTAGGATCTAAAGTAGGTTGAGAAGATTGCAAGACTTGAGGTTGTTGTTGTTCTTCAACTCCAGGGACACTAACACCTCTTGGTCTTGACATGTTGAGCATTATCTGAGCAATAGTCTCATCAAAGTTTAAGGTCTTTGGTGTAATGAGCTCTTGCCTAAAAGAACCTTGAAGAGCAGTACCTTGATCACCAGTATTTTGAGCACTAGTACTTTGAGGCTCAGTACCTTGATCACCAGTTTGCTCAATTTTCTCAGCTTCTTTATGTGAATCATCATAAGTGTCAGTAGCTTGTTCTTCATCTAGATCTTTAGCATCTTCATTCAAATTCTCTTGCTCGAAATTCCTCCCTAATTGGAATAAAGGATGCTTGTGAAGCTTCTTGCCTTTAGAAACCTTCTTAAATTTCTTTCCTTTCTTCTTCTGAGACTTGACCCACAACCTGTGATGTTGAACTAATGGCCAGACAAATTTCTTCATTCTTTTAAACTTGGTGTTCAGCTTCAAAAGTTGTGCAGTTTGAGCTTCATTATCTTTCTTTAATCTCAATAACTCCCTTGTCAAAGCATAGTTATCCAGAACTGATCCCTCAGAAGCCATATCTCCCTCATCTCCTCCAGATGTTTGAGACCCATCTATGGAAGTATAATCATTGGGAGATGATAGTGGGTTGACATCTTGTTCTGAATCAGCATGGACAGTACCTTGCAGAGATGCAGTACTTTCCCTTGAAGCAGTATGTTGAGGCACTTCAGGTTCTGGGGATGAAGCAGTATGTTGAGAAGCAGTACCTTCCCTTGAAACTGAAGGCTCATGATCTTCACTGGAAGCAGCTTCATCTCTAACAGCTTGTACTACCTCTATCATGTGAGCAGTTAATGATGTATCCCTCCTAGAAAACTTGTCACTCTTTCTAGCCATGAAAGTAAATACCTTTGGTGGAAGTACAACAACAGGTAGCAAGCTTAAAGGTTTAGGGACATCCTTAAGCTGTTTGTTCAAGAAGACTTGAACAAATCGAGGGTACATTAGGAATGGTGAACCATTGGAGATGTGAGATAGCATACCATCCAGAATCATTCTTGAAAAGTTAAAGAGGTGATTAGTAGCTAATCCCACTAAAGTAGAGGCGATATTGGATCCAAATTGTTCCCATGAAGTAATCTTGGGACTTAAGCAATGAAGCAATATATGAACGAGATACTTCCAGTGTGGACTAAATAAGTGCTTCTTAAAATTTGTTTCAGTGAGAGACCCTTCATACCCTATATCTCTTAATGTATCCCAAAGCACTTGTTTGTCAAAACGAATAGCCCCTTCTTCATCATCAAACAATAAATCTTCCCTAATTGTGGCTTCACTAACTCTAACTATCTTTCCAGCAAGCTTAGCCTGAATAAAGGAGTCATCATCTTGCATATTCTAGCAGTAGCCCATAATTGTTGAATCCATGGCTCAATGATGTCAGGTTCGACCAATAGAGCATAATTGATGGAAGATCCAGTTAGGAAATCAATTATGTCATGAAAAGCGACCTTGGATGGTGTCTTGTCTAAGTTAACAACCATTTTGTGCTTACTAACAGTGTTACGATTAGCCATTGCTTGTTTGATATAAGAATTGATGAAACGGCAAAGGTGAATATGATGAGAAAAGTGAGAGATGGATGGATAAGAATAAAGGGGAGAGTAAAAATCGGAGGGTAGTTATTTATAGGTAAGATTTAAAAAATCAAACCCTAATTAATAAAGTTACCGTTGTTTGAATTTTACCCCTTATTTTGACCGTTGGAACAGTACGTTGACAAGACTGCAATGCTTTCCACGTAAGCAGTACTTTCAGATAAACTTAAAGCAGTACTTTCCATCCTCTTCTTCACAATAGCAAAAACCTCAAAAAAAAAACATTGCATAGCCTCCCCTTAAACAATGCATAGGACTAACTAATTAACTAATAAGTCCTCCCCTTAATTGTAGCTTAATAGTTAATCATACCAATACTCACCACTAAATGATTGAATCTTGAAACATCAAATCCCTTTGTGAGTAGATCAGCTACATTATCATCTGTGTGAACCTTGACAACATTAATGAGCCTATGCTCATAACAATCTCGAATAAAGTGATGCCTAATATAAATGTGCTTGGTCTTGGAGTGATAAACCGGATTCTTCACAATGCAAATTGTACTCTCATTGTCAATGTAGATAGGAGCATTCTTAAAATTGAACCCATAATCCAAGAGTTGATTCTGCATCCACAGTACTTGTCCACAACAGCTTGCAGTAGCAACATATTCTGCCTCAGTAGATGATGTTGCTGCAATAGTTTGTTTCTTACATTGCCATGAAACTAATCTTCTTCCAAGATATTGGCATCCTCCAGTGGTTGATCTTCTATCATAATTATCACCTGCATAATCACTGTCTGAAAAAGCTTCCAAGTGAAAAGGTAAATCCTTTGGATACCACAACCCTAACTTAGGTTGTTGCTTCAAATAACTAAAAATCCTCTTGACTGCATTCATATGAGACACTTTGGGTGAGACTTGATATCTTGCACACAAACATACATCAAACATGATATCAGGTCTAGATGCAGTTAAGTACATAAGACAACCAATCATTGATCTGTAAAGCTTGACATCCACAGCTTGTCCATCTTCATCCTTTCCTAATGAGTTGATAGCTTTGATAGGTGTTGTGACCGGCTTGATAGTACTGAAGTTAAACTTCTTAATAATGTCAGTGACATACTTATCTTGACTAATAAAGATTCAGCCTTTGATTGTTTAACTTGAAGCCCCAAAAAGAAAGTTAATTCACCCATGGAACTCATTTGAAATTCTTGTTGCATGAGCTGCTCAAACTCTTTCACCATTGACTGTTTTGTAGCTCCAAAGATAATATCATCTACATAGACTTGAACAAGCATGATATCCTTTTTGTCTCTCTTGATAAACAAAGTCTTATCAATTGCTCCTCTTCTGTAGCCATGTTGTAATAGAAAAGTGGAGAGTCTTTCATACCAAGCTCTAGGAGCTTGATGAAGGCCATACAGAGCCTTAATAACTTTGTAGACTTTGTTTGGATGTGCAGGATCCTCAAAATCAGGAGGTTGTCTTACATAGACTTCCTCTGTAATTTTGCCATAAATAAAGGAACTTTTGACATCCATTTGATAAACAGGAAAGCCCATATAAGATGCAAAAGCAAGGAATAATCTTATGGCTTCAATCCTTGCTACAGGAGCAAATACTTCATCATAGTCCACTCCTTCTTCTTGTCTATATCCTTGTGCAACTAATCTTGCTTTGTTCTTGATGACATTCCCTCTTTCATCTCTCTTAACTCTGAAAACCCATCTTGTACCAATGACTTTCTTTCCATCTGGGAAATCACATAGTACCTAAACGTCTTAAAGTTTGAATTGAAGAAGTTCTTCTTGCATGGATTCAACCCAACTCTCTTTAGTTAATGCTTGAGCTACAGTCTTGGGTTCTTCTTGAGAGATAAAGCAAGTGAATAAACATGTTTGTTGATCCTTATGATTTAGCCTGTTTTGTTTATACACAAAGCTAAGTAAAGCATTATGTGGCTTAGAGAAACCATTAGCTTTGGTTCTTGTGAGCACTCCAGAAGTAGACGGTCCAATGATTTGACCAGCAGGATGATCTTTATGAACTCTTAATGTAGGAGTCTGTGGAACTTCAAGATCATCACCCAAATTTGTGAAATCAGCTTCTTTATTGGAATTTGAGAAAATACCTTCATCATCTAATTCATCATTAGTGTCTTCTAATCCAGGCATGTTAGGATCATTCAAAGTACTGTGATCTAAAGTACTGTGAGAGTAATCTGTAGACATACCCTTTTTCTTTGCTGCTTCATAAGCTCTTCTTTGATCATCATCATCATAAGATTGTGCTATTGTTTCTTGAAAAAGCATCCTATTAAGCTCATCTTGAAGCGCTTGATCTTCATCAGACAATGTAGATATTGGTTCATCAGTACTTTTCTCTTTCTCAATAGATATAGGTTCTTCATCAGGAACAGCATCAGGTCTAATATTTACTCCATGAACAATGTACTGTAAATCTTCTTCTTTGTAAACAACTTGATTTTCTTCTCTGACAAGAACATAGTTCATATAAGGAGTCAAAACATCAAGATCAAACATCCAATCAGGACCTTTACCCTTTTGATTTTCTTGATCTTCTAAAAATTCAATATGAAGACAATCTTGAACCTTTTTGGTAACCTTGTTGTACACTCTAAATCCTTTGCTATTGGTACAATAACCCAATAAGTATCCTTCATCTGACTTGCTATCAAATTTTCCCAGAGTGTCAATAGTATTGAGAATAGTCAGAGGACATCCAAAAGGTTTCATGAAACGAATGTTGGGTTTGTTACCCATAAGCAACTCATAAGGTGTCTTCATCTGAGGTTTAGTGACTGATACTCTATTTAACACATAACAAGCAGTACTTACAGCTTCAGCCCAAAATTGAATAGGTAATAGAGAATCTGCAAGCATTGTTCTGGCTGCTTCTATCAATGTTCTGTTCTTCCTCTCTGCAACACCATTTTGCTGTGGAGTTCTAGCAATGCTAAACTCCCTCTTAATCCCTTTCTTGGCACAAAATTCATCCATAAACTTGTTTTTGAATTCAGTACCATTATCACATCTAATACCTCTTACTTTGAGTCTCAATTGATTTTCAAGGGCTATTATAAGGTCATGAATAGCATCAAAGGTTTCATCTTTAAATCCCAAGAAAAAGACCCAGCTAAATCTACTACAATCATCTGTTACAACTAAGCAGTACTTCTTCTTGTTTAAGCTTGCAACAGAAACAGGTCCAAACAGATCCATGTGCAACAACTCTACAGGTTCTCTAATAGTTCTTTCCTCAATCTTCTTGCATGAAGCTTTGTGTTGTTTACCCTTCTTGCACGCCAAACATGAATGATCATTCTTGTATGTTTTGGAAGGTAAACCTCTAACTAAATTTCCGTTAACCAACTTGTTGATATTCTTGAAATTCACATGACCTAATCTTCTATGCCATAGATGTGCTTCTTCAAGTGTTGCCTTTGCTACTAAACATGTTTCTCTTTTAGTAGAGTGAATATTCTTCAAATCTAGACTATACACATCATTGGTTCTTGGTACTCTTAGTGTTACCAAGTTATCATCAACAAGCTTGAACTCAGGGGAAAGAATAAGACATTCTGTGTCGGTGAATAACACAGGGTGCTTCTTGTCACAGATCTGAGATACTGACAAAAGGTTGAACTTGAGCTCCTTCACATAACGAACATTCACAAAATCTATGCTTCCTGCCTTGATGGTTCCTTTTACAGTAATTCTACCTCCACTAGGATCATTCCCAAATGCAACTCTTCCTCCAAAATATGATCTAAAATCTGATAGAATCTCTTTGTCTCCTGTCATGCTTCCAGAGCAACCACTATCAACAATCAAATGATCTTTAAGCTCCTCTTCTGGGTTGCCCTATACAAAGATGAAAGAGTTAGTTTCTTTTAGGAACCCAATCCATTACTGACTTGTGTTCCCCTTGTGGAGTGACATACCTAAATTCTTTAAGTATGTAATCTCCACTGTTTTTGAAAACATGATCAATTATTTTCGTTTGTTCCAAAACATGTGTTGGTTGTTTAACAAAACTTTCTTTTTCATCAAAATTCTCGTTTTCTTTTTCAACAAAATTCTCTTTTTCACCCTTACTTGCTGAAAGTACTGTTTGTTCCCCATCAGTACTTTCTTTCTTAACCCCGTTGGTTTTCACTTTTTGTATAGGTTTCATTGATCTAGGTACTCTGTTTGAGGTGTAATGCCTTCTAGGTTGATAGTAATTGGATCTCCTAGGGCTTCCATTCGAAAAAGTGCTAGTAGTACCTTTATTGGGTGAAAACTTAGCAGTACTTTGAGAAGGTACTGCTTGAGAAAACTGTGTTTTACCAGTACCTTGAAAAGTGTTGCTTGAGGGTACTGGTGGTTTGGAAAAAGGTCTTTTCTGGTGAGGGTACTTATAGTCTTTTGATAAATTACTATGGTTTACCCTATGTGAATGATTCTAAATTGGTTTATTCTTCCTTGGTTTATGGTTGGTAGATGTAGTCTTTGGGAATTTGCTTAAATATTCTGAGTGAAAGTTACAGTCCTTAATTAAATGATCAGGACTATAACAAACAAAACATAATTTTTGACCCGTAATCCCAAAATTTCTTCCTTTAGTTCTATGACCAAAACTATCCTGACTTTTTGGTGAATGACCAAAACTATCCTAAAATGATTTAGCAGTATTTTGAAAAGTTTTTCTTGAAGGTACTGCTGAATGTTTAGCAGTACTTTGAGATGAAGGTACTGCTGAAATCTTAACATTATCATCCATAGGTTTCTCAACTATTTCTTTTGGGGATTCAGAACTAGATGGACCTGAATTAGATTGACTAGTAAGCTTTTTCCTAAACTCTAAATTGTCTACTCCAAAACAAGAAACATCTGTCCTAAGTGGTTGAAAACTACCAGTTGGTGGAGGAACTGCATTATAACCCTTGTCTTTCTTAAATTCATGAGGTGTTTGACTAATTGATTCCTCATTACTAGATGTGTTTTCTTCTAAGCTAATGAGTTCATCATCACTAGTGGTTATCTCCTCTGAATTAATTTGTTCCTTATCACTAGGTGGGTTCTCTTCTGTACTGCTAAAATCCATACCAAAACCTAGGCCAGTTTTAATGTGTGCTCTTTTTTGTTTTTCAACAAAACTAACATGTGAAAGTCCAGATTCTTTCCAACTTGCAAATTTCTCTAACAATTCATCCCTTTCTTTAGTCATCTTTTCAAGTTCAGAAACCTTACATCCTGACTTCCATTCACTCAATTTTAATTGATAATCTTGTTGCTCATATTTTTCTGCCCAAGCCATTTCATTATTTTCATGAGTGATTATTTTGGCTTCCATTGACTCTAAAGTTAATTGATAACCAGCTACCTCTGACCTAGCCCTTCTATAGTTATCTCTTTCAGTCACATAATCTTTAAGCACTTTTTGATAAAAATCATTACACTTAGAACATACCTCAGAGATAGTGGGTGAACTTGGTGAAGTAGCTACCATGTCATGATTCAAAACTTCATATCTATTACGGTTTGAAGCTTAACCTATACGAAGGTTCGAAGCCTAACCTTCGTCAAGGTTCGAAGCCTAATCTCCGTCACAAGTCATAGCCTCACTACCCATGTTTGTAGTTTAGGAACGTAGGTATGCTCCAAAGCTGGTCAAATAAAAACGTCGCTCTATAACTGCCATGAACTCTAATTCTCTATAACTCTCTCAACATCTTTGTCAGAATAAGCCTATAAATAAAGAAGTCATCACAGAGGTATGTAACCTAACTTAACCGATATCATCTTCTCTACCTCAACACTTTCACAAACATAATTACCATGACTGATTCTCACACATGAGGCGATTCGTGGGGTGTTGGATCGATATACTTTGACCAAACTAACTACGTAGCTTGTAAGGGTTTAGCAACCTTGGATAAATCCTAAATTACTAACAATGAAACACTGATATTACTCTATTAAGTATGCAGAAACTACTTCAATAAAGCTAAGAAGAATAACTTTAAACTTCAACGATTATATTAAAACTTTGAACCTGCTTGTTATACAGATTCACTAACAACCCTAATAACTCTAATATCGTACTTGCATGTAATTCGTATCTCTAATATTCTCTAATATTGCGTACCTGTTAGCCTCGCTTTTTTAAAAAGATAACGTCACTCACGTGAATTGGACTAGATGCATAGTATACATTTACCTGTAGGGACTAGTATCGTTTAAGTGGCAAAGTTATGGTTTGTTGAGCCTATAAATACCCCTCATGACTCTCCATGAGGGGTGAGGTTAATCATTTGGTCATTGTGTATTGTTTCTCTTTCAATAAATTACTTTGTGTTTCTCCTCCCTCTCTCTATTTTCTCTCACTAGAAGAGATGAAGATATTCATATTCTTCCACCAACCTAGACCTCCAAACCACATAAATCTTATATTTTTCGGTCCTAACAAGTGGTATAGAGCCATGGTTATGTTTTTGACGATTTATGTTGGTTTTGTATCATCTTTTAAATATGTTTTACCCATATTATTTTAGATCCGGAAATTGTTTTCCTATTATTTTGGTAATCAGTTTTAAAAGTTTGTGTATCTTTTTTTTTGGTCAAAAAAGTCTTATGGTCTATCAATGTTTACATATCTGTCTTGTCTCGTTATTTTGTCCAAACAGATATATCAATCTGTAGACTGTTTTGTTTCATTCCGTGACTTTTGGGAGTCAAATGGTCATTCGTTCATGTGGTCAAACGTTGGTCAAACGGGGCAAATATTATGCTTTATAGCGGTTTTCTGGGTTATCTTTGAAGATGAACGGAAAAGATGGTCGGAATCTCGCCGGAAAAATGGTCAACGGGTCAAAACCCTAGTTTTATGCCTAAGGAGCCTCTTCAGAGATATTTACGCATAACTGTGAAGTTATGCGTAAGAAAAGTTACGCGTATGTTTTTACGCATAAGCCTTGGCTTACGCGTAAGAATCTGGGTTTACGCCTAAGGGACTATCTTTACGCATAAGCAGAAGTCTTTTCGCATAAGAAAAAATGTTAAGCGTAACTGTTAGTCTTTACGCATAAGGGTTCAAGAAATGTTATGCGTAATATTGACATAAGTTATGCGTAAAAAGAAAAAGACCACAACTTCATGACCACTTATACCAACGACCTCATCAAGACCTCAATTTACTATCATCTTCAGTCAAGACAAGGTCCATGAAAAAAACTAAACACAGCTGTTTAACCTTAGCCTCGTACATCACCAATCATCCACAATCTAATCCCAATCTATCCTATCCCAACTCATCTCATCTCAATCTACCATGACTCAAAACTCAAATCGAAATAGAAAATGCTTGATCTCAGATTCATATTCAATTTTTTTTGCAATCTTTTAAAGATTGTTTCAATTGAATCATCCATCATCATTGATCATCTTGTGATTATATCCGAATTTAAAGAAACAAGGATAACAAGTATGTTACTTTATTTCTTTTATTCGTTAATAGACTCAAATTAAAAACAATCACACGATACCTACCCGAAACATTGATTTCTCAAGATCTTGAAGTCGTAACTCTAGTGGTGTTCGGCTTGATAGATTGTATGTGACGGGAGATTATTGGGATGATGAATCTGAGATGATTCATGATTTGTGAATGAGATACGAGTTATATTTTTTCCTTCTTAGATCTGTTTTGGAGAAAATGATAAGATGGAGGCGTACTAATATGGTTTAGGGTTTGGAAAAAGTGGTGTGTCAGGTTTAGATTAAGATATGTGTGACATGTTATATACCGGTTATAATGTTTAGCTGGATCAGATGTCTAATTTGAAACATGGGCCTATGTGCTGCTCAATGAGACTAATCGGATGATGGGCTTTAATTAGATGATTTGGGCTTTGGCAATATGACTGAACTGGGCTACACGTTTGATTTTCAAAAATTGAACGTCTAATGAAATGGTTATCCAATTATTTTTTAACAAAAATATTGGATACTATTTTTGATTAAATTTGATGAGTGGTATTGTTGGTATGGTAAATTTTCACGGAGGGATACAAATTCACAGCTTGAGCGATAATTTGAAAAAATGATCACGGGGTTTTTTGTACGGTATTATTGACGAGAA
This sequence comes from Chrysanthemum seticuspe, assembly GCA_019973895.1. Taxonomy (NCBI): domain Eukaryota; kingdom Viridiplantae; phylum Streptophyta; class Magnoliopsida; order Asterales; family Asteraceae; genus Chrysanthemum; species Chrysanthemum seticuspe. The sequence goes on along the minus strand of BPTQ01000006.1, from coordinate 231,791,265 downwards.
ATTGAAGTGACGTTTCACGGGTGCACTTCTTTATCATTGAGACGTTGGTTGGTTGGATGCATGTCTCAAGATAACTTGTTGGGGTATTACTGTCACTTTAAGTGATTTTGAATTGACAATCTGGTTATAACTGATGTAAGGAGTTACGTTGTAGTGCTCACAGTGTGTAACCATCACTTTAAAGAGTTACGTTGTAGTGCTTAGTGTCACACGGCGTTGTGGATTGATCAAGAATTTAGAACAAGCAGTAAGTCACAAAGTTGGGATGTTTACTTCCTTTTCAAGTTAGTCGTATTGGGTTATCTCAATATGTGGTCATTACAATTAGCCGGTGAATTCAAAGGAGGTTCGTTTAAAGGTTGGTTTGAGAGAATTATTGAGAGTATATTTTTGTGACATATTCTCACAGAATTTTGATCAAGCTATGATGTTAATATTGCATCAAGAAAAAGGTAATACGGCATGTACGCAACATTATGATGATTCTGATAGCTCGCAACCATTAGGAGGGAGAAATTGGTATTTCCTCTTCTGTAATTGGATTACGAAGGGAATTGTGCTTAAGACTGAAGAAGGAGAAGTAGTGTGTGTACATCGGGGCTTTTTACCAACTTGGATGCAATACTAAGTGAGTTATGTTGTTATGATGTTCCCAGAACGACAACCATTATGCTATAATCAAGAGTTTACTTTCCCCGCTGCGTGTTGGAAGAGTGTTGTCGGTTCAGGAGGGAGCAAAAGAAAGAAAAAGGCTCACTAGTTAGGAGGGAGTAATAACCTAACTAGATCGTTATAGTTGAAGTTCAGAGCTACAAAGATTTGTGCCGTCAGCGCCAAAAATCATATGCCGAGATCGTCGGAAGATAGAACTTCAAGTTTGCCTCAGTATCTAGACTACAAAGACTCTGCGCTTGAACAAAATCAACATTGTTCATTACTATTGTAATTTACTTTGTTTTGTATTTATAGGTCTCATTGTAACCATTCACGTGTGACGATATCTTGGAGGGAGATTGTTAACCTCGCTTTTTTATAAAGATAACGTCACTCACGTGAATTAGACTAGATGCGTAGTATACTTTTCCCGTAGGGACTAGTATCGTTTAAGTGGCAAAGTTATGGTTTGTTGAGCCTATAAATACCCCTCATGACTCTCCATGAGGGGTGAGGTTAATCATTTGGTCATTGTGTATTGTTTCTCTTTCAATAAAATACTTTGTGTTTCTCCTCCCTCTCTCTATTTTCTCTTACTAGAAGAGATGAAGATATTTATCTTCTTCCACCAACCTAGACCTCCAAACCACATAAATCTTATATTTTTCGGTCCTAACAGTACCTCTAATGCCAATCTAGGGGTCCTTTTACAGGCATAAGGAGTACCCTAGTCGGTTTACAATTACAATCCTTGTACGACAAGTAATACTAAATCTAATCTAAGAATATTCTAGAATTACATAGCTTTCCATAAACGATATAACATAGCAGTCCTTTAGCCTTTGCAGTACTTTGACACAAGCAATACTTTGACTTTCATTAAGCAGTACTTTGACTTTCTTCAGCACTTTGACTTTCTTCAGTACTTTATATCCCAACATGGGGGCTTCCCCCCGTTCTCCGTCTAGCGTAGTGTATTCTATTTCTTATTTCAGGTTATATTGTACTCGACATCATCACCTTCACCTCTAATTCCGTCAATAACCATTGACGGCCTGGTATGTGCAAATTATGTAGAATCAGTGGCGCCATCGATGGGACCCACAATAATAAGTCCCGTTTTCCTAGTCAAATAACCACTTTCCCTAAATAACCATTTATTTCACCGTAATTCCCGATATCGTTGTTATCACATGGAAGCGATGTTGAAATCTCCACTGTTATCTCCAGTCACAATTGGTCCCTAGCTACAAACCTTACATTTACCATTTCAACAACCTCTTTCGAGTTTAAACATGGTACCCTCTGTTATGGTTTGTTTTAAGGAGAAGGTTCAAGCTAGTAACCTTCATAGGATTCTATGTTTAAGTTTATTGTAAGAATAAAGGTCGAAATCAGTATCCACTGTTGTAATCTTCGTAACCTATGTCTCAACCTCTGTTGGAGTCTATTGAATTTTTGTGCACGGTTCAAACATATAACTGGTACTATTAATTAAATTATTAGCCTATAGGTTCACAAGCTTGCACGAATTAGAATCCTACTTCAGCTATTAACTGATATCTATTTCAGTTGGTTTGACATTTTTGTTTGTTACGGCTATTATGGCACTCATAACCATTGGACGTAGAAGTATAGGTGGAAGTGCAGGTAGACGTTTCGATGAGTCAAACGTAGAATCATCTCAAGGTAGAAGACGTTCAAACGTCATCAACCAAGTCCCACATGATCCATCAAAGAGGACAATGATCACTTTGGATAGTGGAAGGTAGGCATATCTCTATACCATACATTTATATGCTGCTTATGTTATTTAGGTTCTTTATGTTGCAAAGTTTGCCATTTGTAGGTTTACTGCAACAACTATTCGTATGATAATTTATATCTTCAAGAAGATGTTTATATTAGTTGTCAATGTGCATAGTGGATAAGACCAAATGAGTTGGCATTTGGTTGTTGATTAGCTAGAGTTTAGGATGATTTATATTTACCTTAATTAGATTAGTCTTATTCAATATTTATATTATATTCTGTACACATGATCATTATCAAATAAACACAATATCCTCTCTACTTTGTATCTCATTATTATCATCTTACATGGTATCAAGCCTAATTGGTCCTACCTCAGAACCTTAAACAACACCGATCCGCCGACTCCGGCCACCGACTACACGCCGGAGGTTCGGAGGGCTCCCTTTAAACCTTAACTCTGTACGCGCTATAATAAACGCCATCCATATTTTGATGTTTATTTGTGAGGTGGATCTTTATGTTTTTCTACGGAAAAAAACGCCCTGTTTGTTCGGAAGATTCTTTGGGGGTTGAAGTTTTAGAACCAACTTTCGTTTTCTCATCTTTTCTTTAATTCGTTTTAGTTGTAGGGGATACTTTGGGTTATCCCGTTTTCTTTTCCTTTTCTTGTGTTGGTGATTTGTGCTAAGGTCACAAATCCACACACTATTATGTTAATGTTTTGTTATTTTTTCTTTTCTTTTCGAGTTTTACTACTCAGTATGCAAATATCTTTCCTAAAATATTGCCTACAACTTTGTTTGAAGAATTTCGCTCCAGTTTGAGTGCTCGATGTTCTCCCGCTCAAACCGTGGGGGAGTGTTAGCTGTCAATGTGCACAGTGGATAAGACCAAATGAGTTGGCATTTGGTTGTTGATTAGCTAGAGTTTAGGATGATTTATATTTTCCTTAATTAGATTAGTCTTATTCAATATTTATATTGTATCCTGTGCACATGATCATTATCAAATAAACAAAATATCCTCTCTACTTTGTATCTCGTTATTATCATCTTACAGTTTAATGTTTCTTAGATTACCTAGAATGAGGTTAATAGGTCTGCGTGCGATGAATTATGGGTGCTTTTTAAGGTGTGTACCCAAATTTGGTTTGTAGTAAATAAATCAAACTTGGTCTAAAATGATATAAATAACTTCATAGCTATTGTATGCATAGGCTTTTCCTAATGAGAAGTTATGGCTGATGTGTTGGTGCGTGAGGTGTGGGAGGATAGTATCATGAAGCTTTATCCAAATCTCATGTCAAAGGCAAGAAATTGTTTTTATTAGTAATGAAATTTATTTTTTTTTTGTTAAAAACGTTTGAAAGAAAAAAAATGAAAGTCGCTACTGGTGTGGTAAAAAGTCACTGTCGTTGGAGAGAGAAAGCTAGTGTGACATACAAAATAAAGGTCAAAGGTCGCTCATGATCACTGCTATGTCTAGGCTTGTGGGCTTATATAACTTTTTCAAAAGTTAGCTCATGTTTTATAACAACCTATTGTTCAGAATGACGAGGTTACACTCACGATAAATTGGTGTGTCAAAAAGGTTTTCATTAACATTTCACAACATGCGTTTAAATAAAACTATTTTAGCTGAAACTTTGTTATGAAACAGGCTTTTGACTTTTAAAAACTAAAAACTCCTTCCAAACACGGCCTAAAGGAGATATACTTTGATTATTAGTATCTTAAAGTAACATGTTTAAATAGTCTAATAAGGTCTGGAAGATTGGATTGAAGTGAAAGTGTAAAAATCACCATGTCTGTTTACCCGGATCCCACGAATCCTTCATATGAGGGATCTGGCTAGTTATAGCTCAGGGATCCGGGAATTGCTGACCAGTAGCTTCACAGAAAATGTTCAGATTTTGCACTAGGTGTTGCATACTAAAACTAAAGGTTTCTACTGGAAACATACATCAGTACAAGCAAAAGTATAAGATATATTGCACATAAGGACAACCTATAGATGAGTAATTATGATAAAAACCAAACATTAGGATAAGTAACAAAGTAAGTCTTGCGCAATCATGAGCATACATTGTTTAATAATAATAAAAATTCTAAAATAACCATAAATACAAGCATAATGTCCCTTTCGTCAATCTCTTCACTTTTTCTTTCTCGAGTTTATGAGGAAGTGAGTTAGGCATTTAATCATCCCCTTTGTTTGCTTGAATTCTTCAGACTCATTTGGAAGAGTGGGAAGTTGTTCATAGTAGGTTATGGGGTCGATTTGAAAGTTAGAAACGGGATCAACTTCAAGTTCTTCTTCTTCGTCCGAAGAGTCCGAGAGAGCACGAATTCTTTTTCCATTGATTATGAGCCGTTTAGGAGGTTGTTTGGTAAGTGGTACCATAACATGGTTAGCAAGAAAATGATCATCGATAATAGGAGAAGGTTGCATTGCACTAACATACTCACGGAGTCGTGTTAGGAGCATACCATAGGGAAGTACCATGTTATTAACTTTGAACACACCTACCATTCTTTTAACCATGTAATAGGCAAGATTAATAGGTCTTTGGTGGATGAGACAATGGATCACTTGGACAAGAAAAGCATTGGGATGGTCTTGTTTCCAACCAAAAAAATGACATTTTCTCTAAGGATTTCTTCTCACTTTTTGTAAATGGGAAATATCTCGGAGAGTTCCATTTGAAAAGGATCACGATTGATGAGTTCTTTGTTGCGGTTGAGACGAGATTGGTCGACTCTTTTTTTGAAGATGGTGTCTCGAACAATTATGGGGTCATCAAGAGGAGTGTGATAGATAGGTTTGGAGTCTAGTGCGAAGGATTGAGTAGCTATTGACCAATCTTGGGAATATATACAAATTCCTTCACATGGTATGCGAAGGATTTGTTTGAATGTGTTGAGAGGTAAGGTAATGCTTTGGTTGTTTTTAATGAAAGCGATTGAAATACTTTCATCATTGTTTCGAACGATCCTAACACTCTTGTAAAATTCAAAGATAAAGACTGGACAAATTTGTTCATCAATTTCTAAGAGACAATCAAATTTGATTACCGAAAAGACTTGATGAATGTCAGTGTTTTTAAGGAAATATTCCTTAACTACACGACCTTCGTGGATAAGTCATTTTCTAGCTTTTTGAAAATTTTACGATTGGTTTTTGAAAGCCTTTCTTTCCGATAGTATCTAGAAAGGTAGTGAACGGTGTCATGGTGATCTTGTTGGGTAGCCTTAGGCATGATTGATCCTAGAAAACAACTATTCCAATTAAGTAAAATTTGTCAAGATGAGTTTATGATTTTGATTTGTATTAGCAATGTTATTTTGAAAACCTTTAATTGTATAGAACCTTTTTGTAATGAAACCAATTTTATTATACCTAAGTTCTTCAATTGGTGATAAATTGAATCTTAATTGAAAAGTCTAAAACCATAAACCCTAGGATGAAGATGATGATGAATAGAACATATGAGTGTAATCACTTACAATGATTCAAGAATGAGATGCTTGAGAGTATGAATCCCTATGGAGGTTGAAGCAGATATTAGGTCGTTTTTGTGTTTGTAGAAAGAGGGAAAAACGAATTATTTTTGGTTTTGAAAAGCGTATAGCTGATGTCTGTGACACGGTTCCCCCGGATCCCTTGTTTTAGGGATCCGCCTGGTACAACTTGTGGGATCTGGGTATGAAGACAGAAAATGAAGTATTTGGAATTATTCTTTTTACTTGTAATAAGTTATACAATAGCTTATTTAGAAAAAGAATTTTTAGGATGATGCTCCTATTTGAATAGACGTTTGGCCAAGGTGTTTTGACGAGAAGGAAGATTGTTTATCGATTATTGGTAAGTTAACCATCAAAGGTCTATTTTGCAATGACGTCGTAGGTTTGATAATCTTTAGTAATTTTAAGAGAATAAAAAAGGAATACTATTCCCGATGATGAGTAAGTATGGAAAGTAGTGAAGAGACACTTTTTAGAGACTCGCGACTTTTGAAGTTAAAGTCCTAATTCATGTGTTCATATAGTTTTATAGGACTATATTTATACACACGGTTTTTCTCATGAAAGAAAGACACATATCATCAATATATTCATATAATAATACTATAAGTAAAGATCAACTAGTTTGTGGGTAAGGGAACATACCTCTAAGCTCTTTTTATGGTTTTTAGATACCATAGACCCGAAATACTTCATGAGCTTTTAAAGTAATCTATTGTACTTAGTAGAAGTAGGTTGTGATTACTTTTGAGTTCTTCTTTGGGTGTTTGCTTCATTTTTCTATGGATAGAAATGAAGTCTTTGGAAGAGTCCTAGCAAGAAGATTTCTTAAAGAGAAATTGTTAGAATAATCTATCACTATCCAACATTAAAAAAAAATTGTTTTAAGAGATTTCCTTTTTTGTAGTTTTCAATCATATACGGATCGTATCAAGTTTTTAAAGTACAATATACTCTAAGAAACTTGGTAACGATACTCTTGTACCAATTGTGGAAAACTAGAAAGGGGGGTTGAATAGTTTTACCGATTAAAACTTCGTTTTAAACTATTTAGATCGACTTATGTCAATCTATTTAATGTGTGTGTTGGATGATGATAGATAAGCATGTAAACAAGTAATGCAAAGATAAAGAGTAAGGAACACAAAACCACGACACAAGTATTTATAGTGGTTCGGCTACAAGGACACCTTCCTTGCCCTACTCCACTCCCCGAGTTCCCCACTCGAGAGTTCATAAGCACTACACAACACATGCTTCTTAATGTGGCGGAGAAGTCTTCACAACGTCGCCTACTCTTTATCCGGTACAAGGCTAGACACCGGGTTCTTCCACGAGGTAGAAACAAACCTAATCAAAACGTTTCCTACACTTTATCCGGTACAAGGCTAGATACCGAGTTCCATTACAAAGGAGGAACTACTACCCAACACTACACCAATACACGAATACCCCAAAGAAGACACACTCCTTATTACAACATCATAAGGATATCAATATCCTTTAACCAAAACTATCTATCTTGTACATCGATGCACCATATCGAATGTACTCCCTTGGCACCTTTCACTAATGCCTTCGACACGACCCTTTGGCACCTTTCACTAATACCTTCGACTTGACCCTTTGGCACCTTTCACTAATGCCTTCGACTTGACCCTTTGGCACCTTTCACTAATTCCTTAAACACAACACTTCTAAGGAGGGAGGAAAGAACTATGAACAAGATAACTTCAGTAGTCTTGATGATGACGAAGCTTGGCAACTCATGGGCTTGAGCTTGCTTGATTTCAAGAGGTGGTGATCTCGCCTTTAAGAGGAACTTAGAGAATCACACAAACATAAAACTACATAGATAGATCCTTTGGATCTGAGGTTAGAGATATTACAATACTAAGAGAGAGTAGGGGTGAGTTGCAAGTGAGAAATGACTCACTATTTATTGGCAAAATTCTCTGCTGTTTCACGGTTCCCACGGATCCCTCCCAGGGATCCGGCTAGTGCAATCCAAGGGATCCGGCAGATGGGTCTGCTTAAGTCCGGATTTTGGGTTGCAAACCGGGTTATGGGTTATGGGTTATGAACCATGGATTATGGGTAATGAATTATGGATACCCAACAAGATGCAATGTATATAGATATTGGGTCACGGGTCTTGGGTTATGGATTATGGATAATACCTAACATGACTTCATGCATGATGTCATGCAATGGGTCATGGGTTATGGATCAAGCTCCATGAGTATGGGCCATGGACTTTGGGTTTCACCCAACAATATTCAATGTATCTAGTCAATGGGTTAAGGACTTAGATTTTTGCCCATTACATTACCCATTATAATATATACCAAGTATATATATATATATATATATATATATATATATATATATATATATATATATATATATATATATATATATATAATCTAGATCAAATAAGATCAAACTTAAAGTTGTTAAAATGAGATCGAACTAACATTTGACAAGCGATACTCTCCTTACAATAATTTTTATTTTATTTACTACAACTAAAATTGTTAAAATTTCGATAGATTTCTTTTTAAAATTTACAACACCTAGGTGATACACTTTGATTAGAAGTTTAATGTGTATCAGGTTTTTGTATGTGTATCAGGTTTTGGAATATTTATTAGTGTAATGTGTATCAGGTGTATCACTAATCGAAACTCATGTATCATTTGGTTATTAGTTGCTAAAATGTTAATTTGTATTAAAATATTATTTTTTTGTGTATGATTGCTAAAATTGTTATTTATAAATGTTTTAGTGGTTTTTTAGATTTGATCTTATTTTTTCAACTTTAAGTTTGATCTCACATTAACCCTCCTATATATATATATAATATATATATATATATATATATATATATATATATATATATATATATATATATATATATATATATATATATATATATATATATATATATATGTACATCTCCAAATTATATAAACACTAGTTGTTATACATATGCATTTCTATAAGATGTAAGCAATATTACTTGTTTAGTGTTTTATATGAAAATGTATGTGTGTTAGTAAACTATTGGCTCAAATCATTTACGTATTTTATTTGTTTCGTTAAAATGATTTTACTTTTGTTATCGACAAAACATTAGAAGATCGTAAAATATAAATAGACGTTTTTACGGCTTATTTGTATTAACATTATCTATACTATCTTATAATGAATCTTTGACATTCTCTCATATTAATTTTTTAAGACTAACCAAAAATAGATTTTTAAGCAAATACAAGTAAGTAAGCATAATTTACAAGTATTTAAAGCTCAAATAAAACTAAAAAATAATAATTCAACACATACAATTAATACACAATTAAAAACACTCCTTCACCAAAATATACAGCTATTTAATCACAATGTACAATCTAATTATTCCTCATGCCAAAAGGAACAAAATAGCGAAAAGAAAAGGACATGGGTTAAGCACAGCCAAAACAGTGAATCTGATAAATTCTTGGGATGATGTTGTAGATAGTTAATTTCCAATACTATGTTTGATAATGTTAAGAACACTTAACAAAAAGAAATACAACTCAGTTTAATAGGAGAACACTTAAGAAAAAAAGATGGTCAAAAAAAAAAAAATGTTAGCACAAATATATTCTTGAGAACATTTTCGAATTCTCAGAAGAACCTATGTGCTAGACAATAATCAAATATCAAAATGGAAGGAATAAAAAAAATGAACCAGTTTAACTTTAAAATCGAGTTGTTAAATATAGAGATGACTCTTTGGAGTTGAACAACTGAGGTAGAGAATGGTGAGAAAGGAGGCATGAAATTTTATAAAGTAACTAGCAGGGTATCTGAGCGATGCAGCGGCGGGTACTCTGAAATAAAATTTTTCAATGAACCATGCTTTATAATCTGAAACGTTTTATGTGACGAAAAATTTGCGAATGCCAAAAGTTTCACGTCGCATATTTCAACTCTTTAGAATATTATAGTAGGGTACCCGCGCGTTGCGACGACGGGTATCAAGTAATAAAATTTTCGGCAAAAAATGTTTTCAATTTTATGTTTTCTCTTACAATAACTTTACCAATAGCGAAAACATAATGAGTTTGAGTAACTTTAAAAAAAGTGATAGATAATATCAAACTAATTCATATAAAAACAATTGAAAGTGGCGTGATTTTGCGTTGCGATAGTCAATAATGTTATGGGGTTATTGTCAAATTAGTTTATAGTGATCCGTAGTCACAAGTAAGTAGAAACATTTTTTTAATGAAATATATATGTAATAATCAACACCTCGTAATAAGTAAATATAATATATTTTTGAACATGTTTGTATCATTAATATTGTTTATTACACTTGTCCTATATAGATAAAAGATATAAATAAAAGAGTGCTTATAATGTATACATCTTGTAAAATATATATTTATGAAAATGTTTGAATCATTAATATTGTTTATAACACTTGTCCCGCATAAATAGAAGATATAAATAAAAGAATGCTTATAATGTAAAGAAAACTTACATGTTTAAGCAATCATTTAGAGTTATCCATGAAAAATATAATAATTAATATACTAATATATTAATCATTGAATTAGCACTTAGCACTTTGTGCATTTGCATAATTTGTCTTAAAAAATATTCCCGACTTTTACAAAAAACCGTTTTTTACTTTTGTGGTAAATTTTATTTAAAATAATTTAAAATTTATTTAAATTGGTTCTCGAAACACTTTTTCAATATAATAATAGTTTTGGAACTTTGTAGTTTTGCATGAATTTTAAAAGCATATTCATTTATATGTGCATTTTTGCATTTAAACTAAACTAATTCAAAAAGAAATAATAAATGAAGCATTAAAATGTTGTGGAAGATAAATTAGTAAAAGCTATGTATTGTGTATATTATGCATTAAAAATTGTAATGCTTAAAAAACACATTAATGACATCTTAAAAAAATTAAAAAAAAAAGGTGCTAAATGCTTTATAAGTAGTATAAATACGTTAATAAACCCTAATATTGAATGGGCCAAAAAGCATACTCCACATATATTAACATTAAGAGAATGAGATTTTTAAGTTTTGAGTAAATTACATGGATGGTCCCTGTGGTATGTCAAAAGTAACAACTTTCGTCCCTGAAAGTTTGAAGTTGCACTGGTAGTCTCTAAGTTGGTAAACAAATAACACCACCGATCCTTTAGTTTAACGGACGTTAAGTAAGTTAGTTATAATTTACACGTTAGCCCCTTTGGTAAAAGATCCTTGCATCGTCTATCCTTAAATTTATTTACATAATTCGTCCTTGTGGTTAGGCCGGTCAACGGTAGTCAACGCCACGTGTCACCACATGAGTGGTGCCACGTGTCGTCGGGTCGGGTCGGATCAGTGAACGGGTCGGGTCGGGTTGCCACGTGTCGTCGGGTCGGGTCGGATCAGTGAACGGGTCGGGTCGGATTGCCACGTGGACCAGTGAGGTGGTGCCACGTGGCATTGGTAAAATATACCACATATTTGGCTACCCCTAGGATTCAAACCTGGGATATTTGTGTTGGAAGCAAAGCTTTGCCCAACTTGGCTAAGCATAGCTTCAATAATATTCCCCTAAATCTATTACATAACCTTTCCTAAAATTTAAGGGCCCAATTCAATAACAATAAAAATGTTCCATTTAGTTTTTGGCCTATCAATTTAAATGGTTATATGGACTGTAAAAAAATATATAAGTATACCGTCGGACTCGTTTTTTCTTGCTCTTTCCAATGGTATGCTCGGGGAATTTTTTCGACTTCGTTAGAACCTCGAAAAATGCAAAAACGTCGTCGAAAAATGCAAAAACATGCTTTTCCGAGGTTCAAAGGAAGTCGAAAAAATTCCCCGAGCATACCATTGGAAAGAGCATGAAAAAACGAGTCCGACGGTATTTTCCTCAATTTTTGAACCGGGCGAAAACGTATCATAATGTTTGAAAACGGGCGAAAACGTAAGAAAAACGGACGAAAATGTATAAGAATTGACGAAAACGGATAAAAACATATGAAAACGGATAAAAACGAGAAAAACGAGAGAAAACGTATAAAAACGGACGAAAAACGAGAGAAAACGTATAAAAACGGACGAAAACCGATAAAAACGGAAGAAAACGGATGAAAAGTAAGAAAAACGAACGAAAACGCATAAAAATGGACGAAAACGTATAAAAACATAAGAACACGTATAAAAGCGGACAAAAACGTATGAAAACGGATAAAAACGTATGAAAATGGACGAAAACGTTAAAAAACGGACGAAAACGTAAAAAACGTGTGAAAACGGACAAAAACGTAAGAAAGACGGACGAAAACGTATAAAAATGGACCAAAATAGATAAAAACGTAAGAAAACGTATAAAAACGGATGAAAACCTATAAAAACGGACGGATAAAAACATATGAAAACGTAAAAAAAACGAATAAAAACGTATGAAAATAGACGAAAACGTAAAAAAACGGACGAAATCGAATAATAAAAAATAAGAAAACGTATAAAAATCTACCTAAAGTAGAAAAACTTTAAATTATATACATCCGTTATTATAGAGGATAGACGATGCAACGCTCTTTAACCCAAAAGGGCTAAAGTGTAAATATATAACGAAATCACTTAACACTAGTTAAGTGGTGGACCGGTAGTGTTATTTGTTTACCAATTTAGGGACTACCAGTGCAACTTCAAACTTCGAAGGACGAAAGTTGTTACTTTTGACATACCACAGGGACCATCCATGTAATTTACTCTTAAGTTTTCTATTCGTAAAAATTTAAAGTGAAAAATTCTTTTAATTTAATACCTAAATGTATCAGCATTAGACATTTGCATACATGCCTATAATTAATAATCAAACTTGCATTTTTTTTTTATAACAATATCTTTAAAATTATAATTATCAAAATAATCTTATACTTTTTTTTGAACAACAATTTTATTAAACAAAACTAGCAAGGAGCTAGATTTACACTACTACAAGATACGGGTTATTAAGCCAATCATTTCACTTGAACGAGGCTTTACATCTAAACTTGCACTAATAAAAAGAAATAGAAACGATATTATCAAAGATCGTCGTCTGTGTAGGAGCCTCCTTATCAAACAGGAGCTTGTTACGGAAAATCCATATCGACCACCACAAGCCATAAAAGACACCTTCAAACACCGCTTTGAGGTTGGCCTGAATCCGAAGAGAAACCATCCAGGTGCGCCATTCCTCATATGTAGTAACATCAGCATGATCCACGTTCCACCAAGAAGAAATTTTCCGAGCAATCTGCCTAACCAAGCTGCATTGGAAAAATAAATGACTGGTGGATTCCACCCCCCCCCCCGGTTACTAATAGGACAAGCAATTGAATCAATCTCGATGCCATGACGAGAAATATTAAGTCTCGTTGGCAAAGCGTCAATTTCGATTTTCCAAGCAATAATATTCACCTTAATTGGCATGGATTTAACCCACCTTGTCAACGAGTTAACACCCGGGAAACGTTTCTCATCAATCACCTTCCGGATAGAAGCAACCGAGAATTCCCTAGAATTTTCCAACGACCAAACGTGTTTATCAGCAATAGGCGTAAGAGTAGCCGCACTAATCAACTCAGAAATATCACCAAGTTGCGATTCTTCAACCCCACTTCGCGCTTTTCGACGAAATAATTATCTATACTAGAATCGTTCAATTTCATGCTAACAGTGGAATTCTTTAACGCATATATATGCGGAAACAGATCTTTAAGAACAACACCTTCGCACCATTTGTCTTCCCAAAACAGCGTGGTGTCCCCATTCCCCAGTTTAAGCCGTATATAATCGAATATATTGACCCCCTGATTCTACAACACCTTCACTTCCTGAACAATAGAACTCCAGCAGGTCCGAACACCCGCATTCAAATCCTTGCCCAGCCTCCCGTCAGAACCGTGAATAGCCTTAATGACTCTTGTCCATAGAGATGTTTTATGAGCATAAAAACGCCATACCCATTTAAGTATTAATCCTCTGTTAAGTGCATACAAGCTGGAAACCCCCAAACCCCCTTTTTCTTTCGTTGTTAACACCTTACTCCACTTCACCCACGATGCTTTTTTACTTCTTGGATCATGCCCATTAAAGAAATGACTACGAATTGATTCAAGTGTTTGAAGAACACTCGAAGGGACTTTAAATATAGACATATGGAAAATCGGCGTCGACCCTAATACCGATTTAAGAAGAGTGAATCTACCTCCAATTGATAAAGTTTTCATCTTCCATCTCGAAAGACGGGACATCACCTTATCCACTACCTTTTTCCATGCATGCACCCTGGACATATTCTCTCCAACTTTCGTGCCTAAATATGAGAAAGGAGTATTGAGAATTAGACACCCAAGCTTAGATGCCGCATTTTTAACCTTCCCATCATCCACATGAATTCCTATGATCTTACTCTTACACATGTTTATCCGAAGACCAGAAGCACGGTGAAAACACTCCAACACATGAACAAGGGTGTCAATATTAGTATCGCTCCATTGACAAAGAAAAATCGCGTCATCCGCATAGAACAAATGAGAAAGATTTAACATGGAACTAAGTCTGATTCCTGTAAACATACACGCATCTACCGTACACTGAAACGATAAATGCAAGCTCTCCATTATAAGAATAAATAAGAACGGAGATAACGGATCACCTTGCTTAAGACCTTTGAAGAACTGAAATTCTTTCGTAGGACTACCGTTAATAAGAATGGAACCTCTAGAAGATCTAAGACAGCTTTAAATCCATGTACGCCATTTATTACCAAAACCGAATTTATATAAAACATTGTCCAAAAAAATCCCACCGAACCGAATCATAGGCTTTCTCAAAATCGAATTTGAAAATAAGAGCTTGTTTTTTCTTCATTCGACACCATTGCATGACCTCATTGAGGATAAATGGCCCGTCTAAAATTTGTCTTTCCGCAATGACGGCCGATTGAACCTCATTAACAATGTCTCCTAACACACCAACGAAACGATTAGTCAAAATTTTAGCAATAATCTTATACATTCTCCTAATCAAACTAATAGGTCAAAAGTCCTTAACCATGCTAGCATCGGGAGTTTTCGGGATCAAAGCAATAAAAGTCGAATTACATCCATTTGGAATCTCACCATACGTGAAAAAAAATACTTAACTGCCTCAAACACGTCATTTTCAATAGACGACCAAAAATGACGATAGAAACCAAACGTGAAACCATCTGGACCAGGAGATTTTATCCGTGCCACAGTCCCAAACCGCCCTTTTAACCTCCTCTTTAGACACCATACGATCCAAATCTTCTTGTTGATCAGTCGATAAGGAATTCGGAAAGCACATGTCAATACGTACACGATGATCCGATGGTTTATCGAATCTACTCCTAAAATGATGAAAAAATTCTTGTTTCACAGTGTCCGGTTTATCAGTCCACATCCCATTTATCATGATACCCCGAATATTCAATTGACTACGCTTCTTGTTTAACATACCATGGAAAAACTTCATATTTTCATCCCCTTCAACAGACCATTTGATCTTTGCCTTTTGGGCAACTTCCGAAGCTTGAACTTTACTCCCATGTTGTAACTTATTAAGAACCTCCAGTCGTTTGTTAACAATATCTTCCGATCCATTACCTTTGTCAATCGCCTCGTCCAGAACCCGTAGTTCCTCCTTGAATTTAACAAAAACGCCCTTTGTATTACTCTTGTGGTCGGCATACCATCCCCGAATTCTTAATTTTAGGAACTTCAACTTACACAATAAATTACGAATAGCATTACTGCCATCACTGGGAGCACCATTCCAAGAATCAATAACAAAGTTATCAAACCCATCCGCTTCCAACCAATAATGAAAAAACCAAAACGGTATCGGGCCATAATCAAAGCTTCACGTAGTAAAATAGGACGATGATCCGAGAGATATCGATCCAAAGTAATATCACTGATATTAGGGCATGTATTCAACAGATTTTCGGATACAAGGAACCTATCCAATTTGATCATCTTATTAGCAGATTTGTGACACCAAGTATAAGCACTTCCACCTAAAGGGACCACTTCTAACCCCGCGTTAGTAATGAAAGAATTGAACACGTCCACATCATGAGCATTAAAAATCAAACCGATTTATATCTAACCTCATTAAAATCACCCATCATAACAACCTCGCCATCCCATTGATTAGTCACATGAGTCAAATAGTCCCATAACATACATTTATCCCTAACATCATGTGTCACATAGACTACCACGATTAAGAGGACAGTCCCTGATTTCAACCACACACCTTGAATAATGACGAAATAATCCGATACAGTAATACTATTTCTACGAAAAGAGTTTGGATCCCAAATACACAAGATCCCTCCCGAGTTAACAATGGAGTCGCTATGAACATAATCAAAATTTAAATTACCCCAACATAGTCTCACACTAAGCAAATCAATAGTCTCCATATTTGTTTCTTGCAACCCTAAAAAATTCACTTTATTCTTAATACACAACTCCTTTACCCAATCGTTTTTGGCCTTTTGGGCGAGGACTTAAACATTCAATGAAAAAAATTCATCGATGGACTCCGAACGCTCCTTGGGATTCAATAATCTCGGTAATATTATTCACACACCCTTCCATATTATACCCCATAGTTTGACCCACCTTCACAATTTCCTCCATTAAACTTAAAATAGATCCCCCAGTATGCGGTACATCAGATTTCTTAAAACGTCCTGAACAATGAGATTCTGAAATGTTGTTTTTAGAGCCAATGTTAGTCATACCATCATCCTGATCATCCTGATTCACATTCAAGTTATCATCACGTATAGATTCATCATTGACACTCTGAACCTGGTCCCCATTTGTATCAGTCTCATTCGATTCCGCATCAAGAGTGAAGCCGGGAGGGTATTTAAAACTTAGCTCATCATCGTTTACCTTTCGTGGCACATCTGTTTTATCCTTGTTTAATAATGGGTAAATATCAAAAGGATCCTCCGATTGTCTCTCCTTCTGTCCATCGGATTCGTCAAATACCGTTTCAGGTACTTCGACCACATCACTGTCTTCACCACCTTTATTCATAACATGAACATTATGTTCACCATCATTGTTACCCTGTTCAGATTGATCATCATCCTCCTCATCTTCCAAGAACTCAGGAATCCATCCAGGAACTTCTTTAGCGCGAACCCAATGTACTTTACCATGGAAAACAATTTTAAAATTTTCAAATATGTTCGAGCATACCTTCGTGTAAATGGACAACCTTTTAGAATGAAAACTCGTCTCAGCATGATCATCAAAATCCAATAACTCTCCCGACTTTGCAGCGATCCTTTTGAACGTAGAATCCGACCAAAATTTGAATGGGATTCCTTCAACTTCCACCCAAACTATTCTACCCTCGGGTGTAAATTCATTAGAAGCTTGTCGCAGCACCGAAAACCACGAACCCGCACCAACACTATCCCGAAATAAATCTTTGGCCTTAGTAGTGTCGAATTCAAGTAAGATCTATAATTCTCCCATATACCGAACACATTAATTATCAAAACCTTCATTACATAAAGCCTTCTTGAGGTTTGATAAGGAAACAAACTCTTTTACCCAACATGTTTAAGTATAAGATTATTTTAATCCAAAGAAATTAGGGTTCTGTTTCTTTCTTCGTGCTTTATTCTTGATTTGCTATATGGGGAGTTTTAGATCGAAGGAAGACGACGTAGCCAGGATCTCTACGTCGATCTATGTCACGAATTTTCCGAATTCGTTTTTCGCTAAGGATCTGTTCCATTCATGTAAACAATATGGACACGTTGTTGACTCTTTTATTCCATTGAAGAGATCGTAAGATGGTAAGCGATTTAGCTTTGTCCGTTTTATTAATGTGTTTAACGTGCATGATAAGGATTTAAAACGTACGCTTTTAATGGGTCATTTAAGCCCTTAATCGAATACTTTTATATCCGTTACTTCTTAATTTCATTCCTTTACACTTTTTAGGTCTCTTGAAAGCAAAATGCTAGAATGAAGCATTTTTGGATGAAAAGGAGTGAATACATGAAGAAAATGGCAAAGTCAAGATCGAAGCCACTCAAGCTGCTCAAACAAAACCTGACGGCGTCCCAATCAAAGGGCGACACCGTCCCTATATACAGACTTGATCAAAAACATGCACCAGACGGCTCAGTGGAATTTTTGTTCATATAACCTGACGGCGTCAGGCTTTGAAGAAGAAGGGCGTCGCTCAGACTTTTCATCTTAGACGGCCCAGATCCAGAACCAAGAATACGTCCCAACTGAAGACTGGTAGTGTCATAGCTTTAAGGTGACGTCGTCTCATGGATGACTTGGCCAAGTCGATACCCTAATGACGGCGAGCTAACGGCGTCCCATCTATAAGGTGACGCCGTCGCAAGTGTAAATCTATATATAGAATTCGATTTTTCTGCATTTAAAGAGGTAGACTTTTGGAGAGAAAAACCTAAAACGTTTGTAGTCTGATTTGGACAGTATCTTAGGGTCCCAAACCCTACTTTTTACATCGAGATAAATGTTTTAATCCAAATTATCATTATGTATTCCATTAATTGTGTGTATGCTTGCTTGTTTACCATGTCTAGCTAAATTTCTTGTGTGTTTGCTTAGATCTATGAAACCTAGTCATTAATTATTGTTAGGTTGTTTCTTATCTTAATTGTAATTGGCTTAGGAGTGCAACTAGGCATCAATTGTTGTGTTTAATGCTTGAATATTCTTTGTGAAAGTGAGGCTTATGAATGAAATAGTTTAAGGACTTGCGGATTTCGTAGGCTAAACCCAAAGGTAACCTCAAAGAGTTAGGGCATACGCATTCCCAATGACCTTAGGAATACAACGCGTTAAGATAAGGTGTGACAATTCAACTGACCAATAAAAGATAACTAGGGAGTAATAGTATCTAGGTAAACATATTTTTAATCATCATACGAGCACACATCAAATAGACATAGCTACCCGTAGTATTAGATAATTAGATAGTAGAAGTACTCAGTAGAAGTACCAACCCCCAAACCAATTGCCCTGAGATATTTACCTTAGCTTTATAAAAAAATAATAAAAGATAAAAAAGAATCATCCTCAACCCCCACCTTAGCGTAATACATTTATTGCTAGCATTCCTATTCCCATAGAGAACGATATCAATCCCCGAGGCTTACCCAATACTACACTACAACGATTAGGTTCACTGCCTAGGTAGTTGAAAAACTTGCTCGAAGAAAAGGAAGTTCCTTTGACCCCGAACGCTCTTCGTACACGCATCAAGTTTTTGGCGCCGCTGCCGGGGAATAAAATAGCTAGTTAGATTTTTATCTCATTTAGGTTCCCTTGCTTGATTCCAATCAAGTGAGATTTTTTCTCAATTTTTAGCTTCCTTGTAGTCTATCCCCCTTCTTCGTGACTTTGTTCGTAACCTCATCACTTTTCATCATGGAAGGTGATAATCCACCAAACAAAAAATCCCCACCAACTAAACCACTTCCACTCAAAACACAACCAATTGACCAACACCCCTCTAACCATCGTCGCAACCGAAATATTAGTAGAAATAATGAGCTTCAAGAATTGCGAGGGGTATTTGAGAGTACAATTAGAGACGCTGTTGAAAAAGCGGTTAGCGCCTCGATTGTTGGCTCTATGATTAGCAATAGTTCAGGTAATCATTTAGTAAATGAAAATGTGAATGAGGAAAATAGTGCCTATTTCAATCGTTACCCCACTAAGGAAGAAGTTGCTTACCACCACTACATAATCGACAATCCTCGATCATACATCATTAGAATATGCCCAAAGATTAGGAGAGGAAATCCCTGGAACATCAAGATCCCTTGTATGATTGGATATAAGAATCTCGAGCACGCTTACATAGATACGGACTCCCCCATCAATGTGATGTTATCAGCTGTTTACAATGACATAATGAATGAGCGACTTAATATTAGGAGGGACCCTAAGTATCCCGGTGGGGTTTGCAATTTTGCGGGAAGAGTCAAGGATGTACACGTCTTTGTAGGAAACTTCACCTACTTAGTTGATTTTATGGTCCTAGAGGATATAGGATGTGTTATCGACTATAGCTTGTCCCAAGTTGTTTTAGGAAAACCGTTTGTTGAAAAGTCTCAACTAAGCTATAACAAGTCCGAGGGAACGGTCAGACTTGTAGAAGGGGACGATGAAATTACTTATAGGATGCCTTGAAAGATGAATGGATATGACCCTTTACCCCTTTATGAACGAGATAACATTAGAGTTTTTTAGGAAAAGAGCGAAGAAGATGTTGAAAAAGGCTTGAACTTTATGTGGGAGAAAAGGAGGCTCTACTATAGGGATTGCTTGACCCTAGGACCTAGGTATAGAGTAGATGAGAATTTTGTCAATATGATAGAGTTTTCATTGAGGATGAAAAATGAGACAACGTAGGAGCACGACTTCGAGTCTAGCTACATGACTTATAAATAAAGAAAAGCGCTTCGTAGGAGGCAGCCCATGCTTAACTGTTTGCTTGTTTGTGTGTCATATATATTTTTCATTATTGTTTATTCTCATGTTTGATTTTGTGAAAATGTTTTGTTTTGTCTTTAACCTCGTCTTAATTACATCTAAAGGTATTTTACAAAAAGATAAGTGTAGGGAAGATTACATACGTTTTTGAAGAACGTGAACATGAGAATTGCAATTAGTGAAATTGATATATATGTGTGTTTGTTAGAGTCAAATGCTTGTATCGAGTCATAATGGATGTTTTGCAGGAATTTTTCCAGGTTTTAAAGATGTAATTTTTCCAGAAAAACTCTGCAGACCAGTTTTTGTCATGACAACCTGACGGGGTAAGGATTATAGCCTGACGACGTCAGAACAAGCAGAAACAACTTATACAATTTTTTTCCGTTTTCTGTGCTACTTATAAAATTTTAGAAATTCTCAGGTCTTATTTTTCCAGAAAAACTGCAAACATCCATTCCACAAGCATTATATCTTAGTGTAGTTGTGTCATATATAGTTTTACCATCGATTTTAAGCGAATAAACTCAACATTGGATGGAGCTTATCACGTATACATTCTTCTTGGAAAAGAATTTAACCGCAAGCTCACACGGATCCTACCGAGCTAATCAGGGGAGTACTAGTTTCTTTCTCTTTTACTTACCTTCCTTTATCATAACTTTGATACTTTCGAGGAACATTGGGGACAATGTTCAGTTTAAGTGTTGGGAGGGAGAATAAAACGGGAACTTAGAAACTATTCTTATCCTTGATCATTTGTCTTGTCCTTAGTAAATTGTGTAATAAACTATGAGAAATATTTGTTAGGGCAATTTTAGCACCAAATTTAAATTTTATTATGACATGTATGAGCTAAAACTTTAGTCTTAATAAAGCGTCTCATGGATAGGAGTTATATGACTAGCACAAAACCGTTTACCACTCAAATTCCACCAAAAAAATGTGAGGTTCGCCCTAGATCTTTAGGAATAAAAGCATTCACCTTTAATGTTTAGAGAGTATACCGGTAGTATAATAGATTCTAGAACTTGTTTTGTGATGCATTCCGAGATCGCTAGTGAGACGAAACTTGTGTAGTTAGGAATAACTAAGTGATAAGAGGCATTAGGATAACCCTTGTGTGAAACCTGTATTATAATTACTTTTTCCACATCGGTCAAGTAATTACCCCACACCCTTGCGATGTACTCATCTTTAGTACACGATACCCCTAGTTAACCCCTCAGAGCCTATCCTTTCGCGGTTCTCGTGATGTTTCGGTTTTCCGGAATATCAATGAAGAGCATTGTTTACAATCCACCCCCAAATATACACCCAAATCGCCTTAGCCTACCTTGTATGCACTCACCTTTAGTGCATTATTGTTATCATTACTAAACCCTTAGTTCAAATATCTAGTTACTTGCATGGTTGCTAAGACGAGTCATACATTTTGTACACAGTTTTGGGATGATTGGGACTCATGGGTAAAAGTAATATTTTATGGAGTAACGGGAAAGAACGATAAATTCAAATTCCCTTTGTCTACATAATTAAATACTCCAAGTGTTTTGATCTTTTCAAATCGGGTAAATTAATGTTAGAGAAATAAAAACTCAAGTGTAGCGATGCTCCTATAAATGCCTTATATATTGATGTTATCGTAGAGGATGGTAGAGTAAAAATGTATGAAAAGAAAAAATCGAAAAAAAGAGTGTTAAAAAAAATGAAAAAAAAAATGAAGAAAAACATACGGGCTACCATCCTACATCTATATTTATGTTTATGTCTTTAAATTTATGTTTGTTTGTTTCAAGTTATCTAGAGTTAGTGAGTCCAGTCTTGGCTTAGCAACGCTACGCTTTTCATGCTTGTAACATAAGATTTTTGACTTGCCACCACTAAATATCGCCTATCCAACAAAACCCTTTGTTTCCCTACCGTAAGTCTAACATTACAACCCTTGCAAAGACCTCTTAGATAGTTGTTCCTAGGTGCTTATACCAAAGCGATGGAGGTTTGATCTAGTCTCAAGCCTATGGTAATCTATGTACTATGCCAGGTAATGAGTGTTTAACTTGCATTTCCATTTACTATATTTCATATACACCCGAGAGATGAGAGAATCCAAACACCCCTTGTGAGGTGCTAGTATATAATTTCCGTGCTTGTTATGAATATTGCAGTGCTTTTACTTGTTATGAATTATTCTAAACCCATGCTTCATGCCCCCTAACTTATAAATTGATTGGCCAAAAGCACATTTGCTTGAGGACAAGCAAATACCAAGTGTAGGGATATTTGATAAGGATTTAAAATGTACGCTTTTAAAGGGCCATTTAAGCCCTTAATGGACCACTTTTATATCCATTACAGCTTAATTATGTTCCTTTTCACCTTTTAGGTCTCTTGGAAGCAAAATACTAGAATGAAGCATTTTTGGACGAAAAGGAGTGAATACATGAAGAAAATGGCAAAGTCAAGATCGAGGCCACTCAAACTGCTCAAACTGAACCCGACGACATTCCAATCAAAGGGCGACGCCTTCCCTATATACAGACTTTATCAAAAACATGCCCCAGACGGCTCAATGGAATTTTTGTTCGTATAACCTGACGGCGTCAGGCTTTGAAGAAGAAGGGCGCCACTCAGACTTTTCATCTCAGACGCCCCAGAACCAGAACCAAGAAGACTTCCCAACTGAAGACTGACGGCGTCACAACTCTAAGGTGACGCCGTCCCATTGATGACTTAGCCAAGACGAAACCCTAATGACGGCGAGTTGACGGCGTCCCATCTATAAGGGGACGCCGTCGCAAGTGTAAATCTATATATAGAAATTGATTTTTCTGCATTTAAAGAGATAGACTTTTGGAGAGAAAAACCTAAAACGTTTGTAGTCCGATTTGGACAGTATTTTAGGGTCCCAAACCCTATTTTACACATTGAGATAAGTGTTTTAATCCAAATTATCATTATGTCTTCCATTGATAGTGTGTATGCTTGCTTGTTTACCATGTCTAGCTAAATTTCTTGTGTGTTTGCTTAGATATATGAAACCTAGTTATTAATTATTGTTAGGTTTTTCTTATCTTAATTGTAATTGGCTTAGGAGTGCAACTAGGCATCAATCGTTGTGTTTAATGCTTGAATATTCTTTGTGAAAGTGAGGCTTATGAATGAAATAGTTTAAGGACTTGCGGATTTCGTAGGCTAAACCCAAAGGTAACCTCAAAGAGTTAGGGCATACGCATTCCCTACGACCTTAGGAATACAACACGTTAAGATAAGGTGTGACAATTCAACCGACCAATAAAAGAGAACTAGGGAGTAATAGTATCTAGGTAAACACATTTTTAATCATCATATGAGCACATATCAAATAGACATAGCTACCCGTAGTATTAGATAATTAGATAGTAGAAGTACTCGATAAAAGTACCAACCCCCAAACCAATTGCCCCGAGATATTTACCTTAGCTTTATAAAAAAACAATAAAAGATAAAAAAAGAATCATCCTCAACCCCCACCTTAGCGTAATACATTTCTTGCTAGCATTCTTATTCCCCTAGAGAACGATATAAATCCCCAAGGCTTACCCAATACTACACTACAACAATTAGGTTCACTGCCTAGGTGGTTGAAAAACTTGCTCAAAGAAAAGAAAATTCCTTTGACCCCGAACGCGCTTCGTACGCACATCAGTGGAGGATTGGTCAGCAATTTATGTACGATATGGGTGGGTCATTTCAAATTCCATGCTAATATTGCAAGATTCAATAAAGCTTATAGGAATGGGAATAGTGCATTCAATAAGAAGGAGACTGACATGTTATTGTATGAAAATTGAAACCTATAAAGTATATTGTGCACAACGAAGGCAACGAATAAAAGCAGAGAAACTACATATATAATTTTAAAATACCCATTGTTGTATCACGCGGGTATGCTGCTAGTATAATGATGTGCTATTTCATCCTGCTTTTAATATTTATAAAACTTAGATAACTTAGAATAAACACATACTAACGGGCAGAGAACCCGATCAGATGTAGTAAAGCCTTAGGTAAATCCTAGTATCATCCTAAGAGAGCTGTGACCTTGAAAGAACTAAAATGATTAGAAATGATATTGATAATAAAAGATTGTGATAATTCATTGATATGCTATAACTATTCCAAACACACAGATACCAGAATTTTAGGATAAAGAGATAGATAAGCGAAGCTTAATGAAGAATGCAAATACGAATTGATTCTCGGTATAAAAGTTCAATATAGTGGTTAATTATCGCCAGACTCCTTTTCTTATTAGCAACTTGATCTTCATTAATCTTTCTAGCAACCTCTGCATCATGATCAATTTGAGCTTGTTCTTTCTTTGAAATCTTCCTTCTTGTTTGCTCTTTGCTCTGCAAAACTTCTTTTCCTTTCATCTTCTTGATTTCTTCCTCTGTAGTGGTAATAGCTTGATCAGCAGTGGTAACTTCTTCTATAGTGGGAATGAAATCAGTGGTTGCAGTACTGAGAATTTCTTGCTCTAGTTGCTGTTGTGGAACTTCTTGAGTATCAGCTTCCTCAGTAACTTTACTTGAAACACCTTCATCTCCAAAGTCAATTCTCCTCCCCTTGGTTTCAGCATCTGTTTTCCTCCCCTGTTTGGGAGAATTTCCCAAATCTTTATTGAGATCTTCTGAATCACCATCATCAGGTGAGGATGGAGATGATATCACAATCTTTGCAGTTTTTCTTAGCTTCAACCCCTGCAACTCTTCCTTCAAGATCTGAATCTCATCTTTCAAATGTGAAACATCCTTGGCATGTTGCTCCTTTAGTTGTGCCAAGCCTTTCTCCAGAGATTCAACCTGCTTTGCTAATTTGGTACAAAGTTCCATCAAATCCATTTGTTGCCCACTGCCCTCAACACTTCCAACTGTGTGACCTATTGGGAGAGGTGAATCATAGGGCATTGGCTCAGATTCCTCCCTAGTTGGACTAGTTTGAAGCCTGGAACCACCACTGCTTGTGCCTAAACCAAAAGGATCAGGTACATGCTGTATTGTAATGGGAGGAGTTGGCTGTTTTTTCCTCCTCTCATAGGTGTGAAAAACTGGTGGAGTACAATCAATGTTTGGAACAGTGATTATGGGTGAGTTTTGTACCTGTGAAATCTTTGCAAGCATTTGAGGAAATAGAGGTGTAAGAATCCTATTGCCATCTTTGTTCATGTTTTGAAAAACTCTAGGCTTAAGGCAACGGATTTTATAAACTCTTGTATGGGGTTGCAGTTGAAATTCATTTAACACTGCTTGCACAAACCTTGGATACATCAAAATTTTTGTTAAACTCTTTACATTGCCTTTCATACTTGTAAAAATATAGTTTGACCAATTAAAAATCTTATCAGTAGCTAGACAAACCAAAGGGTAAGCCATTGTTGAACTGAATTGCTCTAAGAAGTTTTCTTAGGACTTAGGCAATGTAAAAGAGTATGAATTAAAAATCTCCAATGAGGACAGAAACCACTCTTTTTGAAAGTAGCCTTTTTGTTAGTGGTATCATACCCCATGGAAGTAAGATGTGTATGAATTTCTGGCATAGGTAATGTGATGATACCATTGAGATCATCTAATTGGAGAATTCTCCTCAAGGATGCCTCAGTAACATCAATAGTTACCCCATCCACAGTGGCTCTAAGAGCATCCACTGTTTCATGTGTATCTCTATTCTCAATTGTTATGGACTGAACAGAAGTCCAAAACTGTTTGATTTGAGAGATATAGATTGTGGGATTAAGAAGTAAAGTATACCTTATATGGGTAGTGTTTAGAAAGTCCACAATCTGATGAAAAACAGGGCCACTCTTCTCGTTTAACTTTTCCAAGTAGGCCACTTGGTTGTGCTCATCTGCAAAAGTGATAGGTGCCATAGAATCTTTTGATGAAAAATATAGTGTGTCAGTATGAATTGTAAAAAGAACTCGCCAATTGAGAGAGAAAGATATATAGTGGTAGGTGATGAGTGTCTAAATACTCATCATTTTTACATAATCTAAACTGCAAAATCATCTGAAAACACTCAGAAACACATCAAAATGATCAAATTATCACAAATCAGTGTTTTATGTGTTTTAAATGTAAAAATATCAAAATCAGATGAAAAATGTATCAAGTTTGCAAAATTGGCAGTTTTAGTCCCCCAAGTTTTAAAAGTTGTCAAATCTAGTCCCTGGAATTCAAAAATGTGGAAATTTATCATTCAAGGTCCCTGAAGTATTCTAAGTTGTTTAAAATGATCCTTGAATGATTCTTTGGTCAATTGGCAAGAAAGGTCCTCAAACTTTGGAAATTTACAAATTTAGTCCTTGGACCTTTAAAAATGGATTTAATGCAAAAAGGGCCCTTGTATTATCAATGTATGGCAAATTTGGTCCTTGTGAGAAGTTTGGAAAAGTTGCACTTTCAGTCCTTGAAGTTTGGTCGAATTACAATTTTAGTCCTTGTTGTTACTTCTAAAACCAAACGGCTCCTTTTTCAACATATCAAACCCAAATCCAATCCACTAACCAGCTGGCCCAACATTAGCCCAAATCCCATGAACCTTGGACCTTGGTCTTGACCCTTGAGCCAGGCCACAATTCCTTTTGACCCCAGCCAATCCATTTTGACCCCCCCTATTATTAAACACTGCTGGTCAAACTACTTGGTCAAAACCCACTTGGCGCCCAAAACCAGTGTCACTGTAGCATCTCCTCCTCAACCTCTGAAACATCAAAACCAGAGTGGTTTTCACCACAATTTCAACCCCCTCCCATTCCTTGTCCCCTCCACACCTTCTAAACAACAAAAACTCTTAATTGCTCAAACCAAACTCAATTAAAGCTAAAACCTGCTTGAAGAAAAATTGGCGCCAAAATGCAAGGTGGACGGTTCTGATTAATTTGAGTGATCCAAGGGCTCTAGTGTGGTGGGAAAGATTCAGAGGATTTCAGAAATGCAAGAAAGTCTATAAAGAGAGAGAGATGCATTGGAGAAAAGATATATCTAGTGTAATATTTATTTTTCATGTCGTTTTAGTTTAATTGTCAATTTTAGTTTATGTTTTAAGCTTAAAAACTTTGTATTTCAAGTTATTATGTTATAACAAAGCTTTTGTGAACCTTTAATTCAAGTGTCAAGTTAAATTTCAGTTTATGTAAATTTTCATGATTAAGCAAAATCTCATGTTGAATCAAATGATGTTTTCAGTTGTTTGTATGGACTAGAATAAGTCACTTAAGCTCCTAGAAAGCTTAAGCAAGCTTTTAGAAACTCTAAAATTCAGTTTAGAAGAAAAAACAGAAAATTCACCAAAAAAAATCCAAATAATTAGTGAAAAATAAAAAAGGGTTCCATGGAAGTGTTCACAGCTGGAGCAGGGTTTATCTTGGATGGCCTTGGTATAGTGCTTCTTGGGAAGCTATAGGAATTGGTTTCAGGTCCTGGTTCTCAATTTTAAGCTTGGAAGCTTTTGTAAGCACTTTTGACCAATTTGGCATTTCATTGTTCTACTTGTTTATTAGCTCTAATTTCTGTTTCTACTTGTTTACTAGTTATAAATTAGTGTTTTTGATCATTAAAATCAATAGCTTGTTCTTTGGAATTCATAGTTGCTTTAAAATCTTATTTGAGCAGTCATAATAGCTTAAGTCTAATTTCTTGGTTTTAAGTTATTATTACTGTGGATTCAAGCTTGTTTAGTCTTAGTTAATGATTATATAAGGTCTGAAATTAAGCTCATGTTTTAAATTTAAGAGTTGCTTTGTAAAAACTTCATAACAGTTAACAATAAGGGGTGTTTGGTTTTTTGTGTTCAAAGGTTCTTTGGTCCTTAGCTTTGTTGGAAATCTGTCTAAATAGGTCTAAATAACTTATTTCAGTCAAGAAAACAAGTCCTAGTTCAAAGAAAGTCAAAATTTCAGTTAATCATGTCTTGGATGCTCACTGTTGGATTTTACATATAGCAGATCTTTATTTTGTGTTCAAAAGTTGTTAATCTTGCTATATTCAGTCTTAACACACCTTAACATAACATCATCAGTGCTTAGAATCAGATCAAAATCCATCTTAGTCAAACTTTTGGTTTTGAACAAAAGTCAAAATTTTCATTAAGGTCATTTTTGAATAAACTTTGGAATTTCATTGTGTGTTCAATACTGTGTTTTAGTTTAAAAGCTCTTGGGGATTTATAGTTTGATTGCTAAAGAAAAATACAAAAATGATAGTTCTTGGGATCTCAGCTTTTTAAGTGCTTAATTCTCTGCTTTTTGGTGGTACCTGTTTCATAAAACTGCTCTGTGCACAGAACATAAGCTCATTTTGAAAAGCTTGCATAAAGCTCCATAGTAGTCCAAATCTTGTAATTCTTGTTTCTTTGGAAAGCCAACCTAGTCCTCTTGGTGTATCAAGTCTTGTTTTTCACTTTTGAGCTTGTTAGCTAGGGCTGCTACTAGCTTGTATCTTGTCCCATTTTCTGTTTTTCACTACATAAGTCAAGTGCTTATTTGCCTATTCTTAGCTTATCAGTGTGCTTCTTTTCATTATTTATTTTCATTTTAGTAGCTTGTAACTTATTCCATCTTATTCTAGCTTCTGTTTCAGTGTACAAGCTTGTTTGAGCTTATTACACCCAAATAAGCTTATTTTCATAACTGTTGGATCAATAAGCCATCAAATCAGCTTATTTGAGTCTTGTAAATTTTTTGTCTTTATTAAAGTTTCATATTATTAGTATTAAAGTAGTTTTCAAAAATAAAATCCAGAAAAAGTCCAAATAAAAAACAGTGATAGCATTTATTTAATAGTTTTAGCTTTTTTTGATTTTTCTTTTCATCTTATTAATAAGCAAATCTTGTTTTTCTCTTTTTCTTAGGTTTCTGTCATCATATAGGATTTTTAGAAAAAGTTTTAGATTTTTCTCTATCTTTTTAGTATTTATTATAATTATAAATAATTAATAAATAATAAATAATTAGTAATAAATAATTAAAAAGCATAAATAATATATTTTCTGTTTTAAAATTAGTTTTATCTTATTTTAGATTTTTCAAAGTTAAAATTTTATTTTTCCAAGTTTATTTTCTATTTTCTAGTATTTAAGTGTATTTTAAATAGTTATTAATTAGTAATAATTAAATAAAAAGTGTGAAAAATATATTTTTAGTTTTAAAATTAGTTTTATAGTATTTTAGATTTTTCAAAGTCATAATTTTATTTTTCTAGCCTTATTTCATATTTTCTTTTATTTTAGAGTATTTATTAAATAGTTAAAATAGTTTTTAATTAATAATAATTAATTAAATAGTGTTAAAAATAATTTTCTTTTTCTAATAATTTTCTTTTATTTTTAGGTTTCCAAAAATGTTATTTTCATATTTTTAGGCCTTTTATTTCTTAGTTTTCACTTTTTATTTTGTGCGTATACGTAGTTTTTAAAACTTACGTTTACGTTTCTTTGATCTGATTGTTGTGCTTTCTAATCCTGTGTCCAATTCTATTCCTAATCAATCAGTAGTGTAATTTCTAATCATAACCTTTACAGATCACTATCCTTAGTGATCATTCCATCATCTGAATCAGTTTTACACACCATTGAGTCTCCTTGGGACTTAACGACCCGGGAATTCATTGTATTCTCTGATCTTAATTGTATTTGTGTTTAAGATGTTTTAAGTCTGTTTGACTTGACTGTGTAGCACAGATCAGTAGGGTTTAAGAATTTTGCACAAGTAAGAGTATCTAAGGAAAAGATTTATCTCTAGAGGATAAATAGCAATTAGGAAAGTAGATAATCTTCTTAGAATTTTACCCTATATATATATGGAAAGCAATTAACTCTCAACGACTAGTAAAAAACTTGTTACAGACACAACAGTTGTAACGGCTATATCAACAGTGGTAAAAATAACACTGTCAGTGGAAACTGTGAACTAGCAGTGGTAATTTTTCACAAAGATTTTCAAAGAGCAGTGGTAAAGAAAAACATATGAAAATTGGACTGCTCTTTATCATAGTTTTAAGCAAACTACCAGCTATCAACATATTTGATATGTCTTTACTATGAGCCGTTTGCTATGGACTAGCCAAATCTTAATCTTAAAGAATATGGTGAGTTGATAACCATATAATTTTTGGTAAACTATCAACCATAAACGGATTTGTCAAGTCTTTACCAGTAGCCGTTTGCTCTGGACTAGTTGATTCTTATGTGGATTAGACATGGTGAATCAATAACCATTTGTTGTGTGTCTCATATACACACCTTTTAAGATCAACTCCCATCTTTGCTGCATAAAGGTTAAACAAAAATACAAGCAAATATATACAAACTTATACAACAATTGTAGTACCCAAAAACTTCTTCTAAACACCAAAGACCATTAGACACAAAAAGTTTATGGATTTAGCATTCCAATACCTATTACCAAGCACTGAAATCTACCCACATCAAGTCTTTTTGTTAATAAATCAGCATAGTTATCACCAGTATGGATTTTGACAACTTGGATTAGCCTTTTCTCATAACAATCTCTTATAAAATGGTGTCTAATTTCAATATGTTTAATCTTTGTGTGTTGAACTGGATTCTTAATAATGCAAATGGTACTGCTATTGTCAATATGGATGATGGTATTCATGAAATTGTACCCATAGTCCAAAAGTTGATTCTAAAGCCATAAAACTTGAGCACATCAACTTGCAGCAGCCACATACTCTGCCTCAGTTGATGAATTTGCCACCATTGTTTGTTTCTTGCACTGCCATGACACCAATCTATTTCCAAGAAATTGGCATCCACCTGTAGTAGATTGTCTATCCAAACTAGCACAAGCATAATCACTATCTGAGTAAGTAACCAGTTCTAGAGGTGATTCTCTAGGGTACCATAATCCCAGATGGGGAAATGCTTTAAGATATCTGAAAATCTTCTTCACAGCAGTCAAGTGTGAGAACCTGGGAGTGACCTAAAACCTTGCACAAGCACATACTGCAAACATAATGTCTGGTCTAGATGATGTAAGATACATCAAAGAACCAATCATAGATCTGTACATGTGCACATCAACTGCTTCACCACTATTTTCCTTCAAGAGTTGATGTGTAGTCTTGTCTGCAGGGGTGCTGGATGACTTTGCATCAGAGAACTTGAACTTCCTTAGTATCTCAGCCACATATTTATCCTGATTGATGAAAATACCATCTGGCCTTTGTTGTACTTGAAGTCCCAAAAAGAATGTGAATTCACCCATAGAACTCATCTTGAATTCTTCCTTCATTAGCTTCTCAAATTCTTTGCACATCTCTGTCTTTGTAGATCCAAAAATGATATCATCAACATATACTTGAACTAACAAGATATCATTCTTGTCTTTCTTGATGAACAAAGTCTAATCCACTCTGCCTCTATGAAATCCATTATCAAGACGATAAGTAGTCAAGGTCTCATACCATTTTCTTGGTGCCTGATGCAAGCCATACAATGCCTTAACCACCCTGTACACTTTGTTTGGATATTCAGGGTCTTCAAAGCCAGGAGGTTGTGAAACATATACCTCCTCATCAATCTTCCCGTATAGAAAAGCACTCTTTACATCCATTTGATAGACTTTAAAGCCCATAAAGGATGCATAGGCTAAGAACAGCTTGATTGCTTCAATTCGTGCAACTGGGGCAAACACTTCTTCATAGTCAATACCCTCCTCCTGAGTGTATCCTTGAGCCACAAGCCTAGCTTTGTTCCTGATAACAATTCCTTTTTCATCCTTCTTGTTTCTGAACACCCATTTAGTACCTATTACCTTCTTGCCAGAAGGTAAATCACAAAGCACCCAAAACTTTTGAAGCTTGAACTGGAGCAACTCTTCTTGCATTGCTTCCACCCAACTTTCATCTTCAAGTGCCTTGTATACATTCTTTGGATCCATTTGTGACAGAAAACATATGAAAAGACATTCATTCTTGCCTTCATGATTCTTAGATTCATAGATTTCACTAATAAATCCATGAATATCAGGCAATTTTGTTTGTCTTCTAGTCTTCACTGGTGAATGGACATCCCCAATCACATTTTCAAGTGGATGTGATTTATGAATCGAAGTATGGGGAGTCTGAGGAACTGCAATCTCACTTGGCATATTTGAGATTTCAACATCATTGGCTTGAGCTTCCTCTGTAACTGGAGTTGTATTTTCTACTTCTGGTGTTGCAGTGGAAACTTCTGGCCTAGCAGTGGAATCTGTATTTCCATTGCTTTTAGGATTTTCAGTGTTCATGTTGCTATCTGCTTCCTTTCCAGAATCATTAGAAGGTTGAGCATCTCCAGTCTTTGGAATATCATCATTATCTGCATAGTCCCAAAGTGGCAAACTGAATTCATCTTGATCATCTGCTTGATCCTTGCTTGGTTCATCATCATCAAGAAACTCTTCTGAACCTGCAAAATCATAAGTAGATGTATCTGTAGAGATAGGTACATAGTTCATAGTATGAGTTAGAGTATCAAGATCAAACAACCTTTCTGGACCAGCTCCTTTGACATTCACTTTGTTTTCCAGGAACTCAACATGCAGATTTTCTTCAATATTTTGGGTTCTTAAGTTGAATACTCTAAGGGCATGTTTGGTAGGGGTGAATGGAAAGGCAAGAAAGAGAATCGAGCAGCTTTCTCTTGTTTGTCCGCTGTTACGAATGGAAACGGTGAATTGAAAAGTCATTCTCTTTCCACTATATGCTTTCTCTTTAAATTATGAAGAATGGGGAGGAATGGATATTTTGGAAGGGTTGTTTCTTGAGTTGATTCTCACAAAGAATAAAGGACGGGAGTAAAAAAAGACGGAGTGATACACAATTAACATGTGCAACGCACATGCTAAACAATCTGAATAAATTTTACATAAACCCTAGCCTCTTCTATTGATTTGTTCGTTAACAAAACCTCCAAATACGCTTCAAATATTAAATTTATGCTTCATCTACCTGCTACCTTTTTCCCAATGGCCAATTGATTCACTGTTTCTTCTCAATTATTCTAATCACGCTTTCTGATAAATCAAAGATGCCTTATCTTGCTAGAATTAGTTTAGTATGTTTGATCTATAAACCATGAATATTTTACCAAGCTTTTTGATTTAATATTCAAACACGATTATAGTATTCATTTGTGTTTACTTTATAATCTTTTTTCTTCACATCAAGCGGAATCTATATAAATTTGTTCAGGTTATGTTGATAAAGAATAACTTATTTGTATAATTCCATTGCATAATATTACCAAACACAAGAATCAATTATCTAACACATTTTTGTTGTTGTTTCTTTGTTATTACCAAACATGGGAATTGATTCGAGTTCTCCAAACCTATTCTCTTTCTTTGCGATTCCATTCTTTATTGCAATTCCATTCTCTACGATTCATTCGTACCAAACGTCCCCTAAAAGCTTTACTGACCATGGAATACCCAACAAAATACCCTTCATCAGACTTCTCTTCAAGTTTGCCCAGATAATCTATGGTATTGAGAATAGAGACATGACATCCAAATGGTCTCATGAAGTCCATGATAGGGGGTCTACCTCTAAATAACTCATAAGGTGTCTTGTTCTTCGTTTTCACTACTAAAACCATGTTTTGCACATAGCATGCAATGTTAACTGTTTCTGCCTAAAAAGTGATTGGCAATTTTGAATCAGCCAACATGGTTCTAGCAGCCTCTATAAGTGTCCTGTTTCTCCTCTCAGCAACACCATTTTGTTGAGGAGTTCTAGCAACACTAAATTCTCTTTTAATACCTTTATCTCTGCAAAAATCATCCATAACTCTATTCTTAAATTCTGTCCCATTATCACACCTAATGATTTTAACTTTCATATCATATTGATTTTCAACTTCTGTGATGAAGATCTTAAGGATTCCAGTTGTTTCATCCTTAGTCCTTAGAAAGAAAACCCATGTAAACCTGCTAAAATCGTCAGTCACAACAAGACAATAATTCTTAAGATTTAAGCTGCTCACAGATGTAGGACCAAACAAGTCCATATGTAACATGTGAAGTGGGTGAGCAATAGAGTTAACCAACTTTGACCTGCAAGAAGCTCTGCGTTGTTTGCCTTTGAGACAAGCCACACAGGTTTGATCATTTTCAAATCTTTTCTAAGGTAAGCCTCTTACCAAACCATCTTTGACAATCTTATTAATGGTTTTGAAATTAACATGACCAAGTCTTCTATGCCATAACATGGATTCATCCACTGTGGCCTTTGCAAGCAAGCAAGCATAATCATCTTTAGCAACAATGTTGTTCATATCAAAGCTATATAAGTTGCCTTTTCTAGGAATCTTAAGAAGAATCTAACTTTCATCAAGCATCTTAAAATCCTTAGAGAGGACAAAGCACATATCTTTAGTAAAAAGAACATTGTTTTTCTTGTCACACATTTGTGACACACTAAAAAGATTATACTTAAGCTCTTTTACATAGTACACGGGTTCAAAGTCCAAGTTACCAGTTTTAATGACCCCTTTACTAGAAACTTTTCCATTAACTCCACCTCCAAAGCTGACATATTGTCCATCATATTGTTCAAAATCTGAGAGATAGGACTTGTTGCCAGTCATGTGCCTTGAACATCCACTATCTGTGTAGCCTTGATCTGATCTTTTTGTCCTTGGATGTTCCTGCACATATAAGTAAGGAGTTAGTTTCCTTTGGGGACCCAA
Source organism: Chrysanthemum seticuspe (assembly GCA_019973895.1). Lineage (NCBI taxonomy): Eukaryota > Viridiplantae > Streptophyta > Magnoliopsida > Asterales > Asteraceae > Chrysanthemum > Chrysanthemum seticuspe. The sequence continues at coordinate 231,755,996 of BPTQ01000006.1, read as the reverse complement.
GCCATGACTGACTTGGATCTGCCTCGTGTATCAATAGAGTTAAATCTATCAAAGGTCATTGATACACCATTGGGATTGGCTGTAGAGGTAATTCCTTTAGGTTTCCATTCCCAACGTGTGCCGAGGCTTTCACAACATTTCCCATGTTTCCCCTAGTCTTATTTACAACCGTTGCAGTGGGAACTTTTGATTGAGCAGTGGTAACTGCTGGTTTAGTTTTTGGTACCCACTGTTGGTTATAGTTAACCCTTTTATTAGAAAAAGACCTTTTCCCTATTTGTGCAGATTTTGCAAAAGTTGTTTTGAGTTTTGCACTTGTAACATGTGATTTAGGGTGAGCAGTGTTAACAGTTTTAGCAGTGGCAAAAGTTTTAAGACCACTTCTTAGTTGAACTGCTCTTGGGACCATTTTGCTGTATGAATTAGGGTGTATTTTGTTTTGAAACTTGTTTGACTCCACTCTTTTATTCCCATGGACTTCCCTTCTCCCAACATGATAGTCACAATCAGCATGTAAATGATTAAAGCTACCACAGATATAACATGCTTTATTGTACATCACAAAATCACTATCTAGTTGTTGAGATTTGACATGATTCCAACTCCTCTGGTTACCCCTAGGAGCTGATGACTTGTTTCTATACATCTCAGCATACCTTACAGTTGATCTAAGTTTGTTAACTTGTTTCCTAGGTTCCTCTGTAATAGTATTAACAACTTTTGGGTTAGAAGCCTCTACATTCTTTTTAACATTCTCATCAATAACAGATGAGTCACTTGCACTTTCAAAAACATCAGTTTCATGCTTAACTTCTTTCTCATTTTTCACAAACTTGAGAGGACCATACTCACGAATAGGTTCCTGAAAATCTTTTAGGCCTGTATGAGCTAAATCTATGCCAGGAGGTGATGGAACACCCCTTAGTGGTGGAGGAACAATATTGTATCCCATACCAGACTTAACTTTACTAGTAATTTGAGCATTCCAAATTTTATCAATTGGCTTTGACTGGTAATAACAGGTGTCAACAGTCAAATTGACATTCTCATTTATCTTTTTAAGTTTTTCAAACTCTTCTTTTAATGCCTCATTCACTGCTGTCTTATCATCTATCTCTCTTCTAAGAATAATCATATCATCATTATATTTTGACTCATTTGCTCTATAATGCTCTAGTTGTTTTTCTAATACAGCTATGCCTCTTCTAAGGTTTGACACAACATAATTAGCAGCAAAAAACTCTGTTATTTGGTTTTCAAAAGATTCATTAAGCCTTTCACATTCTCTAGAAGCCCTACATGTTTTAGAACAACTTTCAAAGTTTTGTAACTCAGAGTCAGAGAAAGCCATGAGAGCATGTTCTGTAGACACAAGAGCAGCATCTGAAGGTTGTTCCTCTTGTCCATCAGCCATGAAAATCCAGTCATAGCTCACATCATCAATAGCCAACATTTCCTTTGGTTCTTCCACAATTGGTTCTTTCTTTTGCTTGTACCAAGTAGACCTTTTGTCCTGGTTCCTTGGTCTTCTACATTCTCTAGCAAAATGCCCCAACTTGTGACAATTGAAACATTCTACTTTCTTTTTATCGAACCCTGCAGTTTCACTACCATTGATGTGAATTGGTTTGCTTGTCTTCTTGTAGAATTTCCTAGCCCTCATGCTAAGAAGAGCTATCTGCCATTTTATGTCCATCTCCTCCAAGTCATCTTCATCAATTTGCTCTATGTCTTCATGAGTTAATATAGAGCCATTAACTTAAGTGGAGATAAAAGCATAAAAGGTAGAATCTCCAATACCAGCAACCTTCTTCTTTGAACCTGCAGTGGTAACACTAACATTACCAGTGGAAACAGTAGAACCAACAGTGGCAAAATCATCATTATTGTCATCTTCAGAATCATCAGTGTCAACAGAGGTTGACAACAATGCTAGGCTGCTAGAGCTTGTACCAAGTTTCCCTGCCTTCTTCAACCTTTGTTCAATGAGTTTGAAATTATTGTAAAGATCATTTAGCTTCATAGTTTCAATCTCTGGTTTATTTTCCCAAACTGTAACATTTGTATGAAACTCATAAGGCAAACTTCTTAGAAACTTCAAATTGAGGTCTTCCTTTTCTACCTCAATGCCAAACACAGTCAGTTGTGTGACAATCTTCTGGAGTTTGGTGAAGATGCTGTCAAGTGAGTCATTGCTTGAAGCAGAGAAGTTTTCATAACTTTGCTTCAACAATGTATTTTGTGTCTTCTTTGTAGCATCATTGCCACCAAACACTGAGCATATCTCTTCAAAAAGTTCTTTTGCTGTCTTATACTTGCTGAAAGCAATGATCTGGTCTTTAGGAAGAGTCATTAGTAACAAACTTCTGGCCTTCAGGTCATTCTTCTTCTTTGCTCTTTCATCATTAGTCTCAGGTACAGAAATTGTTACAACTTCTGTGTCACTAACTTTCTCAGTCTTCGTAACAGACTTAAAGGAATCACCAGTTAAGATGATCTCCCATAGAGTATAGTCTTGTATGAGAAAGTATTGCTCAATCATTATACTCCACATCTCAAACTCATTAAGTTTGAGCTTAGGAAGCCTTGGAGCAGAGTTGGACTGGTTGTTTTTCATCTTCATTGAATTGAGTGAGTAGGTTAAGCTTATTCCTTGGATCTTCTAAATCAAAATATCAGAACCTTCGCTCTGATACCACTTGATGGATCTAAACACACACCTTGTGTTAGTGATATTTTGAATTATATTAATAAGCACGCGGAATATATTTAGTAATACTTAGAAGACGGATTGTATGATGTATTGTAAGTGATAACAGTTTAACACAAAGCTTCAATATTATTAAGAAATAATACGAGTGATCTTGCTTATCACTAGGGTTACACCTTGAAGCTTATATGAATAATACGTTTTCTAAACAATGACCTAGGATCTCCTTTTATAGCACAAGGAGTCCTTTACAAGATAAGTATAATGCTAACTATATAGAATATACACAAGATCTTTTCTATACTTATCAATATACGTCTACATAACAATTATCCTAATAGCAGTGGTAATATGTATACTGGCAGTGGTAATGAGTTTCCACTGCTAGTGTAATCTTTAGCAGTGTCTTCCACAAAACTATAAGTGATAACTGTTAGTATTATTCCCAACAGATTCCTCACCAAGATGAACATGTCACCCGAGATCATTCGGCAACCTAATAGCAGTCATTAAGGGCCAAATCTACTAGATCTTGTCTGTGGAAACCAGGCCGTTAGGAACTTAGATTTCCCTTAACCTCTTAAATACCTCCACTTGATAGGTGATCATTTGGTCAGTTCGCACATGAAGAGTGGTTGTACTATGGCCAATTCCTTCCATACTTCGCAACCTATTAGACTGAGGTCAGTTGGTCATATCTCCCAGCCCTTTAAATACTAACAAGCTTATAATATTACCAAGACTAGCGATCTATGATAAGACTAGTAAATGTCTATAAAGAAATAAAGAGAAAATCAATACCATAAATGCAAACTTCAATTAATAACATGAATTCATAGTATAAGTCCTAGAAAAATATAAAAGGAATTCAAACTCGAATACAACAGAAATCATAGACGATGACTTCATTATTCAATGCTCCTAAGCCATGCTTCTTCTTCTGTGTTTGATCTCCCCAAACCCTAGAAGGTTTGGGAAAGGAGAGATGATTAAAACTGATGAAATCTTCGACTATTTATAGGCTCGGATACTAGTTATGGCGTAACATTAATCAATTAGTTACGTCGTAACTCTTCAAATCTTGTGCTTATCCATGGTTATGGTGTAACATGAGCTGGGGGTTATGCCTTAATCTTTGTAAATCATATGCTTTTCTTCTGTTACGGCGTAACCTGAGCTGATGATTACGCCGTATCCTTTGTAAATTTGATGCTTATCCGTTGTTACGGCGTAACCTGAGATGAGTGTTACGCCGTATCTCTTGTCAAGTAAGCTGCATAATGTTCAGTAGTCTTGTTACGGCATAATTATATTCCTTTGTTACGCCGTAATATTCAAAATCATTATTACGCCATAGCCTCATCACTTGGTTACGCTGTAGTTGAGAGAAAAGTCATCCTTTGGGCTTGGAAATGTCCATTCACTGCTTCCTTGCATAAAATAGGTCCTGAAATGAAATAATAAGGAATAAGGATATTTTCACTAGCTTTTTACTCATAATGTGATGATAAAGGGGGAAATTAACGCTTGGAATATCAGGACTATTTGATGTTATCAAATATCCCCCCACTTGAACTCTACTTGCCCTCAAGTAGACCATTTTAGACTGCAAAAGATACATCCCCAAGGAATGTGCAGTTAAGATTTCCATACTAGAATATTTATACGAGCCGAACACCTCACGAAATGGGAACGAAAACACTCTCACACTCCTAATCTAAGTGTTAATTTCGGGGTGATCACTCAATTGCACGGGCATAGAAATTTTTCTATCATAAGCTTGGCAATTACACACATCTCCACCACTAGAACTAAGGTTAAGACATTTTTTAGAAAGCAACATTGGTTAGATAGTGATACAAAGGCTATTGGGTAGTGTCATTACTAACGTGTGACGACGAAGTGGACAAAATCAATGATACATGACCAAATCCGTGGCCAAGACATCAAGGATTGCTCGCTGCATCACCTAGACACGCTTCACTACAAAAAGGTTAAGGTAAGGCATGGGATATTTTAATTGGTGAAAAGAAAAAGAAAACAAATAGTCTTATCTTAAAACCAAGTTGCCATCGCCCCAACGTTCATTCGAGGTTCATCTTCATGGTACGGAAATAGGATCATGATACGTTACGAGAATACACCATTTGAATATTTTCCCTTCTCGAACCGATGGTGTCTTAACTATCTTCCATTCTTCGAATGCGATCGAGGAGTTTATTCTCAATGCTAATTTCTTTTATTCACATAGTGCTTACAATATTCCGCACTTTTATCAACAAAGACTGTTACACACTTTTTTTTAATCCCCTCACTTGAGATGAGCATAAGGAGATAATTGGGGGGTCTTTAATGATTTTCAATAAGATGTAGTTGATTTGGTACGCCTTCCGAAACTTTTACTCAAACCTCGAACTAGGGCGAAAAATGACTTCAAGAACAAAAGATAAGACTGCACGGTAGGCTAAGGTGTAAAGGTGTAACGAAAATAAGGGTTAGAAAATGAAAGGATAGGCTCAAATAGGTGTAACTAGGGGTATCTTACACTAAAGGAGAGTGCAACAAAAAGGGTTAACACGGAGGTCGAAAAGTCAATGTGACAAATCAATAAACACACACAAGTAAACACAAATGGGCTATTTGGGTTTAATCCTAAAACATTTGCTTTTTTCAAATTGCCTCTTCCAAATGCACTAAGCTAACTTGATACACTACTCGTCTATGGTCTCAAAGTGATGTAAAAGCCAAGTTCTAAAGTTTACAATACTATCGGCACACTCAAAATTTGGTAGATTTGGGTAAAATGGGGGAAACGGAAAGGCTAAATCTCACCAATGACAATAAGGGTTATAGTGTGCTCGGCTATATGTAATTCTAGATTGGTTAAAAATATGACAAAAATTTTCAAATGAGTTTAAAATTTTTAAAACCAACTAGAAAATTAGGGCAAGTAGGCTAAGTAATCATACATTTCATTTCTATTCCTATCCCCCCACTTGAAGTGTACAAAGTCTCATTTGTACGAAAAGAAAGAAAAAGAAAATAGAAATGAAAAATAACCGAGAAAGAAATAAACTCCCCTCTCAAATGCTTGCCCAAGATGTCTCACTATAGGATGAAGGTGGGTCAGGAGGTTGCTAATGCGTATATTTTCCGGTGACTACGCCTTAACTAATATGTTGTCAAAAATTTCTTGCTGCTTCACAGGTTACGGCGTAACTGACCCAAAGGGTTACGCCGTAATTCGCATCACAAAATCAAAACCTGCACAGAAATACATAGGAAAATTTTGTACCCATCAGTACAATATATTATCAACCACACAAATATCCTAGTTATTAAGTTATTACAGACATATGTTTGAAATTATTTAGAAATTGTTCAACAAACAGGGGAATTAATCATCCCTGTGGAGATCATGGTCCATGGAGTGGAACTGAGTTGGGTCGAATGGGGAGCTTGTGGTGCTACCAGGAGTGGGCTTGGTCTGCATAAATTCCACTCCCTGCTGGATGCCAATATCGGGGATGTCGCGCTGGTACACATATCCAGGTCCATGCCATTGAGGATGGCTCAGGTGCATGCTTTGAGGCATTTGGCTCATACGATCTGCACTCCAGCTGAAGAAATCTTGTTGCAGCTGCTGCACCTGATCCAGTGTACCTGCAAAACCCTCAAACTGGTTACTCAAACCATATAAACCCACTCCGAGGTTATCAATCTCCTCGTTGAAGTGGGTGGACATCCCCTCGATCCGCTCATCGATCATCTGTAACTTATACCCAACATTAACGTGTGCCCTATGTCGACCCTTAGGCACACGTTCCTCAACATCCTCTTGGGCACCACCTGCACCACTAGCTTCCCCGACTTCTCTCCTCGGGGCTAGTCCAGCTAACTCAATCACTCCATACAAATCTTGGGTGCAAATCCCAAACTCCACTAGCTTATTCAACCCAATCAAGCGAGTTTCCTTCCCACGGGATACCCAAGCCAAAACCTCCTCAGTCATTAAATCATAACTCCTTGCCAACCTACCAATAAAATGAGACTCCTGAATCTGACTCTTACCGGTAAAACCCTTTGCTCCACTGCCCATGAACCTCGCCAAATAATGGGGGACATCAATGTGATTTCCCTCGTCTATCCCTTCTAAAAGGTACAAATCGTCCATGGTCATCTTCTCTTTAGCAGAGTGCCTTGCCCTTAGAGAGCAAGCAAGGATTCGGTGCACCAGACGGCGAATAGGGTTCCTTACCATGGTGTAAGTCGGTGGGTGCTTTGAATTGTACCCGGGTACAACAGAGATGCGGTTGAAGTAGGTGGCTGGATCATAGTCTTCGGGCCTATGCCTCCAACAAGTAATGTAAAACATTTGGAAGGCTTCAGAATCCATCTCTTCCCAAGTGTACAAACCCATTCTCTTGGTAAAATCCCTCAAAGTCAAACGCCTTTTCACACCCCCAACTGAAAATGTAATGAAACCTGATTATCATCCTCGATTTCATTTCTGAACTCAACTAAAGCAAGAAACTCCCGAACATATTCTGGAATAATTGGCTCGGTGATCCGAAAGAGCCTTATCCAAGCATTACAAGTGAATTCCCACTGCGAGCACGTGTATTTGATCTTGCAAAACTTTCTCTGTTTCCTCCCTGCAGACCCATTGGCAATCCCATCAAATGCCTCGAAATCCAAGCCTTCGGGATGACTAATGTCCTTTCTTGTCAATGTCTCGTAATCATCAAGACATAGTTGCCTAATCCCTTCATCACGAAATGCCAGAAACCTAACCCACTCAGTGGGGTTGGGAACGGGGTTTTCGCCTGCAAAGAAAACATATATCAGTTAGGAAAAGACCCTAATGATGTATTAGTTACGTCGTAACCAACATTACAGGTTACGCGGTAACCTTCCCCAGAAACTCAGTACAGCAGATGGTTACGATTAGCAATAGATTACGCCGTAACCATCAATTTCATCCAAGTGGTAAAAAGAATCATCAATTTTTTAACCTATTAGTGCTGAGGGACCGCGCCTAAACCATTAGGTTTGTGTTTGACCCAAAACCTGTTTAAACTAAGTCAAAACATCCCAAACAACCCATAATGATATGACACGAATCAAAATAACATGAGCAATTCATCATAATTATTAATTAATCAAACCAATAGCAATAAAATAATAAAACAAGCAAGATCCCCAAAATATTAGAATATGAACCCTAATTGAATAATCGATAGAAACGAATCAAAAAGAGTAGTAATAGATCTTACCAGCCATGGTTTGAGTGATGGAATGAAGAAATCTTGACGAACATTTTTGGGAGAAAATTTTACTGTTGTGGTAGGCGGTGAAAAGATACGTGTTTATGTAAAAACCTAGTTTTTCATCCGAGTGAGGGTTTTATACCGCCAGGATGTTACGGTGTAATTAGATAAAGAGTTACTGTTAGGATTTAGAAAATCCAAGTAATAAAGAGTCGGTTACCTCAAGTATATGTAATCATTAGAAAGCTCGTAGTCGTAGATTATTATAAGTTAAGTAGTATTTAGTTTAAGTAACACCGTGGAGGACGGACGGGTCTTTACCCACTGTATGCCTGATCCACAGCCCGATAGGTGGCGATTTATGTAATGACTATAAATACTCTCTACCTCCCAAGGTAGAGAGTTGGAGCTCATAATAAGACTTTTCTTTCTCTCACTAAAGTTCCCTAAACCTCTAACTTTCTCTCTCTAGAACTCTTTATACGCCTACTTTGTGTTTGGTTTGATGTGTATGTGAAATCCAATATGTTACAAATGGTATCAAGAGCCATGGTTTGATCATCTCTTACATATCTTTGGATTTCTAGTGACTTTTAGGTGGTTTTAGAGTTTGAAAAAGTTTAGTGGTTTTTGCATCATTTGGATCATTTCTAGTGTTAAAGTTTGAAACTTGAGTGTAGTTTTGTGTTTAGAATCATTGTATGTGCTTGGGTTTTGATTTGTTAAGCTTGAATCATCGTGGTTGGGTTGTTTTTGGATTGAAAAGTGATGTTTATGTGTTTTTCTTGCTAGCGACTTAAGCCACGGAAAAGTTTTCTTGGTAGCGACTTGCTTTGTATTTTGGTAGCGAGTTGTAGTTGAAGGCCTTAGCGAGTTGAGCTAGCGACTTGTCTATTGAGACAAGCCGACAAACAGTACATTTAGTGGAGTCTCCACTACGGGTAGCGAATTGGTGAAAGTTAGCGACTTGTACTTAAGTTTGTTAGCGACTTGGTGTTAGCGACTTGGTGCTTAGGGAGTTGCTCTTTAGCGACTTGACAACTTAGCAACTTGGTGCTTAGCGACTTGCTGTCAAAATTTTGCTAGCGATTTGGTTCTTAGCGAGTTGCTCCTTAGCGACTTGTCAACTTAGCGATTTGGTGCTTAGCGACTTGCTGTCAAAATTTTACTAGCAACTTGGTGTTTAGCGACTTGGTTCAGTTTTTCTTAGCAACTTGATTGACTTTGTCTGTAATACGGTTTTCTCTTGATTTAGTAAAATCCCGTGAAATAATCTATTTCCCGGTTTAATCAGAGAGTTATAAAATCCCGTTTAATCTGTCATCATGTCTACCAATGTTCCTACAATCATATCCACTGTTGCCAAGGATGTCCAAGCAGCTGGTTCAGATACTCGTCCACCCATGCTTGACAGAACTGACTATGACTCTTGGGCTCAACGAATCAGATTGTACTGTATTGGAAAGGAAAATGGAGTTAACATTCTCAAATCCATTGATGAAGGACCGTATCGGGTTGAGACTACTAGAGACTTAATTGATACAGCTGAAGATGGAACAATGATCTATGGAATTGACAGACCAAAGACATATGATGAGCTCGATGATAAGGAGAAAAAGAGATTCGATGCTGATATTAGGGCTTCTAACATCGTACTTCAAGGTCTTCCAAAAGATATCTACAAGCTGATCAATCACAACACCGAAGCCAAGGCAGTGTGGGATAATGTCAAGATGCTTCTCTCAGGTTCTGAATTAACTATGGAAGACAGAGAATCACAACTCTATGATGAGTTTGAACACTTCAAGATGAAACCAGATGAGAGTGTCTATGAGTGCTATGTGAGATTCCACAAGCTTGTTAATGATATGAGGAACATCAGAATGACTATGCCAAACATTCAGCTGAACTCAAAGTTTGTGAACAACATGAATCCCGAATGGCACAAGTTTGTCACCTTTGTTAAGCTAACCAAAGGATTGAAGAATACAAACTATGAGCAACTCTATGCCTTCCTCCTTCAGAATGAGAGACATGCTATGTTTGAAAAAAGGATTCTTAATCAGTTCAAAACCAACCAGGGAGAGACAAGCTCATCAAATGATTCAAATGCCTTCTACTCAAACATTGGAATCACAACCAAAGCCTCACAAGTTATACCCATGGGTAATGGTAACCACAAACACATTCCTGATCCTATGTTCAAACAAGCTGATGCTGATGCTCACGTGGGAAACTTCATTAATCAACTGGCTCTTCTGATTAGTCAAAACACGAACTCTCTTCCACACACCAACAACAATCTCATAACTGCATCCAATCCACACAATCAAGCCACTGTCAGAGATGGGAAGGTTATGGTACAGCCAGTTCAAGAAAGACAATACGAACAAGCAAGAGGTGGAGTTGGTAGAGGTTATGTTGCAAATCAGAATAGGGGAAGGAATGGAAACCAGGGTCAAGCAAAGCCAATCAAATGTTACAATTGTGGAGGTGAGGGACACATTGCAAGGAACTGCACATCGCCAAAACGCCCTCAGAATGCCGAGTACTTCAGGGATAAGATGTTGCTTGTGCAAGCTCAGGATAATGGTGCACCTTTGGATGAAGAGGAGTGATTGTTCTTGGCTGAGGGAAATGCTAAGACATATGATGCAGATGTGGATGAGCAACCAATTCAGGAGATAGGCCATAATCATCAGAATGCCTTTCAAGTAGCTGATTGTGATGCATACGACTCTGATGTTGATGAAGAACCCACTGCACAAACCATTTTCATGGCTAGCATTTCTCCAATGGTCTCTCCTAAAGTCTCTTCATCACCACAAGCTGGTCCATCCAAAGACAAAATCATTTCTGAGGTATTAAAATTATACGATGAAGTTGATGAGCAAAAGATACATAACGAAGTACAATCAACTGTAATTATTGAGTCAGATATTGAAAATATGGGTAATATCAATGTTGTCCCATATGATCAATATGTGAAACAAAGTGAAAGTGTGATTGTACCAAGTGATGTATCTTATGCAGTCAATGGTGACTATGCATTTGATGAATACACTGCACGTGCCCCTGATGATTCTGTCATCTCTGAACTGAATGCCTATAAAGAACGTGTTGCTATTTATGAACAACGTGCAAAATTTGAGTTGACCACCCGTGAGCAGGAAATGGATGACCAAATGCGTACAACTATTAGAAAAAGTAGGTTTAGAGAAGAAGTATTAAAACAAGAGTTAAACTCCTTACAAGAAAAGCTTTCTAAAACTGCTAAGCAAAAACAAGAACTTCAAGAAAATGTTAAAATGCTTAAGCGAGAATTCAGTGCTAAGGAATCAAAACTTTTGAATGATTTTTCTAATCTAAAAACCTTGAAAAACAAGCTTGAAAATAAGTTGTACGTACAAGGAAATACCATTCAGACCGCTCACTTAATCACTAAGCATAGAGTCTTAAGCGATAAGCATAGCATTCCCCTTGTTAAAGAACCAAATCCAGAGGTCATTAAGAAGGCTAGAAATGTTCATAAGGTTCTTTATGATGGCAATGAAATCCTTAAGCCTAGACAGAAACCTAGTTGCGTTGAGTGCACTAAGGAAGATAAGAAATCAGATGAAGTCACTAGGAAAAAGATGAACAAGAAACTAGATGATCCTAAATGCAAAGAGAAGAAAATAAATATCACACCCCATGATATCAAGAAGGAGAATTGGATTTCCTTGAACATGTTTAAGCCTCAGACATTGTTAACACCCGAACAAGTGTTCTGGAAAAAGGATTTAGATAAGCAAAAAACAGAGTATCTTGTTGTAACTAACCCCCCCTTTAGGAAAATGCCTTCAGCAACTGTGTATCCTCCCAATACACCAATGCATTTAGTTCCTAGGACTATTGCCACTAAAAGCAAGACCTTAATCAGTCAATATGTTATTTTTCAACTATTTGTTGATTTTGAGAAAACTTGTAAGAAAAGGATCACACCCACTGGTATAACTGAAGGGGAAAGGGGTTTTGAGCAAACAAAAGAATGTTATTTAACTGAAGTCATGTCTTTCTTTAAACAACTAAAAGATCATTTTGAAAGTCTTAAAAAGGGAATGAATTTAGACATTAAAGAAATGGAAAAGGAATTTGATGCAATGATAGTTGAGGTTAGTGACTATGAGCGAGCACTAAAATATAATGAGATTGAAAGGAAGAACTTGCATACATTTAATGAGACTCTTATTACTGAATGTGTTGCTCAAGATGTGTTTTTCACTGCTACAAATTGTTCCATTAATGCTTCTCAATTTCATGAATTATCTGTTGCCCTGAAAGTCTCCCATGATCGTGTCATTGAGCTTGAAAAGACTAATTCTAAACTAAATGAGAAAATTGAACTGGATGATCACGACAATTTGGTTAAACATTTTTCTAAACTAGAGGTTGAGCATTTTAACTTACAACTAAAATATCAACATCTTAAATAAAATGTCAAAACTTCAAATTAACAAACGGGATGAACAGATTCAAGCTCATTGTAACACGATCAGAAAGTTGAAAGCCCACATATCTCAATTAAAGGGTCAAAAGAACGATGTGACTGGTTCCCAAATGCCTCCTCCTTTAGATTCTCAGAATTCTCAAACGTTTCATCTTCAAAACTTAGTAAATGCATTACAAAAGGAAAACGAAAGCTTTCTTGAAGAAAATGAAAAGATTAAACGTCATTTCAATGATTTATTTGAATCAATAAAGGTCACTCGTAACAAAAATACCAAACAAATAGCTTCATTGCAAAAGGAAATTGAGAATCTAAAGAGCCAGGTAAAAGGGAAAATGCCAATGACCAATGGGGAGAATGGTGGATCAAAGGTAAATGTTTGTAATAAATATGATTTGTCTGTGAAATATGTTCCTCCTCATCTCAGAAATAACAAACTTGCTATTCAAACATATTTCTCATCCCTTAAGGATTGTCTAGAATGTCTCCGTGAGATTGTTGAAGAGGATAAGTTAGAAAAACCACTTGACAATGCAATTGGGCATGCATGCTTATATGCCAAACGATCTCAAGAAATTCTAGAATGCTTAATCACAATATGCCCTAAGTCTTTAGGTGAGCAAGTTAATCCTTTGATTCCGTGTTCTATGCCTAGTGCCAAGTATGATATCCATTCGATGCCCGATGTTTTGAATGTGAACTGTAGTATACCTTCAAGTAGTTCAGATTCCAGATCTGTTAAAGCTAAGAAAGCGAACTCTAGTATGCCTTCTAGGAGTACAAATCCCAACAATTCTAGTGCTAAGAAAGTAAACCTTAGTGTGCCTGCATGTAATTCAGATCCCAGCACATCTAAACAGGAGATGCAAAGAGTAGCAAAACCAACTAATGTTCCCATTCCCTCTACAGGAGTAATCAGTGACATTAAAGCGAGCAGGTCAAAGTCTCAAGACAACACAAGGAATGATAGGACCTCGCAAGCTAAGAATGTGCATTGGAAGAGAGTAAAAGACCAACCTAGGAACTTTAAGCTTGAGTCGAATAAAACGAATCGTGTTGATTGTAGTATTAGCCATAGGCGTACTGTAATTAATTCGAATTCTGATACTATTTGAAAACCTTGTAATGATGTCTGCTTGAATTCTGTTTCTAATCATGAATGTGGTGTGAATGTTTTGTCTAAAGCTGTCATACCCCCAGTTAATATTGCTAATGCAAAAATTCATGATAAAAAGGCTAAAAGGCAGAGGCGAAAGAGAGTTAGAAAACAGTGGAAACCCACAGGAAGAACATTTAGTAAGATAGGTTATCAATGGATACCTTTTGGCTATAAGGTTAATGAGTCAATGCCCACTAGAAAATGGATGCCTACTGGTAGAACTATTCCCTTAAGAAGTGAACATACTTTGAATAGGGCAAATACGGACACTAGTACTGCATCTATTCATAATGATTCCATTGCCTTAAATTCTGATATGAATGTTTCTATTTCTGATGTGGGTGTTCCAATCACTGTCACTAACCAAATGGAACCCATTCTTGCATGGGGATCCCAATTATCCAGTTATCCATTCTTGTCTGTGTTCAACTGTAGATCGTTCAAATCTTTCTGTGGTACCTGGACTCAGTCTGTTCCAAGCATATGACTGGCGACCGGTCGCGGCTCATGAACTTCGTGAGTAAATTCATCGGGACAGTTAGATTCGGGAACGACCATTTTGGAGCTATTATTGGTTATGGAGATTATGTGGTTGGTAAAAGTGTAATTTCCAGGGTATATTATGTGGAAGGTCTTGGTCATAATTTGTTCTCTGTTGGTCAATTCTGCGATTCCGATCTAGAAGTAGCTTTTAGAAAACATACTTGTTTTGTTAGAGAACTTGATGGTGTAGAATTGTTAAGAGGTACCCAAGGTTCAAACCTATACACCATCTCTATCGATGACATGATGAAGTCCTCTCCAATCTGCTTGCTGTCAAAGGCTTCTAAAACAAAGTCTTGGTTATGGCATCGTCGTCTCAATCACTTGAACTTTGGTACCATAAACAACCTTTCCAGAAAGGATCTAGTCAGAGGCTTACCCAGATTAAAATATGAAAAAGATCATCTTTGCTCAGCTTGTCAATTGGGAAAAAGCACGAAATATGCCAACAAACCAAAACCCACAAACTCTATAATGGACGTTCTTCATACCCTTCATATGGATCTGTACGGTCCAATAATAGTGCAAACTATTAATGGGAAGAGATATGTGTTAGTAGTGGTTGATGACTACTCCCGATTCACTTGGGTTAAGTTTTTGAGGACAAAGGACGAAACTCCAGATGTCATCATTAAACTCATTAAACAACTTCATATCAGACTCAACAAAACAGTTCGAATCGTCCGAACTGACAATGGAACTGAGTTTGTTAATAAAGTACTCAATGAATTTTATGAAAATGTTGGAATCAGTCCTCAAAGAAGTGTTCCTCGAACTCCTCAACAGAACGATGTAGTTGAAAGATGAAACCGAACTCTTGTAGAAGCTGCAAGGACAATGCTGATCTACTCAAAGGTTCCAATGTTTCTATGGGATGAAGCTATTGCCACTGCTTGTTACACTCAAAATAGATCTCTAATTCACACATCTCATAGAAAGACTCCATACGAACTTGTCCACAATCGAAAACCTGATCTATCATACCTTCGTGTGTTTGGTGCTTTATGTTATCCAACTAATGATGGTCAAGATTTAGGAAAACTGAGAGCCAAAGCAGACATTGGAGTATTTGTAGGCTATGCACCAAACAGAAAAGGTTACCGAATCTACAATAAGAGAACCCGAGATATCATGGAAACAATTCACGTTATGTTTGATGAGCTGACCGGTCAAATGGCTCCTGGAAAATCCAGTTCAGGACCCGCACTTCAAAACAGTCCCATTGGTTCATCCCTTGTACCAAATTCTTCTCCAGCAACTCCATATGTACCTCCATCTGAAGATGATTTAAAGAAATTGTTTGATCCTATGTTTGATGAACTCTACGAGCCAAGTGCTAATGAACTGTCAATTCCCACAACAGAGGCTGCTCATATCCCTGAGAATGAAGTCAATCCTTCAGTCTCAATATCATTAAGTCAAGAAGCGCCTGCTGCTGATAACTCAGTCTCATCAACAAATCATCAATCTTCGAATGTGCATCATGGAACTGTTTCTGGCATCAATGATGAAGTTAATCCTTTTGCTACTCCTGAAGATGCTCCATTTGAAAACATATTTGCTCCTGAATCATCATCAGAACCATCTTCTTAAGGAGACATCGACTCTGCTACCTCAGTCCCTCAACAACTGCCACATGAACACCTTAGAAAATGGACTCACGATCATCCATTAGACAACATCATTGGAAATCCCTCTCGTCCAGTATCAACACGGAAACAACTTGCAACCGATGCCTTATGGTGCTTCTTCAACTCCGTACTCTCTAAGATCGAACCAAAAGATGTTAAAACTGCCATGAATGAAGACAGCTGGTTCAATGCCATGCAAGAAGAAATTCATGAGTTTGATCGACTTGATGTATGGGAATTAGTACCTGCTCCAGATTGTGCTATGATCATTGCTCTAAAATGGATCTTCAAAGTGAAACTTGATGAGCATGGTGATGTCCTAAAGAACAAGGCTCGATTGGTTGCTAAAGGATACCTTCAAGAGGAGGGTATTGACTTTGAAGAATCATTTGCTCCTGTTGCTCGTATCGAGGCAATCAGAATCTTTTTGGCTAATGCTGCCAGTAAGAACATGGTAGTCTATCAGATGGATGTAAAGATGGCATTTCTGAACGGAGATCTTAAAGAAGTCGTCTACGTCAGCCAACCCAAAGGCTTTGTGAATCCAGAGCATCCTACTCACGTCTATCGTTTGAAGAAGGCTCTGTACGATTTAAAGCAAGCTCCAAGGGCATGGTATGATACCCTATCAAAGTTTCTTCTATCTACTGGTTTCAGCAAAGGAGCAGTTGATCCTACATTGTTCACCAGAAAGTCAGGCAAACATTTAATTCACGTTCAAATTTATGTTGATGATATCATCTTTGCCTCGACTGACCCCAATGAGTGTGACCGTTTTACAAATGAAATGGGCTCTAAATTTCAAATGTCAATGATGGGACAAATGTCATTTTTCTTGGGATTACAAATTTCACAAAGTCCCGGAGGCATTTTCATAAATCAATCTAAATATGCAAATGAGATTTTAAAGAAATTTGGATTAGATTCTAGTGACCCTGTTGACACTCCCATGATTGAACGTACTAAACTAGATGAGGACCACTCAGGGATCATGGTAGACCAAACGAAATATCGTAGTATGATTGGATCCCTGATGTACCTCACAGCTAGTAGACCAGACATCTTGTTCGCTGTTTGCATGTGTGCTAGATACCAGGCTAAGCCTACTAAAAAGCACCTTGAAGCGGTTAAACGGGTCTTTCGGTATCTCCAAGGAACCATCAATATGGGACTTTGGTACCCGAAGGACACCGGTATGTCACTAACAGCCTATGCAGATGCTGATCATGCAGGATGTCAAGATACTCGTCGAAGTACGTCTGGAGGTGCTCAGTTTTTGGGTGATAAGCTTGTGAGCTGGTCTTCAAAGAAGCAAATGAGTACTTCTATTTCCTCTACAGAGGCGGAATACATAGCCATGTCATCTTGTTGTGCTCAAATCCTATGGATGAGATCCCAACTATCTGACTATGGCTTTAAATTCAATAAAATCCCTCTGTACTGTGATAATAAAAGTGCTATTGCTCTCTCATGCAACAACGTACAACACTCAAGAGCAAAGCACATCGACATTCGACATCATTTCATCAGGGAGCAAGTTGAAAACGGTGTGGTGGAACTTTACTTTGTGAGGACTGAATACCAGTTAGCAGACATCTTCACCAAAGCTCTTCCTAGAGAACGTTTTGAGTTTATTCTTCCACGACTGGGTCTTAAGAGCCTTCAACCAGAAACACTCAAACGTCTTCAAGAGGAAGAAGAGGAGTAAAAGGTTTCCTTCATCTATCCCTTGTAAATATTTTTTTCGAATAACAAAATACAAAATTATAAAACCTTCAAAAAATCAAATAGAAAAATATAAAATCAACAAAAAGCCATAAAAATCAGAAAATTTAAAAATACCAAAAATATTGTCTTGTTGTCATGTTTTTCTTGATTCGATAATATCTACGGTCTTTGTGCTGTCACTCAAAGAATGACACGGGACTTTAGATGTTGTTCGAATGTTTAAAGAAAAAAAAAATCAAAAAATCAAAAAAATTAATTTTTTTTTGAGAGAAAGTGAAACGTTGGTTTATTGTCATTTCAGGCAGTAACCCACTTTTCAAAGACAGAACAGAGCCATACTTTTTCGTGGTTTTCAAATTTCTTGCTCTGATTCTTTAAACTAATCCTTACTATCTAATGAAAACTAGTTGTTTTGAAAAAAATAACTCGGACTCTATTTTTGATAATCATCTGGACTTAAAAGTTTGTCAAAATATCAATCTCTCAATCAACAACTTATGTCATTGATTGAGGGGGAGAATGATTTCAATTAAATCAAAAAGTTATTTGTCATACAATTGTTTTCAAAAGATAATCATGCATGTTTAATCAATGGAGTTTAATGTCTTTTAATCCGATCCTTATCAGTTAAAACGTTTTCATAATCAAGTCATAATTCTCCTTAAAAGCTTTCAAAATCAATTTAAATCTACAGAGATCACAAATCTCAAATGATTTGATAATTGTGATCGAGGGAGAATTTGTGATTTAAATTGGATTTAATCTGATAATTCGGTAAATGGTTTTATAAGGATGTACAAGCTCTCCTTCCGACATGTGCCAAATGATTTCAAATTTTCCATGCACATGTTGAGGGAGAGTATCTATCTTAAACCACTAAGATTTGAAGCGTGATCAATGTGCAGGTTTCCTCTTGTATGTGCAAAACTCTTTCAAACCTCAAGGCACATATTGAGGGGGAGCAAACTTATGAAAACCTCATCCTTCCCCAAAATGCTTTATCTACTTGATTTGATTAGGGAAGTGATGTTGATATCTTTTAGAAAATGGTAATCAAAGAAGTTAATTCTTTCTCTTGCCTCCGTGTGCAAAACGATTTCAAATACTTGATGCACATGTTGAGGGGGAGCTCTTTTTCTAAAAATATCAAAAACAATTCAGGTACAAAATGCTTTGATTATATATCACAAGTATCTGGATTGATTTTCAAATGGTTTTCAATTGGTTCCAATTGCAGATGAACAATACCAAATAGACCGACCAACTTTACTTTATACATGGTGATATAAGGATGATAATGTTAGGTATTTGTTCCCATGATCCGCCAGAACCGGAGGGATCTACCCAGGGACAATCCACTAGTTAGTGTAGAAGTCCTTAGGTATGATGATAAAAGGAGAAAAATTGAGATATGGGAAGAGTTCGGACTGAAACTGAGCTAGTACTGGAATAAACCCAACAAGGTTCTAGCTATGATGTCTCGGTAAGCACTGAAGGGGTTGAAGAATGAAAAAGAATTGAATAAGAAAAGGGTGAAAACAAATAGCCCTCCATTTATTCAACCTTAGGGCAGATGCCGGGTTCAATTCATATGCTACTGGTGGTTACCAAGGTAACATCGGTATTGAAGACAAGACGTCATGGACCCAGTGACGCACTGCACTTCAACTTCCCAAACCACTCAAGTTCCTCTTAAAATGACTTGTTTCATTCTCACGGGGAACCGACATTATCTATCGACTTCCTCTTAGAGATTATTGATATTGAAGAAGGAGACCCTCTCCCTAGTCTCCGATACAGGATCCAAATATGCACAAATTGAGTCTAGAGCCACGAGATCATCAATAAATCTCATTAGGACACTTTCAATGAAGACTCTCTGTTTCACACATTGTGGAAAGAGAGATTATATCTTGAGTCCTACGCATTATCCTTGTGGTATTGCCAGAACATCCGAGTGATATGCAAACATATTCACAATGAAGATGGAAAGCCTTCTGGAGTCAACATCAAATAAGCTCCTGGTAGGTGGCATGTGAAATCGGTTCAATAGATCAACCATGTGACAACTGAACAGAAACAATGGAGTGATTCAATCTTTTGAATCAATCCTGGTTCAGGTTATGGATTGACGGATACCTTTGAAAAACTGATCATTGTGCTTAAAAACTCTTTTCTTTAGCACATCGACCGTGTACGAATATTTCAAATCAAAAGGTGTTTATGATTGATAATTGATTTTCATTAAAACCTTCGTTGTATTGCAAAAACAATTTCTATTGTGCGATACACGATTGTTTTTCAAATCTCTTTTCATCAATCAGTGAATTTCTATTCGCTGGTTCACTCACTCCGTGTTGTCTTCTTTGAGACGTTCCGGTTTGAGAACAGCTAGAGCAGCTGCGAAACCCTGTCAAGGAAATTCTTCGGAATTATACCTGATCACAGGCAGTACTTGTACTGATCAACGGGGAACCGTGGGTCGTGTA
Source organism: Chrysanthemum seticuspe (assembly GCA_019973895.1). Classification (NCBI taxonomy): domain Eukaryota; kingdom Viridiplantae; phylum Streptophyta; class Magnoliopsida; order Asterales; family Asteraceae; genus Chrysanthemum; species Chrysanthemum seticuspe. The sequence continues at coordinate 231,735,977 of BPTQ01000006.1, read as the reverse complement.
CCTCAATTCAACGAAAGTGATCAAAGACACTTTCGTGCGCTTTATTGCTAACTGTTTTATGCAGGTACGCCCTACGTTTGCAGCTGATCAGAATGATGCGGTCAATCCATAGCCGCATGCTCACTCAACACATTCATCTCAAAAGAAATCATGATTAGTGCATCAATGACTCTGATATTTTCACTCCATGCTTTTGCTACGCTGCTGCCAATATCATGAATCAACAAAAGCTTCCGCTACTCTGATGAGAATATTTCACGATCCAGAATGTGAGCATGTCGGTCCGTATGTCACAATATCACATAATACCAACACCACAATGGATGAGTCAGAGATTGATGTTTGCTGATGATCTCAAAAGCTGGCTCAACAATTATTTTCACGTGGATCAGCAAAAGACCTCCACTTGGATTAATCAAACATGCAGTGAGAAGAATTGATGACTATGAGCTTCGGAGCAAAGAACAACATCAAGAATGCAAGAACAATCTCTATGTAAAATTTGTTTGTATTCAATGTATGTTTGAGGTGATCTTGAGGTGACCTCCCTTAGGGGGAGATTGTTAGGATTTAGTAAATCCAAGTAATAAAGAGTCGGTCACCTCAAGTATATGTAATCATTAGAAAGCTCGTAGTCGTAGATTATTATAAGTTAAGTAGTATTTAGTTTAAGTAACACCGTGGAGGACGGACGGGTCTTTACCCACTGTATGCCTGATCCACAGCTCGATAGGTGGCGATTTATGTAATGACTATAAATACTCTCTACCTCCCAAGGTAGAGAGTTGGAGCTCATAATAAGACTTTTCTTTCTCTCACTAAAGTTCCCTAAACCTCTAACTTTCTCTCTCTAGAACTCTTTATACGCCTACTTTGTGTTTGGTTTGATGTGTATGTGAAATCCAATATGTTACAGTTACGCTGTAACAAAATTTTCAGTAATTAAAATTATTATTATTGTTAAATGGTTACGTCATAACTCTTAATAGAAGTTACGCCGTAACTAAATTTTCAATTAAAGTTCTAATTTTTAGAATTCTTATAATTATTTAATGGTTACGTCGTAACTCTCAACAGAGGTTACGCCGTAACTAATAGCTTCGAAGAATAAATGTGTGATATTGCAGTATGAGAGATTGAGATACGTACCTTGGTTTGGAAGTGCTCAAATCTCTTATTTAGGTAAATATGATATACCTTAGATCTTCCATTAACTGCTCCCCGGCAACGGTGCCAAAAAGATGATGTGCTATTTCATCCTGCTTTTAATATTTATAAAACTTAGATAACTTAGGATAAACACATACTAACAGGCAGAGAACCCGATCAGATATAGTAAAGCCTTAGGTAAATCCGAGTATCGTCCCAAGAGAGTTGTGACCTTGAAAGAACTAAAATTATTAGAAATGATATTGATAATATAAGATTGTGATAATTCATTGATATGCTATAATTATTCAAAACACACAGATTCCATAATTTTAGGATAAAGAGATAGATAAGCGAAGCTTAATGAAGAATGCAAATACGAATTGATTCTCGATATAAAGGTTCAATATAGTGGTTAATTATCGCCAGACTCCTTTGGTCAATTCGACATGGCCTATGGTTCTTAGATTCCTCACCAAGATGAACAGGTCACCCGGGATCATTCGGCAACCTAATAGCAGTCATTAAGGGCCAAATCTACTAGATCTAGTCTGTGGAAACCCGACCGTTAGGAACTTAGATTTCCCCTAACCTCTTAAATACCTCCACTTAATAGGTGATCATTTGGTCAGTTCGCACACGAAGAGTGGTTGTACTGAGGTCAGTTGGTCATATCTCCCAGCCCTTTAGATACTAACAAGCTTATAATATTACCAAGACTAGCGATCTATGATAAGACTAGTAAATGTCTATAAAGAAATAAAGAGAAAATCAATAACATAAATGCAAACTTCAATTAATAACTGAATTCAAAGTATAAGTCCTAGAAAAATATAAAAGGAATTCAAACTCGAATACAACGGAAATCGTAGACGAGGACTTCATTATTCAATGCTCCTAAGCCATACTTCTTCTTCTGTGTTTGATCTCCCCAAACCCTAGAAGGTTTGGGAAAGGAGAGATGATTAAAACTGATGAAATCTTCGACTATTTATAGGCTCGGATACTAGTTACGGCCTAACATTAATCAATTAGTTATGCCGTAACTCTTCAAATCTTGTGCTTATCCATGGTTACAGCGTAACCTGAGCTGAGGGTTACGCCGTAATCTTTGTAAATCATATGCTTTTCTTCTGTTACGGCGTAACCTGAGCTGATGGTTACACCGTATCCTTTGTAAATTTGATGCTTATCCGTTGTTACGGCGTAACCTGAGCTGAGTGTTACGCCTTATCTCTTGTCAAGTAAGCTGCATAATGTTCAGTAGTCTTGTTACGGCGTATTTATATTCCATTGTTACGCCATAATCTTCATATTCATTATTACGCCGTAGCTTCATCACTTGGTTACGCCGTAGTTGAGAGAAAAGTCATCTTTTGGGCTTGGAAATGTCCATTCACTGCTTCCTTGCATAAAATAGGTCATGAAATGAAATAATAAGGAATAAGGATGTTTTCAATAGCATTTTACTCATAATGTGATGATAAAAGGAGAAATTAATGCTTAGAATATCAGGACTATTTGATGTTATCATATAACCATAAAGCATTTGATACCTTAATTTTGTAGTATCATTAAAAAAATTAAGCTACACGTTTACTATTTATGACACGATTTTAATATTGTTGAAAACCTTACGAATTTATAACATTCATTTTAATATTGATGGAGTATTTAATTTATAACTATCAAATGAATCATGAGAAAAATTCATAATTAAGTTCATTGAATTCTTCATAAGCTCATTGTCTTATACTTCATAAATTTGTATATTTGTACTCCAACATTATAAATTTGATATTTGAATTGCTAATAATCAAGGTCATACAATTATTTCCACTTATGAATTTGTACTAAGGTAATCCCACGGTAACTTAATTATGATACTCCATATGGTATTTAAAAACCAATAAAAAAAATACATACATCAAAAGCAAAGGTAAAATAAAAAGTTACTATTTTTCTCTCAAAATATGTGAAATCACATTTTCCACCACTTTTACATATCTAGTTTTCTCAATTTGTTACATCACCACTGAAAATAGTTGATGGTTCCATAATTCAAGAAAATCAAAGCCGTTTTAAACTATATGGTTCCCGCCGCTTTGCGTGAGTAGTATGTTGTATTCCTTAAGTCTGAAAATGATCATTTAAAGATGATCAAATTATTTAGTGCTTGAAAACATAAATATTTGCTCGTTTGAAAATTTAATTACAAGGTTACTCGCTACCGCAACTTGTGAATACTCGTATAATTAACTTGTATGCTTTTTTATTACTCAACCTCGTAATTTTCCTAGCTTCAACATAAAACCATAATGCAAACAAACTACCATAAAATTATGTGATTACTATCATAGACGAACGATCTGTAGGGCAGGGTGGGCCCTGACCCCTCAAAAAATAATTTGTTAGTATATTTCATTTGAAAGGTGATACGCATATCATCAAAAGTGATGTGCACACTACAAAGTTAAACTAATGATGCACATAGCATAACATCACATATGCATGATTGTAATATGTACATCACTTTAGGGTTTAGGGTTTAGGGTTATCACCTTTCATTTTGTTTATAGAACTAGTGAAAAAAAGTTATTTTATCATTTGCTCTAACATTAGTCAATAATACTTCAGCTCCCTTAAAAAAATAATTCAAGCTCGTCCCTAATTAGTGAATAACACTAATATCATATAACAAATGGGCGCAGTTTCAATATTTGAAGCTTCCAATGTTGACAAGCAACGTCAGTCAACTAGAAGATGTTAATTTGGACTTCAAATACTATAGTATATTATATTGGGTTTTTCTAACATGTGCCCTGGGGCGCATGTTAAGCACACTAAAAAGACGGTGGGACTCACGAAAAAGGACGTCTGGACCCACATTTTTTATTTGAAAAGTGTATTTTTTGTAGGTCCGGACGTGAGTCCCGCCGTCCTTTTGGTGTGCTTAACATATGCCCCCGGGGCACATGTTAGAAAAACCCATATTATAAATATAAAGGGTTTGCAGCCTCTAATACAAAAGTCTAGTGGATTATTTTGCTATCTACATGAAAAACGTTTTTTGCATACCAACAAATTAAGTGCATTACTATATCCTTTTATTTAAGCTTCCTACTCATTCTCTTGCGGCTTGCCTATATTATATGACATGTATTATGCGCTAATTATCTCTCTTAATTTGAATAATTGATTTCTACACTTATTAAGCTGCTGCCGGTGGTTGAACGTGAGGAGGTTTAAGACCCATCCTAACGCATGAGCCTTAATGGAACGGAAGAAAATGGTGCGTGAGGACCATCAAACAAGGCAACCATTGGTGAGAAGCAGCGGGGTATGTTTGTATAAAAGTTGGTATGTTAATGAAAGGTGAGAGAGTAATGATTATTGAGGGTGAAAAGTGAGAGAGAGAGTGAGAAGAGAGATAAATCTGATTTGGCAATGAGGTGGAAGATGAAATGGTGTTAATGTTGGGAGTAAAATCTTACAATCATAAAAGTAAGAAAATAAGTAGGAATAAATAGTAGGAAAAACTATTATTTTTCATAAATTAGTAACAAAACCATTTCAAAAACTAATATATCTTAAACCGTTAACCGTTAAACGAAAATTTACATTATTGCGACGACCATTTAATTATCTGTCTATGTCCAGGCGCTTTGATGTACTTTCGATAAGTTTTTTTTTTTCATTATTATAAAGGTTTTTTTCATCTTTTTCTTCTTTTATATTTCGTTATTGAAACTTGCTTGAGAAATTACATATACTTCAACACTAATTTGGATATTCGAATATTTAAACATGCAGAAGAATAAACTTAACTTTTTCTACAAACTTTTAAAAGTTTCACTATTTTGAAACTGAATATTTATAGTTTTCTAACCATAAATAACACATTATATTTTGAATTTTAGATTAGTGCAGTTTAGTTCGTCAAAATTGAATAAAACATATATAATTTTTACCACATGCGATATTTACCACATGTGTTTTTTCACATGTGATAATAAGTTTTATAAATAATTTGTTATAATCTATAATTCAACTATAATATGTGATGTTATAATATGATTTTTACCACATGCGATATTTACCACATGTGATAATAAGTTTTATAAATAATTTGTTATAATCTATAATTCAATTATATTATGTGTTTATATGAATGTGTTTATTTCATTGCAAGAAAACAGTGAAAGTCTTTGATTTATACACAAATACTTATTAAAATTTTAGTGCAATCGTTTAGTGTTCGAACTATCAAATTAGTGTTAAATCATATGTGACACGTTACACGAATTTTAATATTAAAAAACTAAAAAAAAGGGAATTATTATTCAAAAGTATATAAAAGTGTTAGTCTATTGCAAGATAATAAAATGTCCGTCGCGACGGTATAATTTGTTTTACCCAGTGATTAACGGCTCATGAAATATTCAAATTTTGAAAAGGATAATTGTATTGCATTTTTAATTATATATTAAATAATCTCTCTATTTTTTCATTAAAAAATGAATAATTGAAATTTGTCTTTTATTATACAAAAAACTTTTGATATATAAATGATCTCTCCTCTTATTTATTATAATAAATAAACTTATTTCATGACCAAGTTTTGTTTTTAAGTTGCAACTTGCAATTAGTTATATATTGTGAGTTTATAACTTTTGAACTTGGTGATTGTCGTATTCAGATATAAGTCTTCCTTGTTGGAAACTAGAAAACTAATTTCTTATTATAACTAGCAAACTTTTGAAATAGGATGTTATCTTTGCCTAAAGGTAAAAAGGTTGCTTAAAAATATGAATATCTAAGTTCATAACTTATAACTAGAAAATTAATTTCTTATCATATAAGAGATTTTCATTAAGTGAAAAAAAAGTTGAAAAAACTTAATTGGACCAATAGAAATGCACAATTCGGCTTATGTTGTAAAATTGAGTATTCGTGTTGGTTAATAAATATGTATGAAAACACATGTGTCAATTTGGTAAAGAAAAAAACATAAAAAATAAGGTAGTAATTAATAAAACTTTAGTTGTTAAATTTTAAATAAATTATACAGACTTAAGTATAATTATCAGTTTTCATGTTTTCAACAATTTTATAAATTTAATAAGTATCCCATACACTTTATACCACTCATACTTTATATCTAAAAAAAAAATACAACACGTATTTTGTTGTTATTTATAAATATTATTATGAGTATATATTAAATTAACGTATTTGAACGCAATTATAAATATAAAAAAAATGCAAGTTACTGTGACATGTTATTGAATACACGAGATTATACATATACAAAAGACTCATGTTAATCCTATAAGGATATCTAGAAAAGTATCATTTTTTTAAATATCTGCATTCAACAACGACTTATGTTATTCCTCTTTATAAGGTTTACCGCGCACGAGTTAAAAATTAAATACAACTTAAATTATTATTAGCGGAACTTTAAATATAAAAATGAAAGCACGGCCTCACGGGATATTGTGAGACAATAAATAGGCGAGATTGTAGATGTAACAACCATACATATTTTTTCAAGCGTCATTATGTGCTACTAAACACACATAATGTCTTAAACATAATATCAATAAAACAAGATCAATCTAAACACTATGTCAGTTAAACAAAGTCAATTTTTACGTGCAACAAAAACCTATACAAAATTTGAATTAATATTGTCACATAATGAAAAAATTATGTAAAATATTATGCGTGTATGGGTACTATAACTATATAAGAATTAAAACTTAAATATAATTTAAAGAAAATCCAAAAACATTACAAAACAGTGTATTTATGAACTGTTATAATATCTAGTTATCTACTATATCTAAAGATTCAGTACCATAATTTATTGTGAAAGTGTAATTGTGAAAAAAAAAACGTGTACCGTACAAACTACACGAAGCTCCACAGAATACACAAGAGGTTTCAATGAATGCCCTCAATCATGAGGTTACGGAACACAAAAGGGTTGCATATTTACAACCCCAAAGAATACAAAATCATCGTAGTGTTAGAATCTTACAACTTCTGTAGTGAGTAATGACAATAAGAATCTGTAAAGTCATACGATACAAAATTCTAGGAGTTATTAAATAACGCTTTCATATGGACCATAACTACACATCGAAGATGAAGAAATACCGAATGTAATTCTTATGCAGAATGAGTGGCAGTGCTAGCATCCAAACGTGTGAGCAACAAGCGAATGAGAATCATGCAATCTTTTCTCTGTCAATTCAATATCAATCACCTTCATCCAAACAAAATGTATTGATACATGATCTTATTTCTTTTTTCTTTTTTTATATCTCCTGATAAAATCAGAAGCTGTGAAAAAGATAATGAACCTTCAATCATCCACGAAGGTAACAACATAACATGAGGAGGCCAAAAAACAATGTTTTAAGGTACCACATCATTTACACAGTCACCAAAAATCATCGTTCGTTCGATTATGGAATCTGGAACACCGCGAACCTTAGGGTTTTTTTGGTGTTTTGCGCAACATTTTGCAGGATAACGAAGCCTCGCCGGAAAAACGAAGCCTCACCGGGATGTTGGAGGGGTGAGATTGGAGGTCACGGATACGACGGGATATTGATACCGCCGCCATGATCTGATTGATCAAAGAAAGTGTTGAGTGACGATGGCTTTTTGGAGTTGAGGGCTTTAGAATATAAGATGGGAGAGAGGAGACGAGTTTTGTGTAGATCTGTGTTTTTATTTTTATTTTTTTAGGTTGTTATGATAAGAAATCATTGTGAGTAGGTTTCTATTTGGGTTAAAAAGCATAACGGGTGTAAAATATCAAAATTGATCCACGGTTGTAGTGATCCGTAAGTTGACTAATGAAGATTATATAATTTTGTGCTCATTTTACTCTATATGTATTGAAGATGCTAAATTTGACACGTAATATTTTACATGAAGACAATTATTTTGTGTAAAATTAGTTTGCGCATTCTAAAAATATAATGATTTACATTTAAATTAGATAACACAGATCGTTAAAATCGTTATCAATGCATTTAATGGTAAATATTTGTTTTATTTATGAATATATATATATATATATATATATATATATATATATATATATATATGTATATATATATATATATATATATATATATATATGTATATATATATATGTATATATATATGTATATGTATGTATATATGTATATGTATGTATATTTTTTAACTAAAAATATGATATTACTTCATTTAAGTTGTTGGTTAATTATAACTGATTGATACTCTAATAGCTCAATGTAATGTTTTTTTAGGGTTTTTATGTTTTGCGGCAACGAATTATTATTTGTACGAATACTTTACTTACATAATGTTTGTAGATTCATTCGAGTACCCTCGATCGAAAGTAAGCATTAAATCTTTTTTGCTAATAATTGCGACACAAGTTTCATTTAAATGTACCATTACATCTATACTTCAAGGGTTTTTTCTGAACATTACGTAACGAACAATATAATACAAAATGTGTGCATATGAAACTTATATAAATTAGCTCAATTTTGTTTACAATAGTTTACTTAAACAAACTTTTAGATTCACTCAAGTACCCCCGATCGAAAGTCAGCATTAAGTAATGAACGCACAATTTGAGAAATTACATAATTATTACTATTTTTTCTGTGAGTTTTTGTAGAACGCCAATTTTTTGTTAAACCTTATTTTGGTGGAACTGTATGCGTTTAAGCTTCATTTAACTCAACTTATTATAAAACTATTTAACTAAACATTATGTAACACGTCCCAATTAGATGCACGATCTTACTTACACTTCAACAATTTACACAAACACTACGCACATACAGCCTGTGTGCATCGCACGCTTCTGAATGCCTCGTTTAACTTTAAAACAAAGTTATTGAAACATTATCACTCGTCATTCTATCTGCCCAAACCCCGTCCATGATATATGTGATTCAAGAACATGACCTATCTAGGAATGACAATCGACAGGGTGGCTAAACACATTCTTAAACCGATTAGTAAGGACCGCCCTGATCTTAATTGGGGCGAGTTGCTCTCTTAAACCTACCCATTCTCTATCGGGATTTTATCAGGGTGTCTTCTTTGCATGCGATGCTCCACTACACATAGATTTTCATTTTCTTCTTTTTGGACGAAAACTAACTATTTCAGAATATATATACATAACAAATTTACCTCAAATGTTTTAAGTATAACTTAAACCCACAATCATTTCGTTGATTATTTCATACAAAATATGAGATTCCATTAACACACAAGCATTTTGATATTATTGTAGTTTTTTTTTTGGGTAAAAGGTCAATATTATTGTAGTTTTTTACTATTAGTGATATGATTTCATGCACTAACTTGAAGAATCAATAAATCATTAATAATCAATTAAGCACTAGCTTATATAAGCCATCAACAACAATATTAAACATAAATAATGATAATTAACCCTCTCAAAAATTATAACTTCCCTTAATATGACAATACAAGCTTTTAGGAGTTTCAAATACAAGCAAAGGAATGAACACAAACAGAAATTAGCGAACATATATAATCATACGTTCACAAAGACAAAGAAGAAATGAAACTATTGTTTATTCAACCATACGAACATCGAACTTGCCAAACAATTTATAAATTATTCACTAAGCATTCAGTTTGTTCGGTAATTAAAAACAATAATACTTCGAGACGTGAACTTCTAACGGGCTGTATAATTGCACAAATGCATCTGCAAATAACCACATTAAGTTTTTCAAGATTCTAGAAAGTGTAGTAAAGTGTACAATGCCTCCGTAGTCCGTATCCATATCCATAAAATTTCTTTGACTTATTAAAATATCTTAGTTGCACAACAAATTTACAAGGACAGTATATATCAAAAGAAGTGTCAAGAGCACAAATTTGACTTCGATTGCATTGTGTTTTGAAACTCAAATTATTCTAGTGGATAATCATTTTATTAAACAATAATGCTACTACAATAATGGCTACAACTTATATTTTAATACTAGACTTAAAGGTTATCAATATATTAATCTGTTTCGTAAAAAGCATTAGTGTTAAGTTACGCATAATCATGAAATAGTGAAATAAATGGTTGCATGTGTAATTTAACATTCATTTCATGTATTATTTTCCGGGTATTCACGCATTATGATATTTTTTTTAGCAAAACGCATTGTGACATTGAGTATCTGTAACTAATTTTTTTTATGAGCAAGCGTTTTTAGCTTATTCATTTTTATTGACAATAAATTATCAATAGTGTTTATTAAAAAAAGGTATGCATTTATAATTGCATTGTTTGTAGAATAACTTTATAACTAGTGTTTAATTATCGATCTGTTGCCTTTTGTTTGGTTTATGAGTTACGAGAGTGTTATCGGTGGTTGGACATGACGAAAAGTGGTAGCGAAATTGATAGTAAATCCTCGTTTACGTCGAGCTTATAGATATAATAAGTGTTTCGGTTTTATTTTCTGCAAATCTGGAATGATATTTATAGTTTTAATATTTTCCTTTTGTGTTGGGAAATTAACAAAAATAAATCAAGTAGCTTCATAACCCGTCCAATGGGGGGAGTAGCTTCATAATATTACTTGACGAATTATAGGTTGACATACATAAATAATGAATAAAGGAAACTAAATTGAAATAAAAGAGAAAGTGTTCATGTAATTTATGTAAAAAAAAAATAATGACCAGTGTGAGGAAAAAATTGGATTAGTATAATATAAATACATTGTTCATGTAATATAATTACGTCTATACCGATAAATTTATATAAACTATCATTAAAAAAGTACTCCCTCGTCCTTAAATAAATGTCCACTTTGACTTTTTATAGTAATAACCTTAATTTTTTTTTTGTTTTTTTTGTGTTATATAATAGTTGATGCAAAATATATGAATGGATTGGGGTTTAAATGTATTTTCATTGTGTGGAAAACTAGAAGGGGGGGGGGGGGGGGGGGGCTGATGCAGGTTTTACTGATCAGGTTTTAAAATTTATAAAGTCTCGTTATACCTATGGTCTACCATAGTGCACTAACGGGCAGTGTACCCGGTCGTGTGTAGTGTAGTAATCGGTATAGCCGAGGTCGTCTGTGTTGGATTATTACTAAGTCTAGGTGTCACAGATTTATAATGGTTTCAATAGGGAATTAATTAATTAAACTACTAAAGCAGAATAAAGCAAATAAATGGTAAAGGGTAAATCAATAGAGGAGAGTGGTGCTAACCTAGTTAATCCTCCTAGCTAGTTATGTCTACGTCTACTTAATTCCAATTACTTCACGTGGGGTCAAAGTCGAGAGTACAACATTTGGTCAATTCGCCCTAACCTATCAGCAAAGATGCTACCACAGGAGAAGTCAGGTGTCCCCTCATAAGTCCCGTTGTTCCTGGTCCCCTAAGTCAAGTCATTAAGTACCGCTACTTGCTAGATTTATAATAGTGAGTGCCCGGCCGTTAGGAACTTAGACACTCACCCCCTAATTCTTAAGTTCATCCAAACGATAGATGATCAGTTGGTCAAATCGCACAAGTAGAAAGGGTCGTCAGTTGGTCATATCTTACCCTTCCCGTCTCAGTCCGCTCACCTAGGGTCAGTTGGTCATATCTCCTAGGAAATTGGCCTCTACCGCCATTCAAAACTACCGAACCAAGGGTGGCTACCAATAAACTATGCATGCATACACTTAGAAATAATTGTACGGAAGTAAAGTAAACACAAACAAAACAATTAAGGAATCATAACTAGGCCAGCACCAAGAGGTGCTTAGCCGCTCATATTAATCATACAAACCAATTTAATATTCAAATGTACGAAATACATGAATTGAAAGTAAAGAAAATATAAAATGCTAATGCTTATCATAGGGGAGTGATTTCTCCCTTGGAGACAGCTCCGTATGTTCCTCTAGACCTGCCTTGAGCTTTTTCCCACGTTCTCTGAGTGTTGTGTGTGGAATGGGATGATTAGAAATGCTGGAATTCGTGGGGTATTTATAGGCCAGATCTGGGTTACGGCGTAACTAATATAAGAGTTACGCCGTAACCTTCTATTTCATCGTATTTTGCACTAGATCTGCTGGTTACGGCGTAACCTTATAAGTGGTTACGCCGTAGTCTTAAATAAACTTGGTTACGCCATAGTTGATGTAATAGTTACGGCGTAAGTATCAGCGGCGCGAAACTTCATTTGACCTAATATAGTTACGTCGTAGCCTTTGGGAAGAGTTACGCCGTAACCTTCTGATAAGTTGGTTTTCTGAGTCACGCAATAGTTACGGCGTAATGTGAGAGAAGAGTTACGCCGTAACTTTTTCAAAATCAATATACTAGGATAAATCTTTAGATAATTCTCCAATTCCGCGTCTCTTTAGCTCCAATGCTCGTAATTTACCTGAAAGTGGAAAACAATAGAAAATAAGCGTAAATCCATATAAATGATATAAATTACAAGCATTAACGGGGGAAATTGACACTTAATATTTAGGACTATTTGATGTTATCAAATATCCCCCCACTTAAACTCTACTTGCCCTCAAGTAGACCTTATTAGAAAGATTTCTAAAAAGATATCTCCCAATACTTGGAAAATATAAGTTTACAAATCCCTTATGCTAGAACAAAACAAAGACGAACACCTCACGAAAGGGGAACAAAACACTCAAATCTCTCAACTATTCTAAGTGTCAATTTCGGGGTGATCACTCAATCGCACAGTCATAGCATGTATTCTATCATAAGCTTGGCGGTTACACAAATCTCCACCACTAGAGTTAAGGGCTAAACAATTCTCGAAGGCAATATGGGTAGACACGACAAAGGTTAAGGGGTGACTCGTCATTACTAACATGTCACGGCGAAGTGGACAAAATCAATGATACATGACCAAACCCATGGCCAAGACACCAAAGATTGCTCGCTGCATCACCTAGACACGCTTCATGACTAAAGGGTAGGATAAGACATAGGATATATAAATGGTGTAAAATAAAAAACAAACAGGTAGTCTAAATCTGTAACCAAGTCATCAGCACTTACCGTCCGCCCAAAGTTAAAGCTTTGAAGTCAAGAAACCGGATCATGAAATATAAGGTAGATGTGTCATTAGAGGACGTCATGATGGGCACACTACCTTTTCTCCAATTGCTGGCATAACTACCAACTCCAATCTTCAAATGTGACCGAGGTGGCCTCCTCGATACTAAATCTATAAAGCTCATATAATAGTTCTTATAACATCACACTTTATAATAACATAACAACTATTTTTTTTATTATTATTTTTTTAACATAAAAATAATAACTAAACATAATATCCCCCCACTTGAGATGAACAATGGGAATTCGGGGGGTATTCAATGATCTTCAGGAATGTTGTCGATGAAAGCGTGATTTCCGAACCTTTCCACTCGAACCTTGAACTTAGGCAAATGATGACTTCCCAATCACAAATAAAGACTACATGGTAGGCTAAGGTGTATAGGTGTATCGAAACAATATATTGGGTTAACAAAATGAAAGGAATGGCTCAGATGGGTGTATCTAGGGGTATCTTGCACTAAAGGTGAGTGCAACAAAAGGGTTTCACATGGGGGTCGAGAAGTCGAGGTGACTAATCGATAGACATACAATGGTAGGCTGTTTGGGTGATAATCCTATAATATTGCCTTCTAAAACTGAAAAGTCCAAATACATCGAGCTAACTCAACATACCTCGTCTATGGTCTCGAAATGATGCAAAGGCCAAGTTCTAAAGTTTACAACCTACCGTCACACTCATAATTTTGGTGGATTTGGGGTAAAATATTAGAAACGGATAAGGCTAATCTCACCATATAATATCAAGGGTTGTATGTGCTCGGCTAAGGTCTAATCTAGTTAGGTTAAGAAAAACATGTCAAAATTTTAAAAATGGCATAATTTTTCAAAATAAACTTGAAAAACGAGGGCAAAATAATGTTCAAGAGATAATTCTACTCCCGTCCCCCCACTTGAATTGTACAAAGTCCTTTTTGTACTAAACATTAAATAAAGGTGAAGAGAAAAGTAGAATTAGAACGAGAACTTCCCTGAAATTTGCTCTATAAAGAAAGAAGGCCCACGAAAAAGAGACGTGCCTTCGTGTAAGCATCATGAGCAAACTTCAATCCCTGAAATCACAATACCGACAAGCATAATTCTAAAAAGACAAAATGAAAAATGAAAAACAAACCTAACTCACTTTCGTAGGAATCACGGTTGCATTTAGCATATGCAACAAGCCTTTTAAACCACTTGGTGTCCCAAGTGGACGAGTGAAGTCTCGTGAGGGTTTACAGGGAACACACCCACAAAGTTCATTTAAAATACTAATACAAGGTTATTGTGTTTTAAAATGAAAGAATTAAAGTAGAGGAAGGTTACGTCATAACTCTTATGAGGGAGTTACGCCATAACTGGCAAAAACTGACATAAGCTGCAAAGCGAGTGGTTACGGCATAACCACGGAGATGGTATTACGCCGTAATTATTAATGCGTCAAGAATTCTGCTGTTAAAAAGTTGGTTACGGCGTAATCACTAAGATGAGTTACGCCGTAACTCTGGTCAGATCAGCAAACTACAGCAGCAATTACTTCCTCGTTTCCTGCAAAAATGGTTAGAAAACACAAAACCCTACAGAAATGAAAATAAAACAAAAGAAAGGGATAATTCGGGTTGTCTCCCGAAAGAGAACTTTTATTTATTTACGAGTCTTTAAGTTAGACTCAGAGCCGCGGGGCTTCTAAGGGGGCCTTTGGACTTCCCTGACTTCTTCCATATCTTTCATTAAGTTACGCCTGACCCAACCGACATTTGTGGCAGTGCGGAGATATTCTTTGGTTTCAATTTTTCGAATTTTGCAAAATTTTTCTTCAGGTCCCAAATGGTATTGCGTAAACTCATATTTTTCGGCTATAATTGGTGGCAGTCTCTTAAACTGGATGCCAAGAAGTTTGCATCTTCTTTTCTCGTGTACTTCATCATCTGGGTCAATGAAGCCATCTTCGCCTTGTAACTCGAGATAATCGAAATCATCGTCGTCGGAATCGGTATCTTTAAGTTGGTCATTGTTTTCTACGAGTATTTGCTTGCATTCTTCTTTTTCTATCTTAGACGAGTCCTTGGTGTTATCTTCTGATTTTTCATTTGGAATTTCGTCGTTAGGTTGATCTTTACTCATACATCCATTCCAGATTTTCTCTTTAGTTGACGCGTCAATTTTTCCGTATTTGATTCTGACCCAATCGTTGAATCCGAGATCATCTGGCCAAGGAAATTCTGTTCTTTCAGAATCATTAGTTGAAGTCCATAGGAACTCGTCTTCCCCAGCTCTCTCAATGCTGCTTCCCCCGTCACATTCATACTCAAGGGTTGCAGGAAGCCCAAACATTTCCGTCACAGGTCTTAATTTGTTCACACCAATGATTTTAAGTTCCTTCGTCATTGTCATCTTCAGAAGGAATATCATCGAGGGGCTTAATGGTTTTTCCTCAAAGAATATGTTTTTCATATTTGAGTTCCAGATTTCTAAACAAAGCCGAATTAATTATCGCGTCCCCGAATCTTACTGAATACCAATCTCTGAATGATAGATTTCCAAAATCAACGTCATGCCTCCCAGATTCATGTGGGCATATCCAAACTTCGTTCTTCACATTACCTCATCCATTGCAATATTCACGAAAAGGGTTGAACGTTGGCCAAGCGTGAGTAATCTCATTTTCCATGACGAGTAAGGGTTTGCAATAATGCTTGATAGGTGGTCCTTCCACTTCGTTAAGCGAGAACTTGGCTAACCTTTCTTCGTCGTTAAGTGTAGTCCACATGTATCTGTCATCATTTACCCTCTCTTTATCAACTCCTCCATCGCAGGTTTTCCGAGGATCACACGAGGCCCATAAGCTGTAGCATTCCCCATCGTCAATTGCAATCGCCTTACACCAATGACTTCTCCTTTTAGGGTTGTCGACCTTGGTACCCGTTTCTTTGCTTGAATTCTGGTTACGTCGTAACTCAGAGATATGATTACGGCGTAACTCACTTTCGCTATCAGTATTAGACTCATCAGAGGACTTGTCGTTATCAGAGAATACAGCCTTACATATAGTAGATTTGTTCTTTTGTTCCTCATTTCTTCTTTGTACTTCGTCGCCAAGCTTTCCAAATAAAGTTTCCAAGTTTTTTAGTGATATGTCGTGGGAAGAGAGGCTCTTGTTTGTATTATCTTGGAAAATTTTCAGCCATTCCTCTTGCTCTTTTTGCCTCTTGGTAGTATCCACAAGGTACTTGTTAATAATTTCCTCCAAGTTAGCTCTTCTTTCATTATGCTCATAATACGGCGGGGGTCCTCCACGATACCCATTACGATTATCCCCGTAGAAAGGCCTATTCTCTCCATACTTAGCTTGCTCGATCATATCTTCTTTGTCACTTTTATGACAATTCTTAGTCAGATGCCCCCTCTACAGTTTTCGTAGCCGACTTTGATGGCATGAACAGTTTCTCTGATTTTTAGCATATCTCGACCGAGATTCTCAACCTTGTTGGTTATTGCTGCAATTCCATCGAAACTTACGCCTTGGTTTCTTTTACTTCTTCCGTCGTGCCATTTTTGAGAGTGATCAGCCATTTTTTGAATGGCTTTAATAGCAAGAGTAGGAGTCATGTTCGGGATGGGTCATTGATAGTCCAACATCTGCCTTGTGATAGAAGATGTTGACTTTTTGCTGGTTGTTCAGATCATTTGTAGGACACTTGTAAAAGGAGATCGTTGTATCTATCCCAGGCTTGATACAACGTTTCATCGTCTTCTTGCTTGAAATTATAGATCTCCAAAAGCTGGTTAGAAATTTTCGATGGCGGACAATATCTCTGAATAAAGTGCTTCTTAAGTAGAGCCCAAGTATTAATTGCCCCGGCGGGCAATCTTTCGATCCGTCTTTTGGCAGCTCCAGTAAGAGTCATTGGGAATACCCTTAGCATAACAGCATCATGAGACACACCCGAAATGTTGAAAAGGCTAGCGATATATAGGACATTTTCAACGTGCTCATATGCATCTTCGTCCTTGTTTCCTGAAAAAGGGTTAGCACGAAGCTCCCTCATAAATTGGTCATTGATTTCGAAATGGACATCCGCTCCAATTGCCGGTCTTACAAGACCCGACCCTTGTTCCGCTCTTGTCAACGCCAAGTATTCCTCATGAGTGAGGTCATCGGTGTTAACAACTTCCATGTTACTTGAAAACTTGAAATATGACCGTGAGAAAAGTTTAAAATGAAATGAAAGACTTAATATGAATCCTAATATAACTCCCCGGCAACAGCGCCAAAAACTTGATGCAGGTTTTACTGACCAGGTTTTAATATTTATAAAGTCTCGTTATACCTATGGTCTACCCTAGTGCACTAACGGGCAGTGTACCCGGTCGTGTGTAGTGTAGTAATCGGTAAAGCCGAGGTCGTCCCAAGAGCTATGTGTGTTGGATTATTACTAAGTCTAGGTGTCACAGATTTATAATGGTTTCGATAGGGAATTAATTAATTAAACTAATAAAGCAGAATAAAGCAAATAAAAGAAAATAAATGGCAAAGGGTAAATCAATAGAGGAGAGTGTTGCCTACGTCTACTTACTTCCAATTACTTCAGGTGGGGTCAAAGTCGAGAGGACAACATTTGGTCAATTCGCCCTAACCTATCAGCAAAGATGCCACCACAGGAGAAGTCAGGTGTCCCCTCATAAGTCCTGTTCTTCCTGGTCCCCTAAGCCAAGTCATTAAGTACCGGTACATGCTAGATTTATAATAGTGAGTGCGCGGCCGTTAGGAACTTAGACACTCACCCCCTAATTCTTAAGTTCATCCAAATGATAGGTGATCAGTTGGTCAAATCGCACAAGTAGAAAGGGTCGTCAGTTGGTCATATCTTACCCTTCCCGTCTTAGTCCGCTCACCTAGGGTCAGTTGGTCATATCTCCTAGGCAATTAGCCTCTACCGCCATTCAAAACTACCGAACCAAGGGTGGCTACCAATAAACTATGCATGCATACACTTAGAAATAATTGTACGGAAGTAAAGTAAACGCAAACAAAACAATTAAGGAATCACAACTAGGACAGCACCAAGAGGTGCTTAGCCGCTCATATTAATCATACAAACCAATTCAATATTCCAAGGTACGAAATACATGAATTGAAAGTAAAGAAAATATAAAATGCTAATGCTTATCGTAGGGGAGTGATTTCTCCCTTGGAGACAACTCCGTATGCTCCTCTAGACCTGCCTTGAGCTTTTTCCCACGTTCTCTGGTTGTTGTGTGTGGAATGGGATGATTAGAAATGCTAGAATTCGTGGGGTATTTATAGGCTAGATCTGGGTTACGGCGTAACTAATATAAGAGTTACGCCGTAACCTTCTATTTCATCATATTTTGCACTAGATCTGCTGGTTACGACATAACCTTATAAGTGGTTACGCCGTAGTCTTCAATAAACTTGGTTACGCCGTAGTTGATGGAATAGTTACGGTGTAAGTATCAGCGGCGTGGAACTTCATTTGACCTAATATAGTTACGTCGTAGCCTTTGGGAAGAGTTACGCCGTAACCTTCTGATAAGTTGGTTTTCTGAGTCACGCAATAGTTATGGCGTAATGTGAGAGAAGAGTTACGCCGTAACTTCTTCAAAAGCAACATACTATGATAAATCTTTAGATAATTCTCCAATTCCGCGTCTCTTTAGCTCCAATGCTCGTAATTTACCTGAAAGTGGAAAACAATGGAAAACAAGCGTAAATCCATATAAATGATATAAATTACAAGCATTAACGGGGGAAATTGACACTTAATATTCAGGACCATTTGATGTTATCAGGGGGGGGGGGGTGAATAGTTTTACCGATTAAAACTTGGTTTTATACTATTTAGATCGACTTATGTCAATCTATTTAAACATGTGTGTTGGATGTTGATAGATAAGCTTATAAATAAATAAAGCAAAGATAAAGAGTAAGAAGCACAAAACCACAACGCGAGTATTTATAGTGGTTCGGCTACAAGGACACCTTCCTTGCCCTACTCCACTCCTCGAGTCACCTACTCGAGAGTTCGTAATCGCTACACAACACAAGCTCCTTGTGGCGGAGAAGCCTTCACAACGTCGCCTACTCTTTATCCGATACAAGGCTAGACACCGGGTTCTTCCGCGAGGTAGAACCATACCTATCACAACGTCGCCTACACTTTATACGGTACAAGGCTAGATACCGAGTTCCATTACAAAGGAGGAACTACTACCCAACACTACACGACATCTATCTCAAAGGAGATCCACTCCTTATGACAACATCAACAAGGATATCAATATCCTTTGACCCAATACTAATCTATCTTGTACTTCGACACACCATATCGAATGTACACCCTAGGCACCTTTCACTAATGCCTTTGACACGACTTCTAGGCATCCTTCAATAATGCCTTCAACACGGACTTTTCGGCATCTTTCACTAGTGCCTTTGACACGGACTTTCGGAACCCTTCACTAATGCCTTTGACATGGATCTTCGACACCTTTCACTAATGCCTTTGACTTGATCCTTTGGACATCTTTCACCTATGTTTTCAACACAACACTTCTAATGAGAAAGGAAAGAACTATCAACAAGATACCATCAGTAGTCTTGATGATGACGAAGCTTGGCAACCCATGGACTTGAGCTTGCTCGACTTTAAGAGGTGGTGATCTCGCCTTTAAGAGGAACCTAGAGAATCACACAAACACAAAACTACGTAGAAAGATCCCTTAGATCTGAGGTTAGAGAGTTTACAACACTAAGAGAAAATGTGTGTGAAAGGGGTGAGTTATAATGAAGAAATGGCTCACTATTTATAGACAAAAATATGCTACTATTCCACGGATCCCTTGCTTGTGGGATCCGTCTAGTGTATTACTAGGGATCCGTAGGACGCTCCCCCTAAAGTGGGTTGCGGGTCATAGATCATGGATAATGGGTTGTAGGCTTTGATCCATGGGTATCCAAATAGATGCAATGTATCTAAAAGATGCAATGCATCTAGTCAATGGGTCATGGGTTAGTTCCATGGGTCATGGATAATACCCATTATGACTTATGCATGATGTCATGCAATGGGTCATGGGTTATGGATCATGCTTCATGGGTATGGGTCATGGACTTTGGGTTTTACCCAACTACATTCAATGTATTTATTCAATGGGTCAAATACTTATACTTCTACCCATACTATTACCCATTATAATACATACTAATTATGTATATATTTACCCAATATGTAAACACTAGTTGTTATACATATGCATTACTATAACATGAAAACACTATTACTTGTTTAGTGATTTATATGAAAATGTAAGTGTGTTAGTAAACTATTGGCTCAAACCATTTACGTATTTTATTTGTTTCATTAAAATGATTTTACGTTTGTTATCGACAAAACATTAGAAGATCGTAAAATATAAATAAACGTTTTTACGGCTTATTTGTATTAACAGATTGGTATAATTTTCATCAAGTATTATATAACACAAACAAAAAATAATTAAGGAAAAAGTTGAACAAAAAAGACTGCAAAAAATTAAAGTGAACATTTATTTAACGACAGAAAGAGTAGTCCGACACCATGAGAAAACAACTCAGAAAATGTGTTCCAGAAGGTGGAATGTTGTAAACCTTGAATCACTTTAAAATATTAGCTCAAATCTTTCCTTGAATCTTTTTTTCTTGTGGAATAAATTGTAATTTAAGAAGCCGCTAATAATCTCTTTCAGAAAATGGTTAGTTAGACAGATAACTTTAATGCCTTGAACTATAATGGATGACTTCAATCATGTGTATTCTTTCCATGCTAGACCCAAAAATAAAAATCATTGAAACTGTTGTAGATTTATCTGACATTAAAAGGTATATTATCAAGATGACCTTGGCATTTTTAAACATGGGTAAAGGTTAAGAAAACATAATCAACTCTTACTAATGTATAAAGATAGGTAGTATTGTCACAAATTTCCCTTTGCTTGCAATATAAATTCAATTTTAGACCCATTTAGGCAGCTTTTTCAGTACCAATGGGCTACCATCCGGTTTATTCCAAGCTGGCATTATTAAGTATGTTTTAGTAGTTACTGTGTTCAAGTTAGCATTAAGTACACAACTACCCATTTTATTTCTTCCCATTAAGTACTCACCCACCCACATAATTCACCCAAAACCACTTAACCTTAATTTTTATCCCATTCCCCCCAATTTAGTTAAACCTTAGTTAATCACAATGGCTTCATCATCTTCCACCGATCATCGAGTTCGTGCTGAACCAACACATTGCAAATGTGGTCTTCTATTAGCAGGGTGTGTAGCTTGGATAAAAAAACCCTTAACATTGATTATTGTAAAGTCTGGGTACATCAGTATGTGTTCCAACCCTAGAGTTTATTCCTTTTTTTGTTTTTCAACCATAAATTGAAGGGCACTTACATTTTTTATGTGTTTTAGTAATCTGGTCAATAATACGATGCATTTTATTGGGTTGATGGGGTTCTCAATAGTTACTGGTACAAGCACACAATGTATATGAGCTTTACATGACCATGAATCCAGATGAAATGGTGCCTTTGAGTATGCAACTGCAGGTTTAAGATGTATAGAATTAGACAAGAAAGGATTGTTTCACTTGAACAACTGTTGGTCAACAATAAGTCAAAGATGGAAGTTGAGTTGGAGAAGTATCATTCAAGTGTGGAGGCAAGTAGCTACAAGCCTGCTTTTGATAGTTGCTGTACTATTTGGTTTGTTGTTGTTAAAGTTTTGAATGTTGGGTTTAGATAGTTTTAGTAGCTTGTATTTTGGATATAGTCATTTGGGTTTAGATAGTTTCAGTATGTAAGTCTTTTGGTCTAGTCTTTTGGGTGTTTGTGGATGGATGTAGTCTTTTGGATGTTTGTTCATAGTTTCAGTTTGTTTGTGTATGGATGTAGTATTTTGGACATAGCCTTTTGTAATAAATGGAATGCACGGTTTTTTAAGTATACTAAATGGTTCCAACTCAGTTGCGAAAAGAATGAGTGTCTTGTCTTATGTTTAGCCTTTTGTACGGTGCTTAAAATATTGAAAATTAACCTTACTGTTCTTGCGTATATGGGTGCTTAAACAGACAAAAAAACATTATCTTATGTCTTGCATTGTGTCTTTTGCATATGGCCAAAACTTGCTCTATGCTTTGAACTATCCAAATCTGCTTATCTTGTTTCATGTGGATAGCTCAAAAGTCTTACAAACCCAAGTTTCTTAAACCAGTAACCTTACAGTCGCAAAAAAGCACCTATTATAAATAGAATGTATGCCCATAAGTATGCATATATTACTAAAAATATTGTGCATATGCAGGCACATAAGTGTGTACAAAAGGGTTTTCACAACCATCAATGGGTCATACCTACTTAGTTAATAGTTATACTACACTTACAAATCCAAACTAATTACAGTTTTACTAGACTTACATAATTGTTCACAAAAGATTCTAAGTATCATCAATGGATAGACATACATTTACTAAGCCATCAACAAATTCTAAAAAGTAATGGTTTATATGGAGTCATACCAGTACCATCTGTTGGATAGTTGAATTTCCTCCTATTTGCAATCCTCTCCGATTTTGTTGTTTGCTTGGCAACCATTCTTGAAGATTGGCTTGATGTTTGTCGAATCACTGGAGGACTTGATGTTTGTGGTGGATTCACTGGAAGGCTGGATGTTTGTGGAATCACTGGAATCAATGCATTTGAAGGTTTTTCAAGCTCTTTCTCTTGTAAGGTAACATAAGTTGTTTTAGATTGCATGTTTTGAAGATGCAAAAAATGTGCTTCTTCTGCATCTTCAAGTTCACTAAAAGTTGTTGGCCTGAACCTTTGATCCAATTCTTCTTGCCTGATGTCCTCCTATTGTAAGTCAGACCAGTCTTGGGAAATCCTAACATTATGCTCCATTTGTTCCCTTCTCGTTTCTTCCGTTTCCATAACTTTTAACATTACTTGTGCACAGGGTTCTTGATCTAAACTTAATTATTGTTCATGTAATAAATATTCCATTTTAGCATGTTCCACCTAACATTATTGATGCATGTTTTACTGCCAAGGTTTTAATATTTATAAGTGTCTCGTTTACCTAAGGTCTACCTTATGCACTAACGGGCAGTGTACCCGATCGTGTGTAGTGTAGTAATCGGTAAAACCGAGTTCGTCCCAAGAGCTATGTGAGCGGATTCCAATTAATTCTAATGTCACTTGTTTAATTGGTTTTAAAATTTGAAATTATTAATTAACTAAAAAGACAAGAAATAAAGAAAGCGAATAAAGGCAAGGGTTGTGATCAATAGAGGAAAAGTGTGCTAACCTAGTTACTCATCCTATCAAGTTATATTCACGTCTAATTACTTCCAATTGCTTCAAGTGGGGGTTAGGTCGCTAGGACAACATTTGGTCAGTTCGTCCTAACCTATCAGCAAAGGTTTCCACCGGAGATCAAGCTACTACCCTTGAAAGTCCAGTTGTTTTTAGTCCCCTAAGCCAAGTCATTAAGTTCCGATACATGCAAGATTCATAACAATGAGTGCCCGGGCGCTAGCATCTTAGACACTCATCCCTAACGTCTTAAGTTCATCCAAACGGTAGGTGATCATTTGGTCAGTTCGCACAAGCGAAGAAGGGTCGTCAATTGGTCAATTCTTACCCTTCCCACTCAGTATACTTACTTAGGGTCAGTTGGTAAATTCTCCTAAGAAACTAGAAACTACCGCCATTCATAACTACCGAAATAAGGGTAGCTACCAACAAACTCTGCATGCATATACTAGAAACAATTATACGGAAGCAATGTAAACATAAAAAAAACAATTAAGGAATCATAACTAGGCTAGCACTAGAGGTGCTTAGCCGATCATATTGAATGAAACAATCAATTCAATGTTTAACATATGAAATACATGAATTGAAAGTAAAAGAAATGATAAATCGCTAATGCTTATCGTTAGGGAGTGATTTCTTCCTTGGAGATGGCTCCTTATGCTCCTCAAGATCTGCTTCCAGTCCCCTACTCACGTTCTCTGCTTTGTGTGTGGAGTGAATGATGTGAAATGCAGAATTTAGGGCTGGTATTTATAGGCCAGATCTAGTTACGACGTAATTTAAGTTGAGAGTTACGCCGTAACCTATATAAATCCGTAATAATGTTCTAGATATAGCTGGTTAAGGAGTAACACATAGAATGAGTTACGACGTATCTTCAATATACGTTTCAAAATCATGATTACGCCGTAATCGTTGGAAAGAGTTACGGCGTAGCTTGCAGTGGCGTGGAACATCATTTGACCTAATTGGTTATGGCGTAATCCCAGAATGGAGTTACGCCGTAATCTTTTGTTGAGTTAGTCTTTTGAGTTACACTCCTGTTACGGCGTAATGGGAGAGAGGAGTTACGTCGTAATTACTTCATAGTGGGCATACTATCATATATCTTCAATAATTTCTCCAAATCCGCGTCTCTTTAGCTCCAATGCTCGTAAATTACCTGAAAGTGAAATATAGAGGAAAACAAGAGTAAATCCATATAAATGATATAAAATACGAGCATTATCGGGGGGAAATTGACACTTAATATTCAGGACTATTTGATGTTATCAAATATCCCCCCACTTTAACTCTACTTGTCCTCAAGTAGACCTTATTAGATAAATTTCTAAAAAGATATCTCCCATTACCTGGAAAATATAAGTTTAAAATTCCCTTATGCCAGAATAAAACAAAGCCGAACACCTCACGAAATGGGAACAAAACATTCAAATCTCTCAAGTATTCTAAGTGTCAATTTCGGGGTGATCACTCAACGCACAATCATAGCATGTATTCTATCATAAGTTTGGCGGTTACACAAATCTCCACCACTAGAGTTAAGAACTAAACAATTCTCGCAAGGCAATATGGGTAAACAAGTTTAGGGTGAGTCGTCATTACTATCATGTCACGGTGAAGTGGACAAAATCAATGATACATGACCAAATCCATGACCAAAACACCAAAGATTGCTCGCTTCATCACCTAGACACGCTTCATGACTAAAGGGTAGGATAAGACATGGGATATAATTGGTGTAAAGTAAAAATAACAAGCAATTAGTCTAAACCTATAACCAAGTCATCACCGCTTACCGTTCATCCAAAGTTCAAGTTTCAAAGCTAAGAAACCGGATCATGATAATCAAGTAGATGTGCCTTTAGAGGACGTCGTGATGGGCACATTACCTCTTCTTCGACTGTTGGCGCAATTATTGTCAACTTCATTCTACAAATGTGACCGAGGTGGCCTCCTCGATACAAAATCTATGACGAGCTCTTAAATATAGTGCTTATAACTTCGCACTTTACAATCAACAAATACAACTATTTTTTTTAACATATCAACTAAACATAGCATTCCCCAATTGAGATGAACCATATGAGAATTTGGGGGGTCTTCAATGATCTTCAAAAATATGTCTTTGACGAAAGCGTGATATCCGAAACTTTCCACTTGAAACTTGAACTTAGGCAAACAATGACTTCCCGATCACAAATAAAGACTACACGGTAGGCTAAGGTGTATGGGTGTATAGAAACAATATATTGGGTGAACAAAATGAAAGGAATGGCTCAGATGGGTGTATCTAGGGGTATCTTGAACTAAAGGTGAGTGTAACGAAAGGGTTTAACATAGGGTCGAGATGTTGAGGTGACTAATTGATAGACACACTAGGATAGGGTTTTTGGGTGATAATCCTATAATGTTGCCTTGTTAAACTGAATAATCCGAATACATTAATCTAACTCAACATACCTCGTCTATGGTCTCGAAATGATGCAAAGGCCAAGTTCTATAGGTTACAAGCTACCGGCACACTCATAATTTGGTGGATTTTGGGTAAAAATTTGGAAACGGATAAGGCTAATCTCACCATATAATATCAAGGGTTATAATGTGCTCGGCTAAGGTCTAATCTAGTTAGGTTAAGAAAAACATATCAAAAATTTAAAAATGGCTTAATTTTTTAAAATAAACTAGAAAAACAAGGGCAAAATAAAGTTCAAGAGATAATTCTACTCCCGCCCCCCACTTAAAATGTACAAAGTACCTTTTGTACTAAACGATAAATAAAGGTGAAGAGAAAGTAGAATTAGAGCGAGAACTTCCCTGAAATTCGCTCCGAAAAAGAAAGAAGGCCCACAAAAATAATCGTGCCTTCGCTTAAGCATCCATGAGCAAACTTCATTCCCTGAAATCACACTACCAACAAGCATAAATCACACTACCAACAAGCATAACTCACTTTCGTAGGAATCACAGTTGCATTTAGCGTATGCAACAAGCCTTTTAAACCACTTGGTGTCCCAATTGGACGAGTGTAGTCTCATGAGGGCTTACAGGGAACATACCCACAAAGTTCATTTAAAAAACTAATACAAGGTTATTGTGTTTAAAGAGAAAGAATTAATACAGAGGATAGTTACGTCGTAACTCCAAGAAGGAGTTACGCCGTAATTATGGCAAAACCTGGCAGACGCTACTGGAGTGTAGCTACGGCGTAACCATTGCATGGGATTACGCCGTAATTGGTAATATCCTGGGAAGATAACTACTGGAGGTGTGTTACGACATAACCATTGGAGTGAGTTACGACATAACTGTGGACAGATCAGGTCCCCGTTCAGGCTGCTGTAGCAACTTCTCCGATTTCCTGCAAAAATAGTTAAAAACACAAAACCCAACAGAAATGGTAATAAAACAAACAAAAGGGATAATTCGGGTTGTCTACCGAAAGAGCGCTTTTCTTTATTAACGAGTCTTTAAGTTAGACTCAAAGCCATAGGGCTTTACGGTGGCCTTCGAACATGGCCAACTTCCTCCATATCCTTCATCAAGTTATGCCTGACCCAAGCAACATTTGTAGCAGTGCGGAGATATTCCTTAGTCTCGATCTTCCAAATTTTATAAAACTTTTCATCTGGCCCCAAGTGGTATCTTGTAAACTCATACTTTTCAGCTACAATTGGTGGCGGCCTCTTATACGAAATGCCAAGAAGTTTGCACCTTCTTTGCTCATATGCTTCATCAACGGGGTCACTGAACCCATCTTCACCTTGTAGTTCAAGGTAGTCCAATATTCCCTCGATGTCATCATCATCGGACTCGGTACCCTTAAACCACTTATCATCTAATAAATTTTCCACAAGCACACGCTTGCATTTTTCTTTCTCATTACCCGTCGAATCTTTGATATCTTCATCCGTCACTTCACTTATGTCGTTTGGAATTTCTTCGCTCGGGTCTTCTTTACTCATACATACTTTCCAAATTTTCTCGCATCTACCTTTCCATATTTTATTTTGACCCAATCGTTAAATCCCAAATTGTCTAGCCAAGGTAATTCCGTCCTTTCTGCATCATTTGTTGAGGTCCACAAGAATTCTTCTTCCCCAACTCTCTCTATGCTGCTTCCCTCGTTACATTCATCATCAAATGGGTTACAAGGTGCCCAAAAAACTTTGCCAAGGGTTTTTATCTTCTCACACCAATGACTCTGAGCTACTTTGTCATCAATGTCGCTTGAGGGAATACTTTTGCAAGAGGTCTCATCGTTGATTGGCTTATCATTTACGGACTTTCTTTGGAGAATATGTTCTTCATAATCGAGCTTCAGCTTCCTTAGTAAACCCGTATTAATGATCGCATCCCCAAACCTAACCAAATACCAATCACTAAAGGAGAGATCCTCGAACTTAACGTCGTGTCTTTCTAACTCATGAAGGCATATCCATTCTTCGTCCGTCATATTACCACCCCCGTTGCAATACTCACGGAAAGGATTACATGTACGCCATGATCGTGTGGACTCGTCTTCCGTGATCATTATGGGATCACAACAGTGCTTAATAGGTGGTTCCTCCTCTTCATCGATTAATAATTTAGCTAATCTCTCCTCATCGTTAAGTGCAGTCCACATGTATCTGTTATCTTTAACCCTTTCCTTATCGACCCCTCCATCGCAAATTTCGTTATGAGGGTGCGTTCTTGATTCATCTAACTCGAGAAATTTGTCAGACCATGTGTCCCAGTTACGCCGTAACTCTAATGTTTGGTTACTGTGTAACTCACTTCTGTCATCAACATCATTATCTTCATTCATGCTAGACCCATCGTTGGATTTGTCTTTTTCAGAAAACACGGCCTTGCATGCTGTTGATTTGTTCTTTTGTTCCTCATTTCTTCTTTGTACCTCATCGCTGAGCTTCCCAATCATGGCTTCCAAGTTTTTTTAACAATTCATCATGACTAAAAAGGCTTTTGTTTGTATTTTCTTGGAAGTTCTTAAGCCATTCTTCTTGCTCCTTCTGCCTTTTAGTCGAATCTTCGAGGTATTTGTCGATTGTTTCCTCCAAATTAAATCTTCTATCACCGAAATTCCCACGGTTATAATATGGGGGAGGTCCTCCACGATAGCCATTACCATTTCTATTATCCCCTTGAAACGGTCGATTTTCACCATATTTAACTTCTTCAACCTTGCTATCTTTGTCAGTTAGAGGACAATTTTTGGTGAGATGTCCCCCTCCACAGCTTTCACAACCTACTTGAATAGCATGAACACATTCTATGAGCTTGAGCATGTCCCGACCAAGATTTTCAACTTTGATAGTGATGGCGGCAATTCCATCAAGATTTTCGCCTAGGATTCTCTTGCTTCCCCCATCGTGCCACTTTTGGAAATGATTGGCCATTTTTTGGATGGCTTCAATGGCAAGAGTATGAGTCATGCTCGGAATTGGTCCTTGGTAGTCCAACATCTGTCATGTAGTTACGTTGATACCTTTGTAAAAGATGTTGACCTTTTGTTGGCTGTTCAGGTCATGAGTAGGACACTTGTAGAGGAGGTCGTTGTATCTATCCCAAGCTTGATACAACGTTTCATTGTCATCTTGTTTGAAATTATGGATTTCCATGAGCTGATTAGATATCCTCAAAGGAGGACAACATCTTTGGATGAAGTGCTTTTTTAGTAGAGCCTATGTATTGTTAGGAATTAGAAAATTCCATAGTGAAGAGTCGGTCACCCCAAATGTTATCTAGCTTAAGTTAGCTCGTAGACTTGTCGTTAGTTACGTTATTTATCAGTTTATTAGTTAGTTATTAGTTTAGTTTAGCGTAGTGCAACACCGTGGAGGAAGGACGGGTCTTTACCCACTGTATCCCTGATCCACAGGCCGATAGGAGGTCGTTGAGTCTGTAAGTATAAATACCCCTTCCATCCATGGAAGGGGTGGTGCTTCTCATAATCTAACATTCAACATTTGTGAACCAAGTCTCTAGCAAGAACACCCTCTCTCTCTAACTTTCTCTCTCTAATGGCAAACATGTATTTTGATCATCCAAGACCACCCGAATCATCAACACAATAAATATTGGATCCTAACAATTGGTATCAAGAGCCAAGGTTGTTGTGTTATCTTTGATTTGTGTGGTCCGTACCATGGGTGTTGCTTGTGGTTTTTGGTTTACGAGTGTTAATGATACTTTGGTACAACAGTTTTTAATAATATTATGCATCTTTTGGTCAAAATATCTCATGGTCGAAATCTGTCTTTTCTCTGTTTTGTGTCCAAACTGTGGTAACTTTGAAAATGAATCTATGAGTAATATGTTTTGAGAAAGTATTGTGTCATTTCTCAGTTTATTGTCTCATGGTCTATATTTCTTTTTGGTCAATATTTTGCATCTGACATGTCCTCATGGTCTATATTTCTTTTTGGTCAATATTGTGCATCTGACATATCTGCTTATTTTAACTGTGGTCATATTCATGGGTCAAAAGATGCAATCTTTGTCACTTTTCCTGGGTAACGATGAACGGAAAACATAAAAAACGCCGGAAAAAGTCTTATGTTCTAGCTAGTGACTTGTATGTATAAGTTAGCGATTTAAGATGATAGCGACTAGTCTTTACTAGTTAGCAACTTTTTTTGAAAAAACTGAAGTTAGCGACTTATACTTATATCATGTAGCGAGTTGAGACATAGCGAGTTGACTCTTTAGTCAACTCAAGTCAATGGCGACTTGACATAAAAGTCAATAGCGACTTGACATGACTTGTCGTAGCGACTTATGTCAATAAGCTAGCGACTTGGTTTGGCTAATTGACTCATGACCACAAACATTGCTAGCGACTTGACAAAAAGAAATGATGAAGAAGATGACTTGTAAAGACCAAGACTCGACCATAACACCATATTCCAAAAACAACCTGACGACCTCTGGTTAAAATACCATCATCAGTCCAAGCCTTATTTTGTTAAAAAACGTGATGATTTGTTGCAGTTTCATCATATACGACTCATCAATCCAACAACCAACAACTACAAATCCAAACCTATCCTAACTCACCTTCAATCCCATCTCCATTTAACCTCAAAACTCAAATCAAAAACAAAATATCAAATAAATCTCAGATTATTTCATGATTGTTACAAGATAAATCAGACCGTGAAGGTCTTTATCACGAAAAATTCATCACCGATTCATTATCTGAAGCCTTACTTCATTTAATCTTCGAACTATAAAGATAAGTATAATAACATAACTGTTATCATCTTATCTTTGGTTCGATTTATGCTACACTTAACAAGATTATGTAAACCTACCTTTGGTGTGATCTTGAAGCCTTTGTCAATACCCTCAAGCCATCCCTGTGGCAAATCAAAGTCACTCAAGCCAACCCTGTGGCGAGGTGCTCATTCCGAGACTGATTATTTCTATAAGGCTAAATAGGGTTTCGTGAGAGGAACGTTAGAGATGATATGATTTATGTGTGAGTCATATATCCCTGGTTATTTGGGTTAAAAAGGGGATGTTTGGATTTTTGAGCGATGAGAGAGGATGGTGTTAATTATTATGATGACTGCGTTTTTTTTGTGATTAGGGTTGTAAGAGGAGAAAATTTTGGGTGAAGTGTGTGGTAATGAGTGTTTTATACACACGAATTTAGGGTATTGATATTGATGTAGGCCTCTTTTTCTTTCAACCGGTTGGTTCATTGTGTTAAAATCTTGGATTTGGATTAGTTGTTTGGGCCTCTAACTGTATTTTGGGTTGATCGACTAAACTGTTGGACTGGGCTGAGTACGTGATCTTCTACAAGTTGGATCCGATATGTTTAAACGTTCATATATTACCACTCCCTTAAAATGATTATCACATCTATGAATCTCATCATCCATGATACATATTTTTGATAATAATTAGTGAAAAGTGGTCATTATTATTAGCCGGTGAATCAAAGGAGGTTCAATTTCAGAAATTCTCATGAAATATTCGACGCCACAAACTGACAATGACACTTCACAGTCTAAGCAAAATCTTTCTAAGAATCGTCAGCGTCAGTCATGATTTTTCTCAAGATGTTTGCTTATGACAAGAACTTCTCGTGCAAATGGTCGAACACGTTATGATGCTTCCGAAAGTTCGAAACCATCATGGGGGAGAAATGTGTACTTTGATGTGTTACGGTTAACCTACAGGGAAAAGGAGTTTATTATACTTGACTTAGTATGCTTTGTGAAGTTGTCTACATTCGGGTAAAGAATTGTTGATGGTATGACGATGATTGTTGTTGTGGTATGAGGGTTGATACTTTGGTATATACATTTTCACGATGATTATTATGTCACGGCTTGGCTTGAATTGATTAAGGTTGACTACGGAGTTGGTTGTACGGTATCTCTTATTTGGATTTGAAGTGTGGTTTTTCGGACTCGTTTACTTATTTCGTCTTCTTTCTTTCTACCCTTCCGCGAAGATGACTTGTTTGGGCATTTATAAAGGGTGATAAAGACTTGGCTATTTAGTTACGTTTGTGATTCTTTCTTGCTTAACTCACAACGTAGCTATCACTTCGGTGTCTCACTCAGTTGAGAATGTCAAGAGGTTTTGTACATTGGGTACACCGTTTCTTCTTCACAAGGATTAGTACAAGTTTAGGTAACAAATCTAGGGAATTTTACTTCTTGATCAAGTTTGGTATATCGGGTTTACTTCACCAGAAGGTCACAACATTAGCCGACATAATGCGTGAATGATGTGCTTACCAAAGTGTTTATTGGATGGTTGATGATGTTGATGATGTTGGATAATGGACCGTTGATGAACCGCTGCATGTTCCCCTAAAACAGATATTCTCTTAAACCAAAGTCGTCATAACATATTCAAGCTGACATTGTTTACGGTTTTGTCTTGATTTTGTAAAATCCCGCGAAAGAACCTATTTCTCGGTTTAAATCATAGACTTGTAAAATCCCGTGACAATGGAAACATCCTGGTATTAGTAAAGTGCATTTCCGGATCTATCTTACGGTTTATTCTTGGTTTTGTAAAATCCCGTGAAAGAAACTATTTCTCGGTTTAAACCATAGAGTTGTAAAATCCTGTAATGATGGAACCATCTTGGAGAAGAGAAAGTGTAATTTTGGATCTTACTTGATGCTGATGCTACGGTTTCTGCTTCAAAGAAGGGATAAAAGGGTGTACTTCATGAATTGGGTGTGTGTTTGGGTTTTCTTCATGGCAATTTGGTTATTACATGGTTTTACGGGGTTATGTGCTTTTAACCATGGTCAGGATGAAACCATTATCAGAGTTCATTTAAATGTCAAAGAAGGCTAGATTTGAGCAGTTAACCAGAGGATGTGACAACGGCGTTAATTCAATATTATTATTTGAGGTTGAAGTGAATTATCACGGGCGAGTGTACTTAGTATCTGAAGGTATCGGGGATGGTTGGATGAAGATTCTTCATGATCCTTGTTCGAGCTTACTATCATAAACAAAGACTTGGAAATCTAGTTATTGTTGGGTGTCTTTTACCTTTTCTTTGACCACTTGGGGGAATTGGGTTCATACCACCACAAAATAACTATCACTTTAAGGAGTTACGTTGTAGTGCTCAGTGTCACATTCAATTGTGGATTTTCAAGAGGTGATGTACGTCTATTTATTGATGGTTGGTTGGTTGAAGAGTATAGAGTACTTAGAGATTCAATGGAGCATGATTTCTCGGCACCGCTCTTTGTTACACATGTGCAAGTATAAGTCACGAGTTCGGGTTAGTTCACTTCAGGGTCAAATTCATCATATTGGGTTTTCTCCATCAGCTGTCACGACAAAGGGCCTACTGAATGATAATGGGGTTGATTACATGTTTTGCTAAGAGAGCTGAAAAGAGAGAGATTATGACGTTTGAATACTTCAGTTCAAGCCTCGTTCTCTAAAGAAAAGAAAAGTGTACGATTCAGTGCGCTTTATCTTCTGAAGAAGAGAAATCTTCTTATTATGACCATTCTCATCAACATGCTTCATACTTTTTCCATGCGCTTAAGTCATCAAGTGAACCGGGCTATCACTGATTGTTTTCTCATTCCACTTGCTCGATTACAATGAAGATGGCGACATCATGTGCTGATTTTGCGGGAGAGAAGTGTGAATAGAACATTCGGATGACTTTCACTTATTTAATCAAGAATGGCAACTCCGTATGCAATTCTTGAGGGGGAGAAGAAGTGTGAAATTACTGCATGGTTGATTGATTTCTGAGAATAAATGGTCAAACGGCTACAAACTCATGTAAGAACCGATCTTCTTCTTATCGGGTCATCGTTACATGGAGTTTCTTCTATGAGCCGTTGGTTGACATCTTCACACCGGCTGATATGATCATCGACAAAGTGCTTCCGGTTAATGCTTCACGTACACATCAACATGATGATTCCGAACGATCTCTCTGTTCTTGTTTGATGTGATTGGTAGTTTGGTGTTACCATCTCGTGTGTTCGTTGCGGCCTGATTGCTGATTTCCTTGATGAACATCTTTCTGTTCTTGTTTGATTGGGAGAGATTTTAGTTTTGGGACTTGCAAGATGTAAGTTAATTGGGATTCTTTTTGGTGATGTTCTTATTTTTTGGTGAGTTGAAGATGTTAACTATCTATTCCCCAACTGGACAATCTTGAAGAAGGTCGAGTCTACAGTCGGTTCTACATTTTCTGATATATGGTAGAAGACTAAAGACGAGTTGCATTTAACGATCTAAAGACTTCTTCTTAATCTGGGCTGTTATCAAACAGATTGTCGGTTTAGGGGAGAGCACTAATTGGGGGAGAGTGATATGTCAGATTTAATCCCCAGTTAGACTTGCTCATTCTGTTCTTCAGCAAGTTGATTCTCACAAGATATATAATGTTTTTCTCAAAAGATTTCGAGTATACGGGCTTATAATATGTTGCTGATTCTGAAGTATCAAAACCAGCAAGGGGGAAGGAGACAAGCATCTAAACGCGAGTAAACTTGATGAGCTTAATACTTCTAAGTAATTGAAGATATCCCGGGAAGACAAATGTTATTACCGCAGAGAAACTCAAGGTTTGACTCATGGCGAGTAAACTTGATGAACTTAACTCTTCTAAGTGATTGAAGATATCTCGGGAAAACAAATGTCATGACCGTAGAGAAACTCAAGGTTTTACTCATCAAAGCGTTTAGTGTTCTTATTCCAACTACGCGGGGGAAGAGATGTAAGAGTTAGTTTCTGATGATGAAAGAAGGTACACAAGTGTGTGATGATTTCGATGTTATCGCAATCATCAGGGGAGAGAGAATTGTGTACATTGGGGATGCTCAGCTGTTTCACTTGAGGGCTTAATCTGTGATTCAGAGATATAATCACTTATTCCGGAGTTGACATCCGCAGAGATTGTCACCCGCAGAGATAATCAGTGATTTGGCGTGCTTCTTCAATGTTATCGGTTATTCTCTCTTTGGGCATTCGGGTACTTCGGGTTCTTGAGCTTCATACACTTTCTTCAAGGGGAGAGAAAAGTATACATCGGGGTTATTCTTTGGCTATTGGACTTAATCTGCTACTTCGATGGTATAAGTTTCTTTGTCTTCGGGTATGTGTATTCGGGTTCGTGAGCTCTAGTCTAAGAGACTGACTGCATCAATTCAACTACTCGGGGGAAGTGGTCTTTTGACACCTTTTGGAATGGATCGTTTCAGACGTCAGTTGAAAGGAAATTTGAGAAGTGTTATTTATGTGTGGGATGATATGTTGATGTTCTTTTGGATGATATAACCTCGAACGAAGAATCACGGTGATTATTCTTAAAAGGAGCAACAAGTTCGATGATAATGGTGTGCTTCTTTGTGCACCTGGCTAAGAGAAGCTTGAAAGAAAGCTTTGAATCTGCTCAGCTAAAGGATTTTCGGTTTGGGGGGAAGCTGCCAAAGTCTCACTTTCAGATGGTTCAATTTCTTTCTTCGATTCAAGAGCCCTGGATGCTTTGGTGGTGAATGTTTAAGAGTTGATGACTTCTATCTTCTACGATGTGCTGCTCGATATCCTTATCTCGGTACTCGTATCATCATCTTCTTTAACTATATCATCTTCTCTATCCTTGTATATATTTTTTCAAAAAAGAAAATAGAAAAATATAAAACCAACAAAAAGAAAATAGAAACATATATAAAACCTTCAAAAACCATAAAAATCAGAAAATTTCAAAAATACCAAAAATATGTTTTTCTCAAGACATGTCTTCTGGTATCGATAACATCTACGGTCTTAGAAATGTCATTCAATAATGGCACGGGACCATAGATGAAGTTCGAGCAGAAGGTGTAAATATTCTTTTCTAAACATGTCTCAAAATATGGCTTACAGTTATTTCAGACTGTAACCCGCGCCTCAAAAAATGGCTTGCAGTTACTTCAGACTGCAACTCGCGCTTAAACCATGGCTTGCTATTATTTCAGATAGCAACCCGTTCTTTATAGAAAGGAAAGTGCTGCGCTAAACCAATTATCAAATATTTCGTGCACTTATCCTAAAAACAAATGAGGAAAGTATGTCGAAGGACTGCTGTTCCTACTCAAATATTTTTCCGTCTATAAATTCTTCAGAAAAATATTTGTTGTTTTCTAAAATGGTGGTAAATGAGTTGCTTGTAAATCTATCAGATTCAGAGTTTTTGTGAAAATTGAAAACTCAATCAATGACTTCAGCGCTTTTAATCTTTTCAGAAAATAAGTCATTGATTGAGGGGGAGAATGTTTTCAAATTTATATCATCTAACGGACTTTCTTAATTATCCTACGTGCTTATCTGAAAAAATATAATTGCCTATGTTGAAGGACTAGGTTTCTAGGATATGATTGTTAGGTTTAGATGATTAGAGTTTGAGAAACACACTATTCCCATACCTTACATGATCTGATTGATATGTTGGATTGACTTTTATTAGTCGATTGCTGTTTGGGTGTTGTCGACCACCATATATTTGTATGTGTGTTCACTAACATATGCATGTATATTGGTATATAAGAATGTTCCCGATCCGGATCCCATAAATGAACATGATTGGATGCTGCAAGGAAAGGGTAACGATATCTAGGGTGACAAATGAAGAAACAGAGCTTAATTGGACTTCAATGGAGAGTTGGCATAAATGCAACGTAAGAGGTATCACTGCATCAGCAGATGGTTTTCTTCTAAGTGATTGAAGAAATGGAGCTTAATTTGACCTCAGTTGGCATTCAAAATGCAACGTAAGAAGAAGTCTCACTGCATCAGCAGACGGTTTTTCTTCCAAACCCTACAGCAACAACAACAGAAGCTTCTCAACCATCTAACGTATCTTTGTGCAGGATATCATTTTTTAAACAATTTTGAATAATTTGATTAAATTATTTTGAAAATGGAAAATATTGTTTTGAAAATATATTGGACTAATTTTTTGAAAATCACCGGACTTCTTGTTATCAAAACCTAAGTCACTCAATTATTGACTTCTGTCATGGATTGAGGGGGAGAGTGATTTTAAATAAAATATTTTCAAATGATATTTCTTCACAAAAAGTCCGTTTGTACAAAATTTGTGGTGATCTAAAGATTTAATGTTATGTCATGGTATGATTTTTTCTTTAGAATCAAGGTCTTTCAAAATGAAATTTTTTCTGTTCTTGTTTGATTGTGAAATTGTTTTATTTTACTAAAAGATCTCTTAAAAAAACTATCATACCTGACACTAACAATCTTTAATGTCTTAAATTGGTCCTTATCTGTCATTTTTAAAAAATTAAATCTTGCCACGTCTTTCCCCAAACTCTTTTAAATGATTTAAATCAATTGGGATCACAAATCTCAAAAGGTTTGAAATTTTGATCGGGTGAGAGATCGTGATTTAAATCTCATATCTGTTTTAACGGAATTGGTTTTAGTCCTTTAAAGGCACTCCTGCCTCCATGTGCCAAACGATTTCTAATATACAATGCACATGTTGAGGAGGAGCATTTATCCAAAAACAAGACGAGTATTTAAACCTGGCCACATTTTCTCCTATGTTTTCTAAACCTTATTAAATCACTTGGGATCCAAAATCTCAAAGGGTTTGATATTTTTGATCGGGGGAGAATTTGTGATTTAATAATGAAATTTGATAAAAGTTGATCGTTTTGATTCAGTTGTGCAGGCTGCTCTCTCATATGTGCTAAACGCTTTCGAATCTCGAAGCATATATTGAGGGGGAGCATTTTATAAGAAAATAAACTATCGAGGTACAAAAGCTTTTATGTTTTAACATAATGTACCTTGATTGAGTTTTCAAATGGTTTCTTAAATGGCTTTTGTAATCGTGGATGTGCTTCAAAAGAACTCTTGCCTCTATGTGATAAAAATGATTTCAAATATCCTATGCACATATTGAGGGGGAGAATTTTACCATGAAAATCAAATGGCTTTTTCGTATGAAAATTGTGATCAAAGAAAATATTTCAAAGTCCTCTTGCCTCCTTGTGCTAAACAATTTCTAAATCATACGCACATGTTGAGGGGGAGGTTTTCTAAACGATCAAAACTATTAAGGTACAAAATGCTTTGATCTCGTATCACAAGTACCTTGATTGTTTTACCAAATGATTTTTCAATTGGTTTTAAGGAAGAATGAACTGTACCAAAAGACCGACCAATTTACTTTATGCATGGTGTTATAAGGATGGTTAGGTTAGGTATTTGTTCCCACGATCCGCCAGAACCGGAGGGATCTACCCAGGGACAATCCACTAGATAGTGTAGAAGTCCTTAGGTATGATGAAAAAAGGAGAAAAATGAGAATTGGGAAGAGTGCGGACTGAGACAGAGCTAGTACTGGAATAAACCCAACAAGGTTCTAGTTATGAAGTCTCGGTAAGCACTGAAGGGGTTGAAGAATGAAAAAGAAATGAATATGAAAAGGGTGAAAAGAAATAGCCCTCCATCAATTCAACCTTAGGGCAGTAACCGGGTTCAATACATATGCTACTGGTTGTTACTAAGGTAACACTGGTATTGAAGACAAGACGTCATGGACCCAGTGACGCACTGCACTAAACTTCCCAAGCCACTCAAGTTCCTCTTAAAAGGGCTTGTTTCACTCTCACGGGGAACCGACATTATCTATCGACTTTCTCTTAGAGATTGTTGATATTGAAGAAGGAGACCCTCTCCCTAGTCTCCGGCAAAGGAACCAAAAATGCACTATTGAGTCTAGAGCCAAGAGATCATCCACAATATCTCGTTAGGACACTAAATTCTTGAAGACTTGCTTTTTCACACAATGTGGAAAGTAAGTATATATTAAGAGTCCTACGCATTATCCTTGTGGTATTGCTAGAACATCCGAGTGATATGTAAAAATATTCACAATGAAGATGGAAATCCTTCTAGAGCCAACATCTAACAAGCTCTTGGTGGGTGACATGTGAAATCTTGCAAAAGATCAAGCTTGTCACAACTGGATAGAAACGATGGGGAGATTCATTCTTGAATCAACCTTGGTCCAGGAATGGAATTGACGAATACTTTTGGAAAAACCGTTCGATGTGCAAACCTTCTTTTCTCTAGCACGTCGAATGTATATTCATTTCAAATTCAAAAAGTATATCTGATTGAAAAATACTTTTAGAAAAACCGTTCGATGTGCGAATCTCTTCTTTTCGCTAGCACGTCGAATGTGTACTCATTCTCTAATACAAAAAGTATTTTGATTGAAAATTGATCTTTCTCATAAAACCTTCGTCGTATTGCAAAACTCTTTCTTCAAGCAATACGCGTTTGTTTTTCAAATCATTTTTCATCAATCAGTGAATCTCAATTCGCTGGTTCACTCACTCCGTGTTGTCTTCTTTGAGACGTTCCGGTTTGAGAACAGCTAGAACAGCTGCGAAACCCTGTCAAGGAGATTCTTAGGAATCCTACCTGATCACAGGCAGTACTTGTACTGATCAACGGGGAACCGTGGGCCGTGTACCTCAACTCGACCAAAGTGATCAAAGACACTTTCGTGCGCTTTATTGCTAACTGTTGTTTGCAGGTACATTTGGACGGTTGCAGCTGATCAGAATTGAGGAGTCATTCCAAAGCCGCATGCTCACAGCATCCACACTTAATTTGAAGAAATCATGACTGGTGCATATTTACATAACCTGGCTCTGATATTTCATAATATGCTTCTGCTTTGCTGCTGGAAATATCATGAACCAGTAAGGCTTCCGCTACTCTGATGGAAAGATGTCATGATTCGAAAGTGTGAGCATGTCGGTCCGAAAGTCACAACGTCACATGAAGGCAACACAACTATGGATGATCCAGAGAGATTTACTGTGGCTGATGATCTCAATGAAAGCTCGAAGATCATCAAAGATGTGGATCGGTTAAAGGCCTCCACTAAAAGTAAAAATCAGTGCGGACTTTGAAGAATCACTACTAAAGCACAAAGATTGTTGAAATGAAGAATTGAAGTCTACGAGCTCAAGAACAAAGATAAAATAGAATGCTAGGATTCAAAATGTAAAACATGGGGTGATCTCCCTTAGGGGGAGATTGTTAGGAATTAGAAAATTCCATAGTGAAGAGTTGGTCACCCCAAATGTTATCTAGCTTAAGTTAGCTCGTAGACTTGTCGTTAGTTACGTTATTTATCAGTTTATTAGTTAGTTATTAGTTTAGTTTAGAGTAGTGCAACACCGTGGAGGAAGGACGAGTCTTTACCCACTGTATCCCTGATCCACAGGCCGATAGGAGGTCGTTGAGTCTGTAAGTATAAATACCCCTTCCATCCATGGAAGGGGTGGTGCTTCTCATAATCTAACATTCAACATTTGTGAACCAAGTCTCTAGCAAGAACACCCTCTCTCTCTAACTTTCTCTCTCTAATGGCAAACATGTATTTTGATCATCCAAGACCACCCGAATCATCAACACAATAAATATTGGATCCTAACATATATCAACTGCCCCGACGAGCAATCTTTCAATCCGTCTTCTTGCTCCCCCAGTAAGAGTCATGCGGAACACCTGGAGCATAACAACGTCATGAGAAACACCAGGAATGTTGAAAAGTCTTGCGATGTACAAGACATTCTCAACGTGTTCATATGCATCTTCGTCCCTATTTCCTGAGAAAGGGTTAGCTCGTAGCTCCCTCATAAACTGCTCTTTTAATCTCGAAACGGACATTAGCTCCAATCACCTATCTTACGAGCCCCAACCCTTTTTCTTCCCTTATCAACGCCAAATATTCTTCAAGAGTAAGGTCATCTATGTTAACAACTTCCATGGTACCTAAAAAAAATCTTGGTTTTTTAATGAAAGACTTAACAAAAATCCTAATATAACTCCCCTGGCAGCGGCGCAAAAAACTTGATGTAGGTTTTACTGACCAGGTTTTAATATTTATAAGTGTCTCGTTTACCTAAGGTCTACCTTATGCACTAACGGGCAGTGTACCCGATCGTGTGTCGTGTAGTAATCGGTAAAACGAGGTCTTCCCAAGAGCTATGTGAGCGGATACCAATTAAGTCTAATGTCACTAGTTTTAAATGGTTATAAGATTTAAAATGATTAATTAACTAAAAAGACAAGAAATAAAGAAAGAGAATAAAGGCAAGGGTTGTGATCAATAGAGGAGAAGTGTGCTAACCTAGTTACTCATCCTATCAAGTTATGTTCACGTGTAATTACTTCCAATTGCTTCAAGTGGGGGTTTAGGTCGCTAGGACAGCATTTGGTCAGTTCGTCCTAACCTATCAGCAAAGGTTTCCACCGGAGATCAAGCTACTACCCTTGAAAGTCCAGTTGTTTTTGTTAGGAATTAGAAAATTCCATAGTGAAGAGTCGGTCACCCCAACTATTATCTAGCATAAGTTAGCTCGTAGACTTGTCGTTATTTACGTTATTTAGTAGCTAATTAGTTAATTTGTAGCGTAGAATAGTGTAGTGCAACACCGTGGTGGAAGGACGGGTCTTTACCCACTGTATGCCTGATCCACAGTCCGATAGGAGGACGTATTTACTTGTAACTATAAATACCCCTTCCATTCATGGAAGGGGTGGTGCTTTTCAATCTAATATTCTACAATTTGTGTAAACCTCTAGCAAGAACACCCTCTCTCTCTACTAACTCTCTAACTATGGCAAACATGTATTTTGATCATCCAAGACCACCTGAATGATCAACACAATAATATTTGGATCCTAACAATTGGTACCAGAGCCAAGGTTTTTGTGTCTTGATGATTTTTGGTGGTTCGAATCTTGTCTTAAACTGTTTTGATATCATTTTAATGGTCGGATTTACTTTTTCTGAAAAACAAAAAAACAGCTTATACAAGTTATTTTATGTATCTTTTTGGGTTATTGTCATATGGTTAATGTTTTGGGTCCAATATAATGTCCTTTAGCAGTTTCTGTTTTCTGGGTTTATTAAATCTGGTCGGAATACTCGCCGGAGCAAAATGTCAAATGGTCTTAAACAGAAAATCGGTCATCGGGTCATTTTATTATATGGTCAACCATCTCATTTCATGGTCAAACTGGGTCAAAAAAGTCTTAACATGTAGTTTTTATGATGTATTCCTGGGTATTTTTGAATATGGTCGGAAAATAGTCGGAAATCTTGCTAGCGAGTTGTCATTATAAGATGTCCAGATACATTGTTTTCAAAGCATGTTGACTATTTAGTCAACTGCTGCTAGCGACTTGACTCGCAGCTAGCGACTTGACACGTAGCTAGCGACTTGACACGTAGCTAGCGACTTGACTCGTAGCTAGCGACTTGACTCGTATCTAGCGACTTGATCTGTAGTTAGCGACTTGCTTAAGGTAAAAGGTAGCGACTTGCACTGCTTTGACTTTTGAGTCAAACTTAAACAAGGTTAGCGACTTGTTTTGGACAGAAAGGATGAAGAAGATGTTTAAGACATTGACCACACGACCACAACAATATACCAAATACCAAATCTAAAACTCGACTTCAGCTTAACCATCATCAGTCCAAGCTTTTGTTATAAAACGAGATGAACAGTAACAGTATTATCAGATTCGAAACAACAAATCCAAAACCAAAACAAACAAATCCTCCATCTCATTCTACCCTTCAACTAGACTCAATGAACAATATGAAAACACATAAAAATCTCAGATTTATTCGTGTATGGTGATATTTATTTCAAGACCATTGAAGGCCCTCAACACGAAATTAGTTCTTCACTGATTCTTTATGATCTTTAAGAAGCTTAGCCTCATGTGTTTAATTTTCGAAATTAAGGAAAAGACTATAACAATTATGTTATATCTCTCCTTTGATTCGTTGAAAACTGAAAATGGAGACATAAACATAAAGTTTAAACCTACCTTTTATTGGTATGAGTTAGTGGCTGTCTCTAAGCCGAGCCATCCCTGTGGCGAATAAATATCACTCGTGTCTATAAACCTCGAGCCTTCCTTGTAGCGAGGTTAATTTGAACATCAAAGTAATGAATCTGTTTCAAGGATTGAGATGATTGGGTCTTATGTTGATTAGTTTTGATGGAATTGATTTAGTAAGAAAGACTGGTTCTTGATTTCTAAGATGGATTTTGGTAATGAAAGTATTCCCAGATCTGTTATTATTATTGGAGGCGCTTAAGTGTGTGATTAGGGTTTGTGTGTTGATGGTATGATAATCTGGAAAGATGGGAGGCGGATATTTTATGTTTAGGGTTTGACAAAGTGTGAGTAGTTTTAGGTTTAAGTGATAAATTGTGTTTTATATCCGGTTTGTCATCATCTAGGTTGGTTCGGGTATTCCTACTCTTTGAGTAGATTTGGGCTTTGCTGATAATGGATCGGGTCTTGATTTACTTTGGGCCGTGTATCTAAGTTGGTTTATGAGCTGTTATCATAGTTTTTGGGCTGATCGATGGAATCAATGGATAGGGATGTTATTAATT
This sequence comes from Chrysanthemum seticuspe, assembly GCA_019973895.1. Taxonomy (NCBI): domain Eukaryota; kingdom Viridiplantae; phylum Streptophyta; class Magnoliopsida; order Asterales; family Asteraceae; genus Chrysanthemum; species Chrysanthemum seticuspe. Next base: position 231,692,355 of record BPTQ01000006.1, on the reverse strand, counting down.
GAACATGAATACACGATGGGTCTAACAATAAATTGTTATCCGAGATTTTTGACATTTTGGATACAAATTATTGCTGTTTTAATGAGTTGGTATTATTGGTATGGTATTAATTTTTCACGGAGGATACATAAATTTACGGCTTGAGCGAAAAAGTGAAAAAATGACTACGGGGTTTGTGTACGGTATTATTGAAGTGACGTTATCTTCATATGTGGTCATTACTATTAGCCGATGAATCAATGGAGGTTCATTTTCTGCAATTCCCATGAGATATTCGACGCCACAAAATGTCAATGATACTTCACAGTCTAAGCAAAATATTTCTAAGAATCGTCAGCTTCAGTCATGATTTTTTTCAAGATGTTTGCTTATGACAAGAACTTGTCGTGCAAATAGTCGTACACGTTATGATGCTTCCGAAAGTTCGAAACCATCATGGGGGAGAAATGTGTACTTTGATGTGTTACGGTCAACCTCCAGGGGGAAGTAGTATATACTACTTGACTTAGTATGGTTTGTGAAGCTGTCTACATTTGGGTATAGAATTGTTCATGGTGTTGAATGATTCGTTGATGAACCGCTGCATGTTCCCCTAAAACAGATATTCACCGAAACCAAATTTGTCTTAACACATTCAAGCTGACATTGTTTACGGTTTTGTCTTGATTTTGTAAAATCCCGCGAAAGAAATTATTTCTCGGTTTAAATCATAGACTTGTAAAATCCCGTAACAATGGAAACATACTGGTATTAGTAAAGTGCATTTCCGGATCTATCTTACGGTTTATTCTTGGTTTTGTAAAATCCCGCGAAAGAAACTATTTCTCGGTTTAAACCATAGAGTTGTAAAATCCCGTAATGATGGAACCATCTTGGAGAAGAGAAAGTGTAATTTTGGATCTTACTTGATGTTGATGCTACGGTTTCTGCTTCAAAGAAGGGATAAAAGAGTGTACTTCATGAATTGGGTGTGTGTTTGGGTTTTCTTCATGGCAATTTGGTTATTACATGGTTTTACGGGGTTATGTGCTTTTAACCATGGTCGGGATGAAACCATTATCAGAGTTCACTTAAAACGTCAAAGAAGGCTAGATTTTAGCTTTTAATCAGAAGATGTGACAACGGAGTTAATTCACTATTATTTATTTGAGGTTGAAGTGAAATATCACGGGCGAGTGTACTTAGTATCTGGAGGTATCGGGGATGGTTGGATGAAGATTCTTCATGATCCTTGTTCGAGCTTATTATCAAAAACAAAGACTTGGAAATCTAGTTATTGTTGGGTGTCTTTTACCTTTTCTTTTACCACTTGGGGGAATTGGGCTCATACCACCACAAAATAACTATCACTTTAAGGAGTTACGTTGTAGTGCTCAGTGTCACATTCAATTGTGGATTTTCAAGAGGTAATGTACGTCTTATACTTGATGGTTGGTTGGTTGAAGAGTATAGAGTACATAGAGAGTACTTAGAGATGCTAATGGAAATCGGCACCGCTCTTTGTTTCATATGTGCAAGTTTAAGTCACGAGTTCGGGGTAGTTTACTTCAGGGTCAAATTCATCATATTGGGTTTTCTCCGTCAGTTGTCACGACAAAGAGCCTACTGAATGATAGTGGGGTTGATTACATGTTTTGCTAAGAGAGTTGAAAAGAGAGAGATTATGACGTATGAACACTTCAGTTCATGCCTCGTTCTTAAAGAAAAGAAAAGTGTACGTGTCAGTGCGCTTTATCTTCTGAAGAAGAGAAATCTTCTCTATTATGACCATTCTCATCAACATGCTTCATACTTTTTCCATGCGCTTCAGTCATTAAGTGAACCGGGCTACTGTTGATTGTTTTCTGATTCCACTTTCTCAACTATAATGACGATGACGACATCCTGTGCTGATTTTGAGGGGGAGAAGTATGAATAGACTACATTTGGATAATGTTCACTTATTTAGTCAAGAATGGCATCTCCGTATGCAATTCTTGAGGGGGAGAAGAAGTGTGAATTTTTTGCATTGTTGATTGACATTTGAGAATATAAATGGTCATACGGCTCTAAACTCATGTAAGAACCGATCTTCTTCTTATCGGGTCATCTTCACATGGAGTTTTTCTCTTCTAAGAGCCGTTGGTTGACATCTTCACTCGGATTGACGAGTTTATCGACAAAGTGCTTTCGGTTAATGCTTCACGTATACAGCAACATGATGATTCCGAACAATCTATCTGTTCTTGTTTGATGTGATTGGTAGTTTGGTGTTACCATCTTGTGTGTTTGTTGCGGCCTGATTGCTGATTTCCTTGATGAACATCTTTCTGTTCTTGTTTGATTGGGAGGGATTTTAGTTAAGGGGATTTGCAAGATGTAAGTTAATTAAGATGCTTTTTGGTGGAATGCTTTTTGGTGTGAGTTGAAGATGTTAACTATCTATTCCCCAACTGAACAATCTTGAAGAAGGTCGAGTCTACAGTCTGGTCTACATTTTCTGCTACATGTTAGAAGACTAAAGACGAGTTGCATTTAACGATCTAAAGACTTCTTCTTAATCTGGGCATTTATCAAACAGATTGTCGGTTTAGGGGAGAGCACTAATTGGGAGAAAGTTATAAGTCAGATTCAATTCCCAATTAGACTTGCTCATATTCTTTAGCAGTGACTACTCGAGACGTTGATATTGACTATTGTTGGACATTTGACACAAGGTGATTACTTCGGAGTTAACCATTTATCACTTATTTGAGATTGAAGTTGACTTTCACAAAGGCGTGTTCTTATTTGATAACTTGCTCGGGCTTAAGAATTTGAGTCGAAGACTTGGCTTATCTAGTTACCAGCAGTCGAGGTGGATGGTTGAAGACCTGGTTAACTATCACTATTAGGAGTTACTTTGTTTTACTCAGTGTCACACGCATATGACGGTGTGGATAATCGCAAGAGGTGTTAATGTCTCATACTTTGTTTGGGTAGTGAGTACTTAGAGATTTGCTTGAAGCATAAATTCTCTACACCGTTCTTCCATCATTAGGTGCAAGCTTAAGATACAAATGTGGGGAAGTTGACTTCAGTTTCAAGTATGGTATAGCGGGTTTTCTTCTTCAGTGGTCACTTCAAGTTGTCCACATAAGGGTTGATAAAAATAGTCAAAGAGAGTCTTCAGCAAGTTGATTCTCACAAGAGTTCAAGTGTTCTTCTCAACAAATTTCTAGTATACGGGCTTACAATGAGCTGCTGATTCTGAAGTGTCAAAACCAGCAAGGAGAAAGGAGACTCACGTATAAACACAAAGCGAGTAAACTTGATGAACTTAATTCTTCTAAGTGATTGAAGATATCCCGGGAAGACAAATGTTATTACCGCAGAGAAACTCAAGGTTTGACTCATGACGAGTAAACTTGATGAACTTAACTCTTCTAAGTGATTGAAGATATCCCGGTAAAACAAATGTCATGACCGCAGAGAAACTCAAGGTTTTACTCATGAAGGCTTTTGTGTTATTATTCCAACGACGTGGGGGAAGAAATGGAAGAGTTAGTTTCTGAAGATGAAAGAGGTACACAAGTGTGTGATGATTTTGATTTTATCACAATCATCAGGGGATAGAGATTGTGTACATTGGGGATGCTCAGCTGTTTTACCTGAGGGCTTAATCTGTGATTCAGAGATATAATCACTTATTCCGGTGTTGACATCCGCAGAGATTGTCACCCGCAGAGATAATCAGTGATTCGGCCTGCTTCTTCAATGTTATCGGTTATTCTCTCTTTGGGCATTCGGGTACTTCGGGTTCTTGAGCTTCATACACTTTCTTCAGGGGAGAGAAAAGTATACATCGGGGTTATTCTTTGGCTATTGGACTTAATCTGCTACTTCGATGGTATAAATTTCTTTGTCTTCGGGTATGTGTATTCGGGTTCGTGAGCTCTAGTCTAAGAGATTGACTGCATCAATTCAACTACTTGGGGGAAGTGGTCTCTTGACACCTTTTTGGAATGGATTGCTTCAGACTTCAGTGGAAAAGAAATTTGAGATGATTATTTAAGTGTGGGATGAAACTTTGCTGGTGTTCTATTGGATGATATAACCTCGAACGAAGAATCACGGTGATTATTCTTAAAAGGAGCAGCAAGTTCGATGATAATGGTGTGCTTCTTTGTGCACCTGGCTAAGAGAAGCTTGAAAGATAGCTTTGAATCTGCTCAGCTAAAGGATTTTCGGTTTGGGGGGAAGCTGCCAAAGTCTCTCTTTCTCAAAGGCTCATGTTCTATCTTCTATTCTGGAGCCCTGGAAGCTTTGGTGGTGGATGTTTAAGAGATGACGAATTCTATCTTCTACGACGTGCTGCTCGATATCCTTATCTCGGTACTCGTATCATCATCCTCTTTAACTATATCATCTATTCTATCTTTGTATATATTTATTAAAAAACCAAATACAAAAATATAAAACCAGCAAAACAAAATACAAAAATATAAAACCAACAAAAAGAAAATAGAAAAATATAAAACCTTCAAAAACCCATAAAAATCAGAAAATTTCAAAAATACCAAAAATATGTTTTCACATGACATGTCTTCTGATATCGATAACATCTGCGGTCTTAGAAATGTCATTCAATAATGGCACGGGACCATAGATGAAGTTCGAGCAGGAGGTGTAAATATTCTTTTCTAAACATGTCTCATAATATGGCTTGCAGTTACTTCAGACTGTGACCCGTGCTTAAACTATGGTTTGCTATTATTTCAGATAGCAACCCGCTCTTCAAGAAAGGAAAGTGCTACGCTAAACCATTTTTCAAATATTTCGTGCACTTATCCTAAAAACAAATTTGAGGAAAGTATGCCGAAGGACTGCTGTTCCTACACAAATGTTTTTCCGTATAAAATTCTTCAGAAAAATATTTGTTGTTTTAAAAAATTGGTGGTAAATGAGTTGCTTGAAAAATCAATCAGTATCAGAGTTTTCGTATTAATTTGCAAACTCAATCAATGACTTCTGCGCTTTTAAAATTTTTTTTCAAAAAATGAGTCATTGATTGAGGGGGAGAATGTTTTCAAATCTATATCATCTAACGAGCTTTCTTAATTATCCTACGTGCTTAATTAAAAATGATATTTGCCTGTGTCGAAGGACTAGGAATTTAGGATATGATTGTTAGGTTTAGATGATTAGAGTTTGATTAACACATAAACCCCATGCCTTATATGATCTGATTGTTATGTTGAATTGACTTTAATTAGTCGATTGCTGTTTTGGGTGATGTCGACCACCATATATCTGTATGTGTGTTCACTAACGTATGCAGATATCATGGCTATAAGAATGTTCCCGATCCGGATCCCACAATTGAAGATGATTGGATGCCGAAAGGAAAGGGTAACTATATCTTGGGTTGACAAATGAAGAAACGGAGCTTAACTGGACTTCAATGGAGAGTTGGCATGAAATGCAACGTAAGAGGTCTTACTGCATCAGCAGATGATTTTCTTCAGCAAGTGAAGAAACGGAGCTTAATTGGACCTCAGTTGGCATAAAAAAATGCAACGTAAGAAGTCTCACTGCATCAGCAGATGGTTTTCTTCCAAACCCTACAGCAACAACAACAGAAGCTTCTCAACCACCTAATGTATCTTTGTGCAGGATATAATTTTTAAAACAATTTTGAAAAATTTTGAATAAATTGTCTTGAAAATGGAAAATATCGTTTTGAAAATTTATTGAGCTAATCTTTGAAAATCACCGGACTTCATTTTATCAAAACTTAAGTCACCCAATCATCGACTACTGTCATGGTTTGAGGGGGAGAGTGATTTTAAATAAAATATTTTCAAACGATATCTCTTCATAAAAGTTCCGCTTTGTACAATATAAGTGGTGATCTAAAGATTTAATGTCATGTCATGGTATGATTTTTTCTTTAGAATTAAGGTCTTTCAAAATGAAATTTTTTCTGTTCTTGTTTGATTGTGAAATTGTTTTATTTTACTAAAAGATCTCTTAAAAACTATCATACCTGACACTAACAATCTTTAATGTCTTAAAATGGTCCTTATCTGTCATCTTTCAAAATTGAATCTTGCCACGTCTTTCCCCAAATTTTTCTAAATGATTTAAATCAGTTGGGATCACAAATCTCAAATGGTTTGATATTTCTGATCGGGGTAGAGATCGTGATTTAAATCTCAAATCTGTTTTAAATAGGATTGGTTTTAGTCCTTTAAAAGGCACTCCTGCCTCCATGTGCCAAACGATTTCAATATACATAATGCACATGTTGAGGAGGAGGATTTATCCAAAAACCAGATGAGTATTTAAACAAGGCCACATTTTCTCCCATGGTTTCTAAACCTAATTAAATCACTTGGGATCCAAAATCTCAAAGGGTTTGATATTTTTGATCGGGGGAGAATTTGTGATTTAATTATGAAATTTGATAAAAGGTGATCGTTTTGATTTAATTGTGCACGCTGCTCTCTCATATGTGCTAAAAGCTTTCGAATCTCGAAGCATATATTGAGGGGGAGCATTTTTAAAGAAAAGAAACTATCAAGGTGCAAATGCTTTTTTGTTTTAACATAAAGTACCTTGATTGAGTTTTAAATGGTTTCTTAATGGCGCTTGTGATTGTGGATGTGCTTCAAATTAACTCTTGCCTCTATGTGATAAAAATGATTTCAAAAATCCTATGCACATATTGAGGGGGAGAATTTTACCATGAAAATCAAATGGCTTTTTCGTATGAAAATTGTGATCAAAGAAAATATTTCAAAGTCCTCTTGCCTCCTTGTGCTAAACAATTTCTAAATCATACGCACATGTTGAGGGGGAGGTTTTCTAAATGATCAAAACTATTAAGGTACAAAATGCTTTGATCTCGTATCACAAGTACCTTGATTGTTTTTCCAAATGATTTTTCAATTGGTTTCATGAAGGAAAGAACAATACCAAAAGACCGACCAATTTACTTTATGCATGGATTTATAAGGATGGTTAGGTTAGGTATTCGTTCCCACGATCCGCCAGAACCGGAGGGATCTACCCAGGGACAACCCACTAGATAGTGTAGAGTCCTTAGGTATATTGAAAAAAGGAGAAAAGTGAGGAATGGGAAGAGTGCAGACTGAGACTGAGCTAGTACTGGAATAAACCCAACAAGGTTCTAGTTATGAAGTCTCGGTAAGCACTGAAGGGGTTGAAGAATGAAAAAGAAATGAATGACAAAAGGGTGAAAAGAAATAGCCCTCCATCAATTCAACCTTAGGGCAGAAACCGGGTTCAATACATATGCTACTGGTTGTTACTAAGGTAACACTGGTATTGAAGACAAGACGTCATGGTCCCAGTGACGCACTGCACTAAACTTCCCAAGCCACTCAAGTTCCTCTTAAAAGGTCTTGTTTCATTCTCACGGGGAACCGACATTATCTATCGACTTTCTCTTAGAGATTGTTGATATTGAAGAAGGAGACCCTCTCCCTAGTCTCCGGCACAGGAACCAAAAATGCACTATTGAGTCTAGAGCCAAGAGATCATCCACAATATCTCATTAGGACACTAAATTATTGAAGACTTGCTGTTTCACACAATGTGGAAAGTAAGTATATACTAAGAGTCCTACGCATTATCCTTGTGGTATTGCCAGAACATCCGAGTGATATGTGAAAAATATTCACGATGAAGATGGAAATCCTTCTAGAGCCAACATCAAACAAGCTCTTGGTGGGTGACATGTGAAATCTTGCAAAAGATCAAGCTTGTGACAACTGGATAGAAACGATGGGGAGATTCATTCTTGAATCAACCTTGGTCCAGGAATGGAATTGACGAATACTTTTGGAAAAACCGTTCGATGTGCAAACATTCTTTTCTCTAGCACGTCGAATGTGTATTCATTTCAAATTCAAAAAGTATCTCTGATTGAAAAATACTTTTAGAAAAACCGTTCGATGTGCGAATCTCTTCTTTTCGCTAGCACGTCGAATGTGTACTCATTCTCTAATACAAAAAGTATTTTGATTGAAAATTGATCTTTCTCATAAAACCTTCGTCGTATTGCAAAACTCTTTCTTCAAGCAATACGCGATTGTTTTTCGAATCATTTTTCATCAATCAGTGAATCTCAATTCGCTGGTTCACTCACTCCGTGTTGTCTTCTTTGAGACGTTCCGGTTTGAGAACAGCTAGAACAGCTGCGAAACCCTGTCAAGGAGATTCTTAGGAATCCTACCTGATCACAGGCAGTATTTATACTGATCAACGGGGAACCGTGGGCCGTGTACCTCAATTCAACGAAAGTGGTCAAAGACACTTTCGTGTGTTTTATTGCTAACTGTTGTTTGCAGGTACATTTGGACGGTTGCAGCTGATCAGAATTGAGGCGTCAATCCAAAGCCGCATGCTCACAGCATCCACACTTAATCTGAAGAAATCATGACTGGTGCATATCTACATAACCTGGTTCTGATATTTTTATACTATGTTTCTGCTACGCTGCTGCAAATATCATGAACCAGTAAGGCTTCCGCTACTCTGATGGAAAGATGTCATGATTCAAAAGTGTGAGCATGTCGGTCCAAAAGTCACAACTTCACATGATGGCAACACAATAAAGGGTGATCCAGAGATTTACTGTGGCTGATGATCACAAAGAAAGCTCGAAGATCATCAAAGATGTGGATCAGTTGAAGGCCTCCACTAAAAGTACAAATCAATGCGGACTTTGAAGAATCGCTACAAAAGCACAAAGATTGTTGAAATGAAGAATTGAAGTCTACGAGCTCAAGAACAAAGGCAAGAATAGAATGCTAGGATTCGAAATGTATAACATGGGGTGACCTCCCTTAGGGGGAGATTGTTAGGAATTAGAAAATTCCATAGTGAAGAGTCGGTCACCCCAACTATTATCTAGCATAAGTTAGCTCGTAGACTTGTCGTTATTTACGTTATTTAGTAGCTAATTAGTTAATTTGTAGCGTAGAATAGTGTAGTGCAACACCGTGGAGGAAGGACGGGTCTTTACCCACTGTATGCCTGATCCACAGTCCGATAGGAGGACGTATTTACTTGTAACTATAAATACCCCTTCCATCCATGGAAGGGGTGGTGCTTTTCAATCTAATATTCTACAATTTGTGTAAACCTCTAGCAAGAACACCCTCTCTCTCTACTAACTCTCTAACTATGGCAAACATGTATTTTGATCATCCAAGACCACCCGAATCATCAACACAATAATATTTGGATCCTAACAGTTTTTAGTCCCCTAAGCCAAGTAATTAAGTTCCGCTACATGCAAGATTCATAACAATGAGTGCCCGGGCGCTAGCATCTTAGACACTCATCCCTAACTTCTTAAGTTCATCCAAACGGTAGGTGATCATTTGGTCAGTTCGCACAAGCGAAGAAGCGTCGTCAGTTGGTCAATTCTTACCCTTCCCACCCAGTCTACCTACTTAGGGTCAGTTGGTCAATTCTCCTAAGCAAATAGACACTACCGCCATTCAAAACTACTGAAACAAGGGTAGCTACCAACAAACTATGCATGCATACACTAGAAACAATTATACGGAAGCAATGTAAACATACACAAAACAATTAAGGAATCATAACTAGGCTAGCACCAGAGGTGCTTAGCCGATCATATTAAATGAAACAATCAATTCAACGTTTAACATAATGAAATACATGAATTAAAAGTAAAAGAAATGATAAATCGCTAATGCTTATCGTTAGGGAGGGATTTCTCCCTTGGAGATGGCTCCGTATGCTCCTCAAGATCTGCTTTCAGTCCCCTACTCAGGTTCTCTGCTTTGTGTGTGGAGTGAATGATGTGAAATGCAGAATTTAGGGCTGGTATTTATAGGCCAAATCTAGTTACGGCGTAATTTAAGTTGAGACTTACGCCGTAACCTATATAAATCCGTAATAATGCTCTAGATATAGCTGGTTGAGGCGTAACACATAGAATGAGTTACGACGTATCTTCAATATACGTTACAAAATCATGATTACGCCGTAATTATTGGAAAGAGTTACGGCGTAGCTTGCATCGGCGTGGAACATCATTTGACCTAATTGGTTACGGTGTAATCCTAGAATGGAGTTACACCATAATCTGCTGTTGAGTTTTTCTTCTGAGTCACGCTCTTGTTACGGCGTAATGAGAGAGAGAGAAGTTATGCTGTAATTACTTCATAGTGGGCATACTATCATATATCTTCAATAAACTCTCCAAATCCGCGTCTCTTTAGCTCCAATGCTCGTAAATTACCTGAAAGTGAAATATAGAGGAAAACAAGCGTAAATCCATATAAATGATATAAAATATGAGTATTATCGGGTGAAATTGACACTTAATATTCCGAACTATTTGATTATATTTGCTTAGCCTTACCCTTACTCCACTTTTCAAGTACACTACCCTTCACTGCCCTTACCCTTACTCTGCCTACGTTGCTTACCAACACCATTACCCTTTCCCTTACTCTGATTACTATTACCAGATGGTGGCTTTGGGGGTATACTTAAAGAACCAACAACCTTAGCTTTACCCTGATTCTGATTAGTAACTTGACCAATCATGTGTTAAATCACGTCTTAAATTTATAATAGCCGACTTAACCTAATAGACTAACACTTATGGGCAGTGTACCCAATCAATCCTAGCTAGTTTGGTAAGTACAAATCATTTTCAAGGAGTAGTTAAGCATAAATATAACCTAGCGGACTTTCTAAAACTTTTAAAATGGGATTTTCGATCTGAGAGATTGACACAAATTTTAATTTATTACACTACAAAAAAAGTAAATTAAGCTATTAACTACGGTTGTGATCAAATAAGAAGAAAGTGCTAGCCAAGCTAATCCGACGATGTCTAATTGATTCGTTTATAAGTTCAGTGCTCTAGTTACTTACGTTGGTGAAAGGGAAATGTAGACTAAGCCATATGGTCACGGATACCTAGACCTATGAATATCAATCCCTAACCCTCGAGTAACTTACGGGTCTAACAATATCAACCACATATTAATTGGTATCAACTAATCCATATGATTTATCTATGGTAACCTACGATCATAGCATTACCTACTCCCTCATAATGGTCACCTTTGAAAAATCATTATATTAACTTACTTTTTTTCGTTACTTTCTATCTAACTTAGGGCCTGGTCCATCTCTAGTCATAAGGGTGAAGTGATAATAGTTTCTTGTTGTTACCTACCCCTTCCATTATGATAAGGATAATAACGCAAGTTATTAATCTAAAAATCTATGATCTAGCTATAAACATCGAGTAATAAACAAGTAAAAAAATATGTATATTGAGCGATTAACATATAAACTATCCAATATAAATTCATTAAATCGAAATAAACTGAATCAAGTCAAAAAAGTATTCATAACTTGGCTAACACCCTAAGGGTGTTCGCCCATAATTCTCGGTAGCAAACATGAAAGAAAATACTAATGATAAGAAAATGGATAAGATAGTGAAATCGATGTGCAAACCGAACGATTGTACTTCGTGTGGTGATATAAGGCCTTCTTCACTTTATCTCTTGCTTCCCTTATGCTCTACTCGTGTTACAAAGCTCTAAGGTTCGTCTGGTGTTGTGAATGTGTGTCTATAAAATGATATTAGGGCTCGTATTATAGTTTTGTCTCTAGCATAGATACGGCGTATTAGGGGTTGATGCAGATAATTGTAAATACAAGAAGTTTTATAATCCTCCCAGGGATAGTACCTAACTGTTGTAGTGTAGTATACATAAGACACGTGGGATTAATCGTTCTCTAGGAGAATAGTGAGGTACGCTCAAAATGTATGAGGAATGAAATAAAGGTCAAGAAATATTATTTTTCGTCTTTTATATTTTATTGGAAAACAAGTAAAATCTCGGGTTTTGGAAGAGTTGGATTTTAAACTAATAACAATACTAAATTAAACTAAATTTAAACTAATAACAAGAAAGGTAAATTGGTGGAACTCGTATAGGTAAGCAAACTTGCTCACTTAATGATGCATTACCTCCAAGTTGAATTCTCTAACTTATTGCTCTTTCACCCTCGTTAGTGTAATGTGTAATTATTCCCCTAATTCAACAGCGGGTTGCTCAAGTCCGCTATCTACGTGAAAACCTAGGCAAGTGTTATTTGCAGACACGCTCTCGCCCAATAATTAAACACACGAAATAAATACTTAAGAAGAATATCCACTCAGTCGACTTATGGTTGCGAGAGTCTCCTCTAATTCTAATCACGTTTCACTAGACGTCTAACTGTGGTATGAGATACAACAAGTTTTCTAATGCTTAACGCGCACACCACTAACAAGAAGCAATACTATTAAAGACTACAACTAGGTTTCATGCAATCATAGGCAAACACAAATTCATTTAGCCTAGCATGTTAGATCGAAGAAATGAAAGACATATAACCACACAACACATAGACATATTGTAATGATTAATAATTGAATAACTTATCTTTAATGAAAATTGGATTTATTGGTGGCCAAATAGCCTCTAAAAGCTGAGAAATTTGTACTAGGGTTTGTCCTCCAAGGTTGCACACAAAGTTCCATATTTATAATGAAATTAATGCGAAAATATATATAGGATTATGTTAATACAAATAAGCCGTAAAAACGTTTATTTATATTTTACGATCTTCTAATGTTTTGTCGATAACAAACGTAAAATCATTTTAACGAAACAAATATAATACTTAAATAGTTTGAGTTAATAGTTTCCTAATACACTTACGTTTTCACATAAAACACTAAAACAAGTATAAGTGATTTTATGATTTAAATACATATGTACAACAACTAGTGTTTACATATTGCGTTAGCATATACTTAAACTAAGTATACCAAAATGGGTAAAAACAAGTATATACTAAATGGGTAAAAACTAGCAAATAGTATTGACCCATAACCCATGGTTTTATATATACCACTTAACCAAGTTCATTGTATCTAGAAAGAAAACCATGGATCAACCCATAACCCATGACCCATGACCCATAACCAAAAATACCCATGGGCAAAGAAGAGCATTCCACGGATCCCTGGCTTTGTGCTAGCCGGATCCCAAGTGGAAGGGATCCGTGGGATCCGGGGAACAGTAGATAATTTTCTCTATAAATGGAGATCCATTTCTTCCTTTCTATTCATCACTTCCCATACATACTTCCCCAAGTATTATAACCCTCTAACCTCAGATCCAAGTGATCTATGTAGTTTGTCTTTTGTTTTTGTGTGATCTTTTAGGTTCCTCTTAAAGGCAAGATCACCACTGCTTGAAGACGAGCAAGCTCAAGTCCACGAGTTGCCATGCTTCGTCATCATCAAGATAAGTAAGGTTCTCTTGTTGATAGTTCTTCCTCTCTCCATAGATGTTGGGTTGAAGGCATTAGTGAAGAATGCCGAAAGTGTCAAGATGAAAGCATTAGTGAAAGGTGCTCATCATCCGTATCAAAGCATTAGTGAAGAATGCTAAAGGTGTCAAGACGAAGGCATTAGTGAAGAATGCCGAAAGTGATGAAAGCATTAGTGAAAGGTGCTCATCATCCATATCAAAGCATTAGTGAAGAATGCTAAAGGTGTCAAGACGAAGGCATTAGTGAAGGGTGCCAAGCGTTGTGTCAAAGGCATTAGTGAAGAATGCCGAAGAATCAAATCAAGTTGCATTTGGAAAGAATGCCTAGGTTGTATAATCGATGAGGTGCATCGTTATACATATAAGTATTTGTTTATTTCCAAGGATGGTGATATCCTTGATGATGTTGTAACAAGGAGTGAATCTCCTTGAGATTAGGTATTGTGTCGTGAAGGGTAGTAGTTCCTCCATAGTAATGGAACTAGGTGCTTAGCCTAGTACCTAATAAAGGGTAGGCGACGTTGTAATAGGATTAGTTCTCCTTGGTGTGAAAGAACTCGGTGGTTAGCCTAACACCGTATAAAGGGTAGGCGACGTTGTGTTAGGTGTGGTTCGCCTTGGTGTGAAGGAACCCGGTATTTAGCTTTGTACCTGAAAAAGGTTAAGCGACGTTGTGAAGGCTTCTCCGCCATAAGGAGTTGTTGTAGTGTTTACAAACTCTCGAGTAGGTGACTCGGGGAGTGGAGTAGGGCAATGAAGGTGTCCTTGTAGCCGAACAACTATAAATAACTTGTGTCGTGGTGATGTGCTTCTTACTCTTTATCTTTCATTACACGTTTATATATCTATCTATCAACGTCCAACATAAACAACTAAATAGATTGACATAAGTCGATCTTAATATTTAAAAGGAAGTTTTAAATTGGTAAAACTATTCAACCCCCCCTTCTAGTTTTCCACAATTGGTATCAGAGCTTCGTTACCAAGTTTCTTAAAGTATATTGTACTTTAAAGACTTGATACGATCCGTGTATGTTTGAAAACTACAAAGAAGGATTTTTTTAAGGTCATATTTTCTTTTAAATCATCTTGTTGGACATTGATAGATGATTCTAACAATTTTTTTCTCAAGAAATCTTCATGCTAGAATCTCTCCAAAATCTTCATTAAAGAATAATGAAGTCAACATTCAAGGAAGGATCTAAAAAGTAATCACAACTTACGTACACCAAGTTCAAAGGATTACTTTAAAAGCTCATGAAGTATTTTTGGTATTATGCCAAACCAAGAAGCATAGAGGTATGTTTTACTTTTCATTAGATAGGTTACATGAGTTCAATTTATTTCATAAGTTCTCTTTGTTTATTAATCACTAACGTCGTTAGAAGTCTCTCTCGTCACTTTTCCGTCTTTTTTCATCATCGGGAATAGTATTCCTTTTGACTTGTCAAACTAACGCCGTCATCACATATGAACCCTCGATATGTGATTCATCAAAAGCCGTCATCCAAAAACAATCTTCATCCAATACCTCCGAACTATTTTTTAGTAAGCTATTTTATAAGCATACTACAAAAATAATGCCAAACAACTCCTTTTCTGTCCACAGTAGCCGGATCCCTCTAGTTGTACTAGCCGGATCCCAAATACAAAGGATCTGGGGGAACCTTGGAACAGAACTCAGCTATACGCGTTCAAAAAATCACCACTGATTGTTTTTCCCTCTATTCACACAACACAAAAACGACCAAGCTACAAATTTCATCCTCATTGCCTTCCATACTCTCAAGTATTCCTTCCTAGAACACCATTGTAAGTAATTACATTAACTTGTTCTAATTTTCATCATCCCCATCCTAGGGTTTATGGTTTCTTAATTTCTAATCAATTAACTCAATTAGGGCTTTTTCAAATTAATCATGAAAAGGGGGTTTTAACAAAATCACATTGTGCTCACAACATTGTTAATACAAATCAAAACCATAAACCCATTCCAACTAATCTTACCTGATTGAAAATTTGTATTTTTAGGACCAACCATGCCCAAAGCCACTCAACAAGATCATCATGACACCGTCCATTACCTTACTCACTACTATCGTAAAAGGGGATTGACCAAACCCGACCGTAAAATATTCAAAAGCCTTGTAAAACTACTTATCCACGAAGGTCGTGTAGTCAAGGAATGTTTCCTTGAAGATACCGACATTCGTCAAGTTTTCTCGACAATCAATTTTGATTGTCTCCTTGACATAGATGAACAAATTTGTCCGGTCTTCATTTTTGAATTTTACAAAAGCTTTAGGATCATTAGAAACACCGACAATAGCATCTCAATTGCCTTCATCATCAACAAACAAAACTTTATTTTTCCTCTCAACACCTTTGCTCAAATTCTTCGCATTCCTTGTGAAGAAATTTGTATGTACTCTCAAGATTGGGCAATTAACGCTCAAAACCTTGCACTTGATCCTAAGCCTCTCTATAACACTCCTCTCGACGATCCCGAAACCATTAGAGATACTATCTTAAAAGTTAGGACCAACCAATCTCATTACAACCGTAACAAAAAGCTCATTCACCGTGATCCCTTTCAAATGGAACTTTTCGAAATGCATCCCATGTTTAGAAAATGGGAAGAAATCCTTAGGGAAAATGTCATTAGCCTAGTTGGAAACGAAGATCATCCAAATGCATGTCTTGTGCAAATGATCTATTGTCTTACCCACCAAAGGCCATTTAATCTTGCCTATTACATGGTAAGGAGAATGGCTGGGGTATTCAAAGCTTCCAACATGGTACTTCCGTATGGTATGCTCCTAACACGACTTTATAAGTATGTTGGTGCATTGCAACCATCTCCTATTAACGATGATCATTACCTTTTCGATCATGTCATGGTACCTCTTACCAAACAACCCCCTAAACGGTTCATGGTCAATGGAGAGAAACCTGAAGCTCTCTCGGACTCCTCGGCCGGTGAAGAAGAAGAAGATAAAGATGAGGAAGACATCGACCCCGTAGCCAACATCAAATTGGAAATCCTTGAATACCACGAACAACTTCCAACCATTCCAAATGAGACCGCGGAATTTAAACAATTGAGGGGCATGATTCAAAACCTCGCTTACAACCTCACTAAGCCGTCAAAAAGGAAAAGAAAGGATTGACGAAAGAGACAATAGGAATATGCTTATTTTTCTTTATCTTATGTTTGGATGATTACGTTTTAGCACTTTTGGTTTATGGTAACTTGGATATTGTCACTTTATCATGCCTTTATAAGTAGTGTTTTGTGATGACATGCTTGTTTCTATTTCTTTATTTTAGATTTATTAGTGTGCAAAATCTGCACATCATTTCTGTGTAGGCTCTGATCTGCAGATGCCGGATCCCTATGATTAGCCTAGACGGATCCCTCCCTTGAGGGAACCGTGGGATCCGTGATATCAGATCAGCAATACAGCATCTCTTGCATCAAGATAACTTTCTAGATAACATCTCATTAGCTAAGCATATGATTTTAGAATCCAACTAGAACCACTTCAAGGATGAGAAAGGCTTAGACTCACTAAAGGCTTACTTAAGATCTTAGTCAAAATGCCTCTTGATTTATCAACACATCAAAACTCACCATATTTCCGCTTTAATACTCACAAATTGTTTCTCATCTTTCAAAACACTTAGTTGGATATATTGAACAATTTTAGGAAATTGTTTCTAGTCATCTCTATCCCAAAATGGGTCAAGAATTAAGCTTTTTAATTCTTTTGATTTTTAAAGATTTTTTCAAATTTCACCTCAAGCTTAAATCTGATCACTAGGATCATTTATTATGACTTGAGACCACCAAAACTCTTAGTGTTATTCTTGGACATCCATTGGTAGTCATCTTGTCCCATCTCCTTTCCATAAGAAGCAATCATTTGCTATAACACTTATTATCTTTGATCATTCAAGTACCCTCTCATCTTAAAACACTTAGGAGAACTGAAACACTAAAAATGAGATAGGCTTTAGCTCCTAGAAGCCTCATTTAAAACCTGTCATAGCTGCTGAGAGCCGGATCCCTAGGACTAGCCTAGCCGGATCCCTCCAAGGAGGGAACCGTGGGATCCGGGTGACAGTTTATGTCAAACATTGCTAAAACAATCATTTCAACTCATCTTTCTAACTAAAATACTCCATCTCATCTTAAATGAGTTCCTAGATCAGTAAACTCTGAACTTCAACCTTGTGCATGTTAATCATCACATTCCAAGAATCTTAGTGGTTTAAGTCTTAAATGCATTTGCCAAGCTCTTCCCTTTATAAGCCATATTGCTAAGAACACTTTAGTCATCAAACATAAACACAATTTTCTGCAATTACAACCATCTCCCTTAGTCATTTTATCATGAGAAATGCTCCTAGTGCTAACTCATCCACTCAAGAACCACCCAAGAAACTTGCTAAGATCATACACGAAGTTTCCTCAACCGAATCATCTCCGGTTAAGTCCACTAATTCTAGGATTTCCCCTACACCAAGGAAACCAATCAAACTAATCCCCAAGAAGATTGCTCCCACTAGGATTTCACCCTCCACAACTCAACCAACGTCATTAGTGCCTAGAGCCACCTCACAATCATCTCACAATGTAGAAGACTTACCTCCTTGGCCATCTTATCTTCCACCACTACCAACAAATTCGCTTGAAAAGGGTGAGCAACAAAATCAAAGTGTTAAATCAACACTTGCTCCAACATCAAACTCTCTCATTCCCCCTAATAGTCCATTTTAGATTATGAGAAGACATCAAAGACATCCACCCAACCACATGGAAGTTGATGCTTCTTTACCTCCACCCTCAAACATTGTAGAGCCATCACTTAATGAGCCTCCACCAATTCCTCCTTCATTTGAAGATCCTCAACCCATTTCACTTGAACTTCCACTTCAAGAAATCCAAAACCACGACAAGGATTGTTATCATTGTAAATATGTTGAAAGGTTGATACATGAACTACGTGAAGAGCAACGTTTCATGTTTTATCACCTCGTCGAACGTTTCGAAGAGGTCAACAAGCCTAAACTACAATGAGCATCATAAGTCACAAGCTCAAACTTAGAATGTTTAGGAAACCTATCTCATTCTTGATCATCATTAAAGCTTTTAGTTGAATCTAGAGTTTGGGTAACTCATTAGCATTAGTAGCACTTGTATGGCTAGTTCATTCTCTTAGTTTTAGAGATTTGGTTGATCATCTCTTTTTTTTTTAATTAAATGAATATCTATATGCCATAATTGTTATGTGCCTTGTGTTTTGTGCTTGCTATATCATATACCACTTCACATCTTCATTAGCTCTCATTACTGAAGTAACTGTCAACAGACAGCCGGATCCCTCCAAAATGCCTAGACGGATCCCTACAAGAAGGGAACCGTGGGATCCGTGGTACAGAAGCACAAATTTCTACTAACTTGAGTTTTATTTGCAGGAAATTATGCACTATACTCTTGTTTTCTAACCTTTACTTTGTAGATTTTCAAAATAACACATGAAGATTTTGACACCATAAAGCTAGGGGGAGCTTTGTGTCAAACGTAATTGCAAAAACAGTTGCAACTTAATCCTTTCTTGGACTATACTTCATGACACCCCATTGCCACTTTGCAATCTTCAAGGGGGAGCACGGTTTTCGTCACTTAGACGAACCATTTGCAAACATAATTGCAAACACAATTAGTTTATTTCATGTCATGTCCTTGACGCCCTTTCAAAGGGATGGACTCGTCAAGGGGGAGTTAAGACGAGTACCATTCCCGTCACTTGCTCTCTTTACATTTTACATATTTTTTAAAAAAAATTGTGTTAGTTTCTTTTAACACTTTTTGTTTCGACAAAAAGGGGGAGAAGAAAGTAAAAACTACAAATTCAAACTCTTACGAATTTTGTTTTTTCCTTAAAATAATTTTATGTTTTGTCATCAACAAAAAGGGGGAGATTGTTAATACAAATAAGCCGTAAAAACGTTTATTTATATTTTACGATCTTCTAATATTTTGTCGATAACAAACGTAAAATCATTTTAACGAAACAAATAGAATACGTAAATAGTTTGAGTTAATATTTTCCTAACACACTTACGTTTTCACATAAAATACTAAAACAAGTATAAGTGATTTTATGATTTAAATACATATGTACAACAACTAGTGTTTACATATTGGGTTAACATATACTTAAACTAAGTATACTAAAATGGGTAAAAACAAGTATATACTAAATGGGTAAAAACTAGCAAATAGTATTGACCCATAACCCATGGTTTTATATATACTACTTAACCAAGTTCATTGTATCTAGAAAGAAAACCATGGATCAACCCATAACCCATGACCCATGACCCATAACCAAAAATACCCATGGGCAAAGAGGAGCGTTCCACGGATCCCTGGCTTTGTGCTAGCCGGATCCCAGGTGGAAGGGATCCGTGGGATCCGGGGAACAGTAGAGAATTTTCTCTATAAATAGAGAGCTATTTCTTCCTTTCTATTCATCACTTCACATACATACTTCCCCAAGTATTATAACCCTCTAACCTCAGATCCAAGTGATCTATGTAGTTTGTCTTTTGTTTTTGTGTGATCTTTTAGGTTCCTCTTGAAGGAAAGATCACCACTTCTTGAAGACGAGCAAGCTCAAGTCCATGAGTTGCCATGCTTCGTCATCATCAGGATAAGTAAGGTTCTCTTGTTGATAGTTCTTCCTCTCTCCATAGATGTTGGGTTGAAGGCATTAGTGAAGAATGCCGAAAGTGTCAAGATGAAAGCATTAGTGAAAGGTGCTCATCATCCGTATCAAAGCATTAGTGAAGGATGCTAAAGGTGTCAAGATGAAGGCATTAGTGAAGAATGCCGAAAGTGTCAAGATGAAAGCATTAGTGAAAGGTGCTCATCATCCATATCAGAGTATTAGTGAAGAATGCTAAAGGTGTCAAGACGAAGGCATTAGTGAAGGGTGCCAAGCGTTGTGTCAAAGGCATTAGTGAAGAATGCCGAAGAATCAAATCAAGTTGCATTTGGAAAGAATGCCTAGGTCGTATAATCGATGAGGTGCATCGTTATACATATAAGTATTTGTTTATTTCCAAGGATGGTGATATCCTTGATGATGTTGTAACAAGGAGTGGATCTCCTTGAGATTAGGTGTTGTGTCGTGAAGGGTAGTAGTTCCTCCATAGTAATGGAACTAGGTGCTTAGCCTAGTATCTAATAAAGGGTAGGCGATGTTGCGATAGGATTAGTTCTCCTTGGTGTGAAAGAACTCGGTGGTTAGCCTAGTACCGTATAAAGGGTAGGCGACGTTGTGTTAGGTGTGGTTCGCCTTGGTGTGAAGGAACCCGGTATTTAGCTTTTTACCGGAAAAAAGGTTAAGCGACATTGTGAAGGCTTCTCCGCCATAAGGAGTTGGTGTAGTGTTTACAAACTCTCGAGTAGGTGACTCGGTGAGTGGAGTAGGGCAAGGAAGGTGTCCTTGTAGCCGAACCACTATAAATAACTTGTGTCGTGGTGATGTGCTTCTTACTCTTTATCTTTCATTACACGTTTATATATCTATCTATCAACGTCCAACAGAAACAACTAAATAGATTGACATAAGTCGATCTTAATATTTAAAAGGAAGTTTTAAATTGGTTAAACTATTCAACCCCCCTTCTAGTTTTCCACAGATTACAAACGTGACGACGCACTTGTAAGTTGTGACACAATCAGCCCGCCGTCATCTAGGGTTTCAATCATGCACCGACCAAGTTGTGACGGCATCACTTAGGAATTGTGACGCCGTCAGCCTTCATACTTTTGGTCTTGCCACCGTCACTTTGAGGCTGTCTCAATCCACTGAGTGGCTACAACATCTTCAATTCAAGCGACAGAGACATGTTGTAATGTTGACGCCGTCACATCTCCTTTTGTGACGGGTTTTCCGTGTGTTGTCGTTTTCTTCGTTTGCTCATCCAATCAATCCCAAAATTCCAGCATTTACTTCCCAAGTACCTAAAAATCCAATAGAAATGATTTAAGGCAATAATAATCAAATATATATAGATTTAGAGGCTAAATGACCCCTTAAAAGCATACGAAATTATACCTCATCAAAATATCCCTACACTTGGGATTTGCTTGTCTTCAAGCAAATATGCTTTTACCCTAATCAAATTAAAATTGGGATTTGTTTAAAGATAATTTACAACATAAATCCTCTACAATAGTCATAACAAGCACACAAATTATATAATATCACCTCACATAAAGTGTTTGGATTCTCTCATCTCTTTGGCGTATAAATAATATAATATTATGGAAATAGACAAATAAACACTCTCTACCTGTCATAGCACATAGATTACCATAGGGTTGATAAAGGATCAAAACCTCAACCGCTTTGGCGTAAGGACCTAAGATAAACTATCAAAGAGGGCTTTACAAGGGTTATAATGTTAGGTATAAGGGTAAGGAGAACATGGTTTTGAGGATACGAGGAATTTTACTAGTAACAATTTAATAATATAAGTCAGTGACATGTACAAAGTGGCAATGCTAAACCAAGACTCGACAAACTAACTCTAACCTTTTTTTTCCGTGACTCTTTCTTGACTTAAACATAAACATGATGGGAGTACGTATGTTTTTCTTTCTTTCTTTCTTTATACACACACACACACACACACACACACACACACACACACACACACACACACACACACACACACACATATATATATATATATATATATATATATATATATATATATATATATATATATATTATACACTTTTTCCCTTCCATCTTTTGATATGTTGAAAATAAATAACATATATCACTCGGGATTTATAACTGCATCTTCACACTTGTATTTTTGCATAAATATAAACCCGAATTGCAATGATCAAAACATGTGGAGTAGCTTAAACATTAATGTAAGCTCCCAAAAAATTTCATTGTACTTAAGACTTTAATCAGAAATTAAAGCACGATTTACATCATCATGAATTTTTTAATTATCACATTTGCATACCATTTGGCATATGCATGATCAACGCAGCTTGAGCGTTCATAAAAATACTGTTGTGATCAGAATGAAATTCTCCACGATCCCGATATTCTTAAAATATAATATATATATATATATATATATATATATATATATATATATATATATATATATATATATATATATATATATATATATATATATATATATATATATATATATATATATATATATATATATATATATATATATATATATATAGGGGAGGGTTAATGTGAGATCAAGCTTAAAGTTGTAAAAATAAGATCAAATCTAAAAAACCACTAAAACATTTATAAATAACAATTTTAGCAATCATACACAAAAAAATAACATTTTAATACAAATTAACATTTTAGCAACTAATAACCAAATGATACATGAGTTTGGATTAGTGATACATCTGATACACATTACACTAATAAATATTCCAAAACCTGATACACATACAAAAACCTGATACACATTAAACTACTAATCAAAGTGTATCACCTAGGTTTCGTAAATTTTAAAAAGAAATCTATCGAAACTTTAACAATTTTAGTTGTAGTAAATAAAAAAATTATTTTTATTGTAAGGAGAGTATTTCTTGTCAAATTTTAGTTCGATCTCATTTTAACAATTTTAAGTATGATCTTATATGATCTAGATTATATATATATATAAATATATATATATATATATATATATATATATATATATATATATATATATATATATATATATATATATATATATATATAAATTTCTAAAAATACAAAATAAATGAAAATAAGATACATAAATATCGGATTGGGCCTAGAATTCTTATTGGGCCTCGACACAAGTCCAAGTCCCACTATACTCTCATTGGGCCTCATCCGAAAACCCATCAAGCCCACTACACACCATTGGGCATCATGAACACTCGATTCAAGCCCAACTCACCACCCCATTTCTTTTGGGCCTCGTTGCCATATCAAGCCCAACACCACATTTTCATTGGCCCTCATATATCCGCCCGTTCCAAACACTTGTTTGACCCAATCTATTTCCTTTGTGCCTCGTCAATCTCTTAGCCCAAACATCACACTTGGGTTTGTACAAAACTAATTTTTGTTAGTAAAATTGTTGTGCCAATTCGTGTATAACCGGTCGACTAACAAGCAACACCAACAAACTAAACTAATTTCATCATGTAACAATAAGGTAACCAAGACCATCCCTCCCCCTTTGGATCCTAAGGCTTGCGTGTGTAAGGACAAAGAGACACACAACCACCTCTAAGCTACCCTAACTAATATTAATTTACCCTAAAAACCACCTAGACCCATTGACCATGCTTAAGACTTTGTAGTCCAATGTAAAATGTGTCTCCATTGATTCGACTAGGAAAAGGGAGTGCCATATTTCTCGCTGCCAAACCTTGCATGCCATATACAAACATAAACAAAATCTTACCCATGCTTGGAACTAGGAAAAATCTTGCATATAATAATCATAATACCATGCCTGCTCATTCCTTATAAACCTACAAGGCTTAACAAAAATCCCTCAAGCTCACTCACTTATATCACTCCCAACAAAAACCATACTCAAAGGAAAGGGATATGAAAAATGAAGCATACAAGGGTTTAGAAGTTGTAAAAATCGTTAAATTATAAGGAGAACTAGGGTTCTAAGATCATTTCCATCCTCTCGTTGTGTCCTCATTCCACACGTATACAAGTGTTGTAAGTCCTCTTTTAAATCGTTGGCAATTTCATTTACTCAAACAATGTATCACACATTAATATCACACGCACTCTAATTTCCTAGTATCGTTATATATGTCTAATGACACCCTAAATCGACACACACTCACTCACACCTTAGGATTAAACACTCATACACGACTTAGATCATGATAAACGATTCATAAAAACCATTTGAATCCCCCTAGCCCCTCGTCTGTTGTGATAAACCAACGCAAAAACCATTGGGCCTCAAAGCCCAAGACCAAAGCCTAAACGTTCGTCCAAAGCCCAAACGACCCAATTACCCAGCCCAATAAGAAGTAAAATAAATTAAAAGCTCTAAATATAAGCTAGGAAATAAGCTTGTAAAAGTTTTGTAAGGTTTTCATACGTTAAAAGGATATTTTATACTTAAATTGCAAAACGTGTAGCTTTTGGGTAGAAAATGAAAGGTTTTCTAAAGTTAAAGGATTGATTTGTACGATTAATAATTTGCATGGGAATTCTAGGGACTAAACATGTACATATTCGAAAGTTAAAGGTTGAATATATACGTTTGCATGTATACGATTCAAACTACAAGGACCATTTTTGTAATAAGCCGAAGCTAGTTATAAGAATAAGTTTTGGGTTTTTGTGTAAAGTTTGGAACTTTAAGGTTGAAACGCGTTAAAATATATATTGGAGGATAGTTTTTGTAAAACAGTTTTACTAAAGGACTAAAGTTGTCATTTTCAAAAGTTTTGATATAAAAGATGTTTCGGGTAAAAACTGTCATTTACTCAAACTTGAGGGACTAAACTCGTACATTTTGAAACTTGAGGGTAAAAAGTGTAAATTCAAGAAAAGTTTAGAAAATTTATAAACTTAACGTAACTTCGTAAAAACGAGTATTTTGATCATATAAGTGTTCTCAAAGTATTTTATTATCGGATATCGTTAAATATATTATATATATATATATAGTTCGGTTCTAGAGAAAAGTGTAATTAGAGAGAAAAGTGAGAAAAAAAGTTTCAGGGTAGATTATGTAAACACTTGAAAGTTTAGGGTAAAAATTAAAAAAAAAATAAACAAAGAGGGAATATCAAAGAGATCATCACTTTCACTTTCATTATCAAAACAGATAAGCTGTAGATGACGACTCATCAAGACCACCGTCACCACAACTATCCCCACCGTCTTCCATTGTGCAACCACCGCTTCAATCTTTACACCGCCACCGTCACACCTATGCCAAACAGTGAGATGAGCTAATAATCTATTTGTATGATGAGATGACTTACCATCGCCACCACCACCGTCGCCACCGTCTTCCGTCGTGCATCCACCGCGCCAATCTTCACTCCGCTACCGCCACACCACCGCTGGTCATGTGCTGTTCATTTACAAACGCTACATCATCAATGATCTTCTTCAGGTTAGTTAATTATATATAACATTTTAATTATATAATTTATATAAACTGAATAATTTATTCATTTTAATGTTCAATTATTTATAAT
Organism: Chrysanthemum seticuspe; assembly: GCA_019973895.1. Lineage (NCBI taxonomy): Eukaryota > Viridiplantae > Streptophyta > Magnoliopsida > Asterales > Asteraceae > Chrysanthemum > Chrysanthemum seticuspe. The sequence continues at coordinate 231,666,681 of BPTQ01000006.1, read as the reverse complement.
AAATTTGACGAAAAATGCATAAAAAGTGTGTTTATTAAAGTTGCACACTATGTGTTTGATAAAATGTCTAAGTAAGATTATTATAAATGCGATGCACTAATTTACATCATATGTGTTTATTATTGTAGGATATGACATATTAGGACATCTGTGTGTAAATTTGCAGCATCAAATTACACGTTAGGGCTTCAGGTTGTTTTAGTGCATCTGTGTTTGTAGTTGCTACATCAGTTTAAATGTTTGCAGGTTAGTGCATCATTGAACATGTTAGAGCATCAATAGTTATGATTAGTGCATCATTAGACATATTAAGGCATCATTGTATGTATTTAGTCAATTTTTATGTTCAGTGCATCGTTGGTCATATTAGGGCATCTATTTGTATGTTTAGTGCATTGCTGGAAATACTTGGGCATCTCTTTATATGTTTATTGCATCATTGAACATATTAGAGCATTCTGTGAGAAGATTAGTGCATCATCAAACATATTAAGGCATGGATGTATATGTTTAAAAGAATTACTAATAAGGACTTAAAAGTTTCCGTATTATTTTCAAATGATAGGGGTTTGGGTTTAGATGTTGCTGGAGATGTCTTTGTTGACGCACTCTTTCTAGCTTTTCAAATGCTCTAGTGTATAGTGATGAGGACTTGAAATATTATGGTCTATATACTCTTTCTAATATTATGGTTTTTTGTAGGCTATGTTCTGTAAATTTGGTCCACGTAAAACAACTTTAATGTTTGTCATACGTGATTAAACAAAGGTATAACTTTTGTAAACTGGAAATATTTGTACCTTGTGTAAAGTAACAAAATATGTCTTGAATCAGAATTGAGGAAAGATATCCATAAGGTAACTTATTTTATTGTCTTGTTAACCTTAAGAAATAACATGACTTGACACTTATGATAACATGTTATTTGTTGTAGATATGGGATTGCATTCCCAAGCCTGAAGCCTGTAGATATAAGGCGCGTATTCTATATTGATAAATGAGCGGTTGGGATTGCTTTTCGGAACTGCTGATCTGATCTGATCTGACAAAAACTTCAGCAATATATGCATCTTTCAATGAACCTGACGATAAGAATTCTTGGGATTGGGTATGTTCTTGATAGTACTTCCGTATTCATTTTTAATTTTCAAATACTGATTTAGTTGCAAGCTCTTAACTTTCCTTTTGATATATATGATTGAATTTTTACTACTATAACTTTTTAATTGGAATATAATTTTATGCTACTGGACCACTTAATAAAAACCATGTGGAAATTCAACAACTCTCACTAATAAATCACTCAAGTCAGCTCTAAATCGGGGTGTTTGGGATTGCGTATTCAAATTGGCGTCTAAGAAAACATGTCTCAACCATCCTTTTCACATGTCTCAACCATGTGGCATCTAAGAAAACATGTTTCTGAGACAATTTGCCTCAAAATGCAATCCTAAACACTGTCATACACCTTTTTGCAAAATTAGAGCATCAAATGTATTGTTGCATCCATTTGACATGTTTGTTTAGTGCATCTTTAGAACTTGGGTCAGTGCATCACCATATGTACAAGTATGATCAATGCATCACCATTGCAGCATCAGTTAAAGCACACGTATGATCATTTATTAGACCGTCTATATGACTAGTTAAGGCATCTGTTATATTAATTAGTTAAGGCATCTGTTAGCATAGTTAGAGCATCAAATGTATTGTTGCATCATCTGTAGTGATCTCCATTACGACATCTGTAAAAGAATACGTATGATCATTTATTAGAGCATCTATATGACTAGTTAAGGCATCTGCTATAGTAATTAGTTAAGGAATCTATTAGGATAATAAGGGCATCAACTGTATTGTTGCAGCATATGTAGTGGTAGAGCAAGGTATGTATGAATGAGGCATGTGTATTATGTGTTTGGTGCACCAAAACAAAAGTGTTAGACCATCTATATGTATGATCATTGCATCACCAATATGATCAGGGCATCTAAACATTACGGTATCTGTTAAAAGCATACGTATGATCATTTGTTAGAGCATCTGTTAGTATAATAAGTTAAGGCATCTGTTAGTATCGTAATTAGTTAATGCATGGTTAAATAATATCGTTATAAGTTAAGGCATCTGTTCGTATAATTAGGTCATTCGTATGTGATAAAGCAACTATTTGTATGAATGAGTCATATGTTATGTGTGATTAGTGCATCAAACCAATAGTGTTAGAGCTACAAAATACCTTTTTTAGGTATGCACCTCTTGACTTGTCCACCCGTAATTAGTTGGTCCTGTTCAGGTCGTCATGTACAATTAGAGAGAGGTAAATTCAGCTTACTTCCATATAAAATGGTTTATTTGTATATTTAGTGCATCAATGGAAAATACTTTGGCAACTACATGTATGTTTAGTGCATCAATATACATATTAGGGCATCATTGAGTATTAATTAGTGCATCGTGAGACATATTAAGGCATCAATGTGTATGTTTAGTGTATCCGCTTGTATGTTTAGAGCATCATTGGTTATAGTAGGGCATCCATTTGTAAGTTTAGTGCATCACTGGAAAATACTTGGGCAACTATTTTATGCTTCATGATTTTCCAGAGTTCCTTTGTAATTACCATTTAGTTTTTGTTATATCATTCCTCCAAGCTGCATTCAAATGCGGAATATAGTACTCAGTGCATTTCCACACAACATGAGGCTACCTGACCCTGCTACTCCCAACTTGAAGGTGTCTGTCTTCTCTTAGTTTCTAAGTATGGCTCAAGACCACTTTGTCCAGTTTATCGAAAGTACGTTTATTTATAAATAGATCGCATGCTCTAATATAATTACATAAATTATTTTTCATTTTAAGTAAAACATTTGAGGAGGTTCGTGTGCAATTAAATGCACTTTCGAAACAAGACAAAAATGTCGCGTCTAAGTTTGATCATTGTGCATACTGATATTAATTTATAATCGCTGCTTAATACATATTCCATCTTTTATCACATTAAAATATGAACACGTAAGTGTTGTTGGGTTAAACCTGACTTGTATGTTGATCCGCATTAAAAGGTTATAATGTTGACCTAAATCTTATTATAAACCGTCACCTAACCAGGCTAACTAATATCACCTTATGCATGTGGCCATCTAGGAACGGATCACAAGAGTACTATTAGAGCGGTTGATTACCTGCATTGAGCTCATTAAGGTACATTTTTATGAACCTGAATGTGATCTTTCGTTAGTTCCTAAGTCCAGAATAGTAGTGAACTTGTGATATTTATGATTGAGCAGAACCCTAGGTATAACTTCTGGATCTGGTCTTTTACATGGTGTGCTCCCAAGATTGAGAAGCTTTTTTGAATCAGTTTTGAGATCTGTTCTTTTTCTTAGTTTAAAACCTTGAAGTAAACTGATGTACTTTGTATATGTAATTGCAGAAGTAAATACAAGAGATATGGTAAGTAGAGGTGCCCTTTGGGAGATGCTTCATATGTCCCGTGACGATATACGTTCTATTATCTGAATTGAGGCGCTTACGAATAGAGATATAACTGAACACAAATAACTTTGTATTATTCCAAATATGTCGTGTATTTACTAATCCTCTGTTCATAGTTAGAACTAGTTATTTGAACAATCGCTAACACTGTTCTATGTTTCAATGGGCGTTACACCCCTTTCCACATGTATCATCTTCAGGTGTTGTTACTTTTCTTGCTTGTGAGTGCTACCCTTTGTACTTATGCATATGATCTAGTTTGTGAGTGCTACTCTTTGTACTTATGTTTCTGAATGGTTTATTTGTAACATGTACTACCATATTGATACAAAAAAAATGGTATTTCTTAAACATATTGACATACCATAATACATCGATACTTTGTGATGGATGAACTTAACATTCCATAATACATATATTTTTAGTGAATCTATATTACAAATACATATACTTTTAGTGCATCTGTATTACAAAAAAAGGCATTTGTGTTAAAAAAAAATAAGGCATCTATATTAATACATATACTCTACTCGCCACCGATGAATGGTTTATTTGTAACATATACTATCATATTGATACAAACCAAAATTGTACTTCTTACACATATTGACATACCATGATACACCGATATTGTGTGATAGATGAACTTAACATTCAATAATACATATACTAAAGTGAATCTATATTACAAAAAAAAGGCATCATAATAAAAAAGTTATATAAAATCTTGAAACCACACGGATAAAACAACCCACCGGAAGATGATTAAGCCTTTTTCTGTTTCTTGACACTACCACCGGGACTTTTTTCCTCGACATGCTTAGGAATTGTGTCACCCATTACAATTAGTGTCACACCCCCAAAATATCGCAGCGGAACGATAGTGTCATTGGGGTATGACGTCATAGCACAAAGTATGGATACAGAAAACGACCTCTATAATGAGACGTTTTGAAAAGTTTACCATTCGATTACTTATGTTAAAGTTTACATAACAAGAAATCACAAGGTTTGATAATACATAAAGAGTTTACAAAACATGTCGAATGGTAATTGTTAAAAGCACAAGACTCCAATGTATGCCATGTGACCCAAAAGCTCCATGAAATGCTATCACCTTAAGACCTGAGATAAACATGCTAAAAAGTGTCAACACAAAGGTTGGTGAGTTCATAAGTTTGTAATAAAATGATCTAAAATACTTTGAGAAATGTTCACACAGCAAAGGCATTGTAAATCCACCCAGTTCCAAGTTCCGCCCATACAAAACTTGCAACCTGTGTGTTCACAACCCATTGCCTAAAGTAGAATGACAATCATGAATATACGCATTAAGGTAGTTAAAAGTATAAATATCACCACAAGGGTCTTCCAACAACTCGTGTTGGGATGTTCCTCCAACGACTCACGTTGGGCTGTATCCATAAAAATGGCCTTCCAACATATAAATATTGGGATGTTCCTCCAACGACTCACGTTGGGCTGTATCCATAAAAATGGCCTTCCAACATATAAATATTGGGATGTTCCTCCAACGACTCACGTTGGGCTGTATCCAAATAAATGGCCTTCCAACATATAAATATTGGGATGTTTGTTTAAGTCTAGTCACTACACGCACCGAGTCTAAGGTATAAGTAATGTTGTTTGGCAGTAGAGTTTAAATGTTTTGATAAATAAGCATGTATCTCGCCCCAAATAGTTTATAGGAATTTAAACAAGTAAAAGCGGGGTATGAACTCACCTGGTAGGATTGATATGCTAACAAAATGAAGTGCACGATAATGAGGCTCGGAAACTATCCGTGACCTAAAATGAATGTTATGACTTGAGTTATGATATGTTGTCGTGAATGCATGATTTGAAAACGTATCACCCAATATGCTACTTGAAAATTAGTTATATAGAAATATTGTTACTTGAATGTGTGACGGTTCCTTGTCAAAAATAATTACTTTTGAGCTAATGGTGAAAATGTAGTTAAAACTACGTAACGGTTTTAGTAATTGACAAATCGGTTTACATCGGACTTGACGTAATATATACATAGGAAAACTAACTCGTTTTTAAGGTCCGTTTCTCCCGAAACGTCCGTTTAGGCCCTCAAAACCTTGATTAAAATCCTGACAGCTTACTAACGCTGTGAATAGTGTTTTCAGCACGTTTTTGACTCAAAGTTCGGTTAACCATAACTCACTCGTTTTAAGTCCGTTTTTCAAGTTCTTTATATCCACGCGAAGGTAATTAAGTGTACTAATATATTTTTAAACTTTGGAGATTTCACAGAAAATTTAAGGCCACTGTTTGGTCAGATGAAAATCGGGACTGCATGTACATTTTCCGGAAAATTGTAGTTTTTAAATCGTAACTTGGAAACCACGTATCTTTTTCGTTAACACTCCGTTTTAGTCCGTTCAAAAGGCCACATTTATGGATAAAAATCTATTTTCTAAAACTTTAATAAAACTTATAAAAATGACTAACTTTTCGGAAAAAGCATAAATTTCGACAGCGCTTCCGCGCTCAATTTAAACTTTACCATTGTATCTACTCATTTTAACTCAAACAACACCATAATATTCCCTTAATCTACTCATCACCAATCCTACTAGTAAAACAACTTCATTTGATCATAACCAAAATAAATATTCATTGTGAGGCTAAAAATACATACGAACTTAAATAAACATATATAAAATTTATGTAACCATTTCCTCCAAAAACCACAACTAGACTTTGATGATCCATTTTTCTTACACAATTATTTTATAAACTTGTAACTAGCATAAACTTGTCATAAAAAATTTTATAAACATTTTTGGGTGATAATTTTTGATACATGAAATTAAACTAGCATATAACTAAAATGATCATGAAAAATGCATAAGATGTACAAAAATATATATGAAAAGTGTAGAGATTATTTTTATGCTCACTTTGATGTATGATGATGCTTTGGAAGTAGGATGAGCAAACGAGCACCGATAACGAAATAAACCCGAAAACTACTAATAACAATACACCCGTAATCTTGGACTCACTAGGAAAACTTGGTCTAATTTTTCTTGTTCTTCTTGGTTGTGGCCGAATGTCAAGAGAAGAGAGAAAAGGAATGGATTTGATCTATCACTTTGAAATTATTGCTTGAATGTGTAAGAGATTGAGTATGAGACAATATAAGAAAAAAAATCTTGCATATCTTTTAGGTGAATCACCCTAGGTTTTTAATAATACATATATATATTTTTATTTTATTTTTATTTATTATTATGTATGCAAATGTGTAAGTAAAGTAAGTAGATGTAAAGTTATTTGAGGATAGTAGTAACTTGTACACACATTTGAGCATTTAGGGTAGCGTTAGCTAAAAATAAATTTTAACGAGTCAAAGTAAAATATATTGAGGTCATAAAAGTTATAAAAATACATTTCTTGCAAAATTTGAGTGAAATAATAATTATCGTGTAGTTTTTAAGAAAACCGTCATAATAATATAAATTTAACAATTTATATACAAAATAAATTTAAAACACTGGGTAAACTCATAATATTATTTTTATAATCTTAATATGAGTATTAAAATATATTGGAATAATTTTTGGAAGTATTGAATCAATTGTTCAAAATAATTAATTACGCGATAGCGTTTATTTAATAAAAAAATAAACGTTTAATGAAAAATGCAAAACCATGCACGAACCGTTATGAAATGATGAATATGGAGTATGATAAATGACCGGAAATTGAGAATTGTGACAATTAGGTATGTGAAACATAAATTAGTTGGTGAAGTATCACTGTATTCAGGATGTTCTTTGAGATATGTTATGATCACTGGAGCTGCTCATACCCTTGTGCCATCGGAAGTCACATACTGAACGTCTATTCTTGGTAAATTTACTCTTGACCAGACTTGTTGATAAGCGACCTATGAATATGAGGGATAACACCACCACCATCAATAGTTCCTTTAATAAGAGTGTCGAGTTATTCAACTCTTCTTATATGACGTGGCGTTATATGCTTCGCCTTCAGATATTTACTTTCAATGATAGGTGATTCCAACCTATACTTCAGTTGTCAAGAAATCTAGTACACAGCAAAAAGTATATCTGTTTGGATAAGGTATAATTCATATGGTAAAAAAAACCATTTAAATTTAGTTGAATTATTGAACTAAAAATATATTATTTTTCAAGTAAAAACCATTGAATGCTTGTTAAAAATGATCAGAATGAGTTATCCGCATCAGTACTTAGAAACAAAATTATTTTTTAAGAAAAATTGCATCAATGTTAATAAAAAAGGTGCATCAATGTTAATTTAGGGAAAAAAATGGGGAACAGGTAAAAAATACCCAAAGTGTTACGTTATCGCATAAAACCTCCAACGATGACTTGATTACACATTTAAAAATTTTGTACGGAATGTGTTTCAGATAAAACTAACCCAAAGTGTATCCAAAAAAAGACCCATTTGACACAAATCATTTTCGACCTTCTATCCAACCCAATTGACCCATACATTTTTTTATCTGTAGCAAAAAGCAAAGTACATTTTCAATGTCCTAGCCACGAACAAATTCATTCTTCTCTTTAGTTATTTGCCTAAGTTCTTTCTCAAACTCTTTGGCTTCTTCTGGGAGCTGAAAGGCATCGATCATTGATTAATGGCTCATTAAAGTACAACAACCAAATTAAAGATACATTGAACACACATACTTGAGCATGACGAAGTCTAACACGAGAACCAACTTCATTGATTAAATCAATAACTTTATCAGGTATAAAATGGTAACTGCATGTAGAGAAACAATCATAAGATCATATGCATAATGGTAAACATAATCACAAAAGATCATTATTGATATTAATACCTAATGTATTGATATGACAACTGGGCAACAACTACCAGTGATTCATCGGTGTAACGGAGTTTGTGGTGAATCTCATATCATTCTTGGAGCCCCTTCAATATTTGTATGGTCTCATTAACCGTTGGCTCAATTTCTTTAATTTAAGATTTGTATTAAAGTTTCACATGCTTGTAATTCGCCTCTAGCAAGATCAGGCTTCAAGAGTTAACAACATCGATAAAGAGGATTATTTCAGCACTTTGCTTGATTTCTTCCATCAGCTTCTTTAGTCTCTCCTCGAAATCTCCACGATACTTTGTGCCAGCAACAAGTAGACCCTTATCGAGAGTAATCACCTGAAAATCAGAAGCACAAAACACAGTGTAAAATTAGTGCATCACAGTTGTGAAATTTCATTTAGGCGATTTATCAAACACCTTGTGTGCATGTTTTGCAAACATGTTTCTAAGTCTTTTTTTTTCCTCAAATTTGCTTCAAATAACTCATCTATATAGTGCATCATGTCACAAACTCTTAAATCGATACATCTATGAACAAAGATTATGATTACCGAATCAAAACTCGTAAAACAAAACCATAACTTGTAAAACAAAACCATAACTGATAACAAACACTCATAACAAACAATAATCGGTACAAATTATGATGAAATTATATTGAATCTAAAAACACGATATGATATTGAATCTGATAAAACAAAATCAGTTGCATACCTTATTGAATCTGATAACACGATATGACTTCATAATGAGATGATTTCGTGAATCTTCGTGGTCGTGATTTCGTGAATCTGGAACTCAGAGAAAAAAAAGATCAAGTCCTGGAATTAGAGAAAGAAAAAATGAAAAAAATTAGGCATTATATATGAAAGGTGTGGATTTTCAAAACCCTACCTTAAAGAATGAGTGAAAATACAATAAGGTCCCTGTAGTTTGGTGTGAAAAAAGGGAGGGGAAGAGGGGGTGATCTAACGGTTGAGATCACTTCTCTCACTTTTCTCTTGAGATCTACTTTTTAAATGATCCAATCTATATATATATATATATATATATATATATATATATATATATATATATATTATATATAAAGGAGGCATTTGGCATTAATGCCACCTCAATGCCCAGTAATTGTTTTTCATGCCACATAAGCATTTTTGGTCCAACTAAGCAATCTTTTTTTTCCACATAAGCACTAATTTTTAATTTAATTAGATTTTATATAAATTTCAAATTTTTAATAATTTTTTTTTGTAAATTCCAGATTTTTAATAAATATTTTTGAAAATTATTTATAAAAAAGGGGCCTTGCAAGGATTGAACCTTGGTCATTTGGATAAATAACTTGTGTGTTTACCACTTAGGCAACAAGTTATTTTGATAATTATGTTGCATATTATAATCTATAAATTCCAATAATTATATTGGAATCCTATACTAAATACAATTTATATACAAAAATTATATTAAGTACTTATCTTTTTAAAAACTTATTATACATATCTTTTCCTTAACTTAGGTAACGTAAAAGAATATACGTAAAAAAAATCTGCACTTCATTCATAATATACTTTTTCTCAAAAACCCTAATATCCTTTTTTTCCTCACAATCTCTTCTAATGTTCGTTTACTGATTTTTGTGTTATCTTCATCACAGGTTTGCAACCATGAATTGGCAAGGTCGTACTTCAAGAGGTTTCAATATAAGTTTAAGAGAAGGAGAGGTGGGGATTATTCTTCTTCAGTTGTTTGCTTTTTGTTCGATAATGAATTTTTTAGTTTTTAACCAGGACAAGAACAAGTACAACACCCCCAAGTACCGATATGTTGTCCGATTTGTATCCTTCTGATCTCTTTGCTTTTATCCGTTTTTTCATATTTATAACTTACCTAAATGTATAATCAGATTGAGAGTTGTAGTGGTCACCTAAAATACTCAACTGAACATTAGTATATAATATTTAGAAACTATATTAGCTTATCAACATTCAACAGTTTCTTTAACAATATTGATAGACCAACAAGGACATAGTTGCACAAGTCATCTCTGCAACCATTGCTGGTGATTTTGTTCTTGCATCAGCTTATGCTCATGAGTTGCCTCAGTATGGCCTCAAAGTTGGACTCACCAACTATTCTGCAGGTACTGTTTTGTTTAAAATTCTTCAAAATATCATCTTATAAGCACATTATGTTGTATAAGTGTTTGTCACATAGATTTAGACATTATATGGTTATGGTGGTGTTTATATATCTTTATTCATAGTAAAAAACCATAATAACTAATTATTTAGAACAATGAATCATTAGATGTAAAAACATGTCCATTTTTTGGGAACGGTTGTGCAGGTTCAGCTGGTCGAATTCAATCCAGATAACCTTGATGAATCCATTCTTTGGACCCATATTAAGGACTTGGGAGGCAGTTTTCACACCATAAGGATGGTGAATAAGATTAAACTTAATCTAGATGCATGGAATGGTGATAAAGACATACACGAAACTTACATATACAACTCAAACTCAAAAAAATTAAAGTATACATGTTCATTTCTATACGATGGTAGTACATCCTGTAGCCAAAGCATGGGTTGTGAGGAAAATGGCTCATACAAAATTTTTTTTGGTAATGAATATCCATATCTGTCATTATATACTTGCTACCTGTACAGCCTTACGTAGGGTCATGCCTTAAAAACCTGAATGATCATCTTGACTTTGCTGTAGGTGGAAAAATGGTGGGTCGTTGGGCGCGAGAAAAGTAAGTAGGTTCATACAAGGCTGAAATAGCAAGTCAGGGTGCGCCGTCCTGCAAATACTTTTGTATATATGCTTTGATGAATTAGATAATGTGTTCAATATAATTTCAAAAACTATAGTATTACAATACTAACATGATTTATCATCCATGAAACATTATTAAAAAGGCTGGACATTTCATAGATTAATGGCATAGCCCCTTCATAATGCGCAATTATTATTACCCAGTATGTTAATGTTATTATAACCAACATGTGATGATTTGGCTCAAAGGGCTAATAGCTTGAACTTTTTAGATTAGAGGATAATATACTAACAACCTGAAATCAATTTGTGTATGTTCAGGAAATAAAAGTTCTACGAAATTTAGAACATCCAAACATCATGCAATATTTGGGTTCTGAAGTGGTGAGTGTTTCTAGCTTTAACCCATGTTGGTTCCTTGAAATAGTATTAAAGATATGTATTGACAAAATTTTGTATTCTGTGGCGGTTGATGACCGATTTTGCATATATTTGGAGTATGTTCATCCCGGATTCATTAATAAATATATTTGAGATCACTGTGAGGCTGTAACAGAATCTGTTGTTTGAAACTTTACACGTCATATTCTCTCAGGGTTGGCCTATTTGCACAGCAAGAAGACTGTTCACAGGTATGCTCATTCTTTATAGAAGTAGGTAAACTAATGTATAACAAAACTGCAGTTGTAACTATAGTGATGGTTATACGTATTAGTATGGACTCTTAATAACTCATTTTCCGTTATTTAGGTATGCATTTAGGAAAAGAAGTTATTTTTAAAGCAATCTTACGCCTTTGTGACTTTGCAATTAAAGAAGCTGTTCTATTGTTCAGACCAACTGTGTCAATGGATTCAGCTCGGATAATGATTAAATCGACCCATGGCATAAATAAATGGATCGTGATTTGACCCATTAGTTAATGGATCATGATCTCACCGATGACCCGCCATGCGATAATTTTAAGCGTACCAAGTGCGAATTAGGGGAGTCTTAGGCTAATAACATGAGATTTTTATTATTATTTTTTTAGTTATTATTTTTTTCTTTTTATTTTTGGTTATTTACGAATTTCTAAAGGTACTTCTGAGTCACATATAAAAAGCCTGCGCTAGAAGATGAAGAAAATAGCTTGAGGTAGTCGCTTCTATCGGTGACTGAAGAAACACTAGATGCAGAGGGTTTATAACACTTATTGACTTGAACGTCTTTACGAGATGTGTTGCAAACATAAAAGAAATGTGTTCTTATATTCTTGGTTTTGAATGTTTCTTTGCTAGAAGCAAACCACACATTTTATTTCTCTACTTTAGTATTACATTTTCGTTTGGAGCATAATCTACATTATAAACACTCGAAAAAGCCATTGTTTGATTTTTTGTGTGATATGCTGAATGATATCTCTTTTTTTTTTGGGGTTTTTGTTTAGGACTATGATCGACAAACAGACACAGTCGGTGCTAGAAAAACATGGAAGTAATTTTGAAGAATATCTCAGACCTTATTTCTTGCCCGATAAAGATATATATGGAGGTAATGTTCGAAAAATGACTGCCATGTTTAGTTTTTGGAACTCCACTTTCATTTAAAAGTAGCATGTGTAACTGTGGAAGTATCATCTCTTCACAGTTTTCAATCAAGATATCAGATAATGTGAATACAAATACAAAGATGTGTTAAACGGACACACAAAATAAAGAATTAAGAGCATAAAAAATGATAGAACCGTATAGTTGATGACAATGCAATGCTAAAGCAGCATCATATTGTTTAATGTGTAACAAACAATCTTATTTCTTTTCCTATGAACCCGCTTTCAGCTCTCCCCGAAGATGTTTACGAAGCATGTGAAAAGATGGAGGGCAAGCTTCCCTGCAGTTAGAGCTGCACGATATATCCCTGTTGGGCACTTCAGGGCGATCGCGGGATTGCCCAACTAGTAACCATACACAATGCAGTTTATGTTTTTTTCTGCCCCTCCGCTTCCTATGCCTCACATGGGTATAGTACAGCCTAATCAGCTTCCATCTCAGTTCAGGGGGTTGCCGACTATGTGTGGTGTAGCACCTCCAGTTACTTTAAGACAAACAGTGCCAATTTATTCTGCTCCCAACATCCCTCAATCCTCTATCAAGTCAATGCCGATCTCAATACCACTAATAGAAGACAAAGGGCGTACCATTTCTACTGTCCAAGATTCGAAGCCTCCTGTCAAACTGTCAGCAAGTTCACAAATAAGACTAATGCTCTATCATTTTATTTTGCAGGTTATGTTATCAAATTTCTTTTGCAAGTTTTTCATTACTAGGAAAAGGGTTATATGTGAGTTTATTATGCATGTGAGTTGACTACGATATCTTCTGTTTTACCTTAACCTCTTATATACTACATTCGTTAGTTACGATTTTGACATGATGTTGGCACTGTGTCTTGCAGGGATAAAACAATTGTATTTCTTACTTTACAAGAGCACCAACCAAGAGGCCAAAAGCTTGGCCTAAGACCTTTTACTTTGAATGCTACAGGTTGAAGAAGAATATTTTTCTTATTAATTTAGGTGTGCAACTTTCTGGAATTGTTTTGGACCAACGTACTTTCATTCCAACATCGATTGTAAGTTCCACAATCTTTTCCTTCGGTTCCAGTTTTGATCTTGTGCCTGCATTAACTTGTCAAGATAACATGGAAACTGGTGAAGGAGATGGAAATGTCAACGAGCATGTGTAACTATCAGATTCATTCATGAGCTCTAAACCTTTAAATATTCTGAGCAAGATGTAAAACCTCTAATTAAAAGGATAAAGAACACCTAAGTGTTGTAAGAGAGTGTTAAATATATTAAATAGAAATGTATTAGTATTTTTCAGGGAGACTGGACTCCAAGACTTGGCCCTTAAGAATCAAACAAGCTCGCTTATTAGTGTAGTTATGTTCTTTTTTTATACCCATGTAACCCAGATCTTTTTTACCTTTCTTTCTGTTGTAGAAGGATAAGAAAGTACCAAAGCAACTCCAGCAGCCTGATAGTTCTCATGCACTTTCTCTTTATGTTCTTTTTCAAGTCTTCCCGGCCTGTCCACAGTAAGTTCAATTTATTTCTTTTTAGCAATTTTCACATGAATATGTAAGTCTCTTCTTTAGCCTGGCCCTACATGATGAACGACTTTGTAGAGGATGCAGTCGAAATATATGTGAACAACTCTTTAAAGGCATTTCTATTGGATCATTAGTCACATAATTTCAAGGTATACCATCTATGTATTTCAATAATCTCCCTACACCAGTCATGCATATGTTTAAATTTTCAAGTGAAAATTTTATATTAAATTTTTTTAATAGGTTGTTGGAGTTTTCATTATATTTGATGTGTAAAGAAGTGCCACATCATAAGCTAAAAGAGAAGTCCACAAGTATATATGGAAGGTAAATCAACATTCGGTCTTGTGAAACTTGCTGACTTTGGATTGGCTAAACATGTGAGCTGAATAAAGTTTGACATTTATATAATTATATATATGTTTTTTCATCTTAGCCAAAACATTCTGTTTTTACAGCTTTCTCCACATGTTACTGATATTTCTTTAAAGGGCAATCCACATTGGATGGCTACAGAGGTACCTCTTAATATTACAAATTTAGGCATCATACTTAAATCATATAAATCCGTAACAAATCATCTCTTTTGTTTAGGTTTTACAAGCTGCTGTGCGAAAAGACACAAATCCATAACATACATATACCATGGATATATGGAGCTTGGAATGTACAGTGATTGTAATGGTCACTGGAAAACCTCCTTGGAGCGAGTTTGGATTCTCCAATTAAATATGACAAATACATCGATCATGTTAGTTGTTTATATACATTTCTATTTATCTTATTCTTTTAGAACGATAACTAACTATCTCACAATATATAAACCACACAAGTTGATCTCACTAAATTCATCTCACATGCTTATAACACGACTTAAAAACAAACCTATTTGGTATGGGACATTATCACATAACATGGAATATTGATGCACAAAGCCTCTTATATATAGACACTATTATTATCACTTTATCTAACTAATAATCTTCCTATTTTAAAGCATGTATATAGAAAAAAATATATTTTTCAAGCAAGGAAGAATGTGCAATACACAGTATAGACATACAAAGTGAAAAAAACAAAGGATTAACACTTTATTTAACATGGAGTATTTGGTTGGGGACATTATCACGTATCATGGAGTATTGATGCACAAAGCCTCTTATACGTAGACACTATTATTAACACTTTATCTAACTAATAATCTTTCCATTTGAAAGCATGTATATAGAAAAACAATATTTTTCAAGGAATGAAGTCTTATTTTCATAGAAATTGTAGATGAAATTGTTCTAAAAAGAAAGTATGACTCTATTTAGTAAAGGAATTTAACAATTACCATTTCAGAAAAAAACCCACTTTCAAAACATTTCTTAACAACCTTCTTACAATAAAGAAAAATATGTTAACAATAATTGTAAGTCATGCCCGCCCATTGGGCGGGCTTTGAAATCTAGTATATATATATATATATATATATATATATATATATATATATATATATATATATATATATATATATATATATATATATATATATATATATATATATATAGGAATATAATTATATATATATAATCCGATAAAATGTACGTGGGATCTAAACAAGCTAAAATCTTCAACAACACCATCATTTTTACAAGATCACAACGAGGGAACATTTCACTTATGCGTAAGTGATGATCATTAACTAAGGCAATGTAGCAAGTAAATTAACTTAAAACGTTAAGCACGCACACACCCTATTGAATTGACAATTCAATGATCTATTGAATAAGAATATTCAATGCTCTATTATTTTGGTCGCGAACCAAAATGTTTCTCATATCTGAGACTCGCCATCTCATCATTTTTAGGTTTTTGTTTGGAACTTCCGCTACATTGTGCTTGATCTGTTTGTGCTTGTTCATTATCATCAATGTGAGTTCATAGCCTCGCTTTTACTTTTATTTACAAACCCCACGAGGGACATACATGCTCTAAACTAGAACACAAAGTTTTTCATGAATGTACGCTTCTTGATTATTGGAATTGCCTAAGTATTTAGCCATAAGTCCTCTGTATCATGAACCATTAGTCACCCCAAGTGAACGCAGATATCGTGAATAGTACTATGGGGAGTAACGACCCCGTCTTGGTTATCGAGAAATAACCAGGGCGCACCATATTTGAATTGCATTAGGTAATTGGCTATTACCTACTTTGGGGCAAAATTACGTACACCAATAATTCGGTGTATGCAGTTGAGTCTTGGTTGCATGAGCTTAGCGCATAATAATCTGTGATTTTCTTTATGATATTGTTAGTTTACAATGATCATGCTCATATTCTTGTGTTCAACTATTATTTAAACCTATGAACTTCACTCAACATTTTTGTTGACCTTTTTAAGCATGTTATCTCAGGTAATCAGTGAAGATTATGTTCAAGGCATGGAGTGGGGCATACCAAGACCTTTCTTGTGGTGTAAACATAAAGTTGTCATTTCTTTCAAACTCTTGCTCTTTATTTTGGGGAAAACACTTGAACAATTTACAATATTTTGTAACAACTATGAGTTTTCGATGAATGATAACTACTTTTAATAAGACGCCTCTTTCGAGTCGTTTTGTATAATTTTTGACTATGATCTCCATTCGAGTAACACCCCGATTAGTCTTCCGCTGTCATTATGATCTTGGAGGGTGTTATCCAAGGTTATAGAGAACCAAAAAGTTTTTCAAGAACATTTGGACTATAACCGCACTTTTAAAACGGGACTTTTTTACACCACTGCCCTATGCCCTTCCGTGACCGCTCTATGCATTAGGATTGATGCATTGCTAGATCATAAGTAAATTGCATTCATTTTAGTTAGGCATGGAAATTTGCTTGGCAGATGTGCACAACTAAGTAAAATCTTGTTAATCATACTATTTGGCATTTTACTTACATGATTATTTTATGGGTTGTTACAGTACCATGTCTGCTTCCCACCCGGTTGTTCTGTCCTCAGACACTGAGATAGAAGATACTATGTCCTCTGCGACTGCCAATATGCCAGTTCATCCTAGTCCAGTCATACCAGCCACTGTTTCGGACGAGACCGAACCTTTCGAGGAAGGCAAGGTTGCCCGAACTCCTACCATTCTAGTCATGACTACTCGCTCTCAAGAGCGTACTGCTTTTGCTTCTATGACACTAGATCAGTATTTTGAGTCTCAAAATTGGCTACCTGCTTCAGATGTCGCAGTGGATGATGGATCATCCAAGTCATCCAAGAGCACTGATTCTGTCTTATCAGACTCTTCTATATCATCTTCCTTACCGATCCGTCGTAACCGACGTAGGATCCGTGTCCTGAAGCTCTATGAGCCCGAGCCATTCGGAGTGCCTTTCAAACTGCATCCTAAGGGCACCATCTTCAAACACACGGCTAGGAAGCGTGTGCGATCCATCACTATGACTCATGTAACACCATCAGCTCGGTCACCATCAGCTCAGTCACCACCTGCTCAGTCATCACCAGTTTCACCCACTGTTCCACCTACTGCTACTTCACCACCACCGCCACCTACTGTATTCTACTATCAGACCACTACTGTTCCTGCTTCATCACCACCTATAGCAACACCACCATTGGATACTTTCAGTGAGCCACCTTTGCCACATAGCATTAAATGCTATCCTCCATCATTGACTGATCCTTACATGCCTACTCATGTGGACGTCCAGTCCAGACCTAGGAAGAAGGCCGGCGCTAGACGATGGTCATTCTTAATACCTCTACTTCATCGTTGGAGAGAAGAGGAGGGAGCACCGAGTCATTTCGAGCTTGGAGAGAGCTCAACTACTGTACCAGCTCCAGTTCTGCCAGTCACCGGTGAGCCTGTACACTACACTATTCCTCTGTTGGCTACTAGACTCATTAGACACGAGGACCAGCTGAATGAGCTCCTGGCACATTATGATGAGATTCCATTAGTTAGGATAGAGAGCTTGGAGGAAGAGGTCGAAAACCTTGTGATAGGTCGCTATTCCATTGAGATTGTATTTGACATGATGAGCGCACAGATTGTGGAGGCGAGAGATGTCGTGACCAGCTTTACCCAGAGGCTTGAGACTATTGTTCGAGATGCCAGTACTTTGAGAGACACTGCCTTAAACCGAGAAAGAGCCTTACATCACGAGCTTGCATCCGCTCATGCTCACACCGCTATACTAGAGCAGAGGATTGATGACCTCGAGGCTAGAGATCGAGCATGTGAACAACAGATCCGAGATTTGACAGCAATGGTTGAGGAGATTCGTCGTCATCATGATGTATCCTTTTGGTTTGTAACTATGGAACAAGAATGTTGATGTTGTAACCTATGGTTGTGAACAATTACTATGTATCGATGTATTCTATGCTATCTATGGCTGTATTTCCATATTCTTGTGTTGTGATATTATTCATCGGTCATATATGCCGTACCGATCATTATGTCCTTATATATGTTATGATTTTGTTGAGATAAATCATGATTTACTTATTACTGTTCATAACGATATCATCTCATTGATATAAAGTGATGATCTTGACTATTATATTTATAATATGTAATCACTTTTATTATCGTCGATGATTCTTAATCTTGGTGTTTATTTCTTGGAAATTTTATAAAAATGGTCAAGAAGAAAGCCATCTCATCCACCATCACTCCAACTGTTGTCCGAAAAATGGTCGCTGAAAGCGTTAGCGCTGTTATAGCTAAGCATGTCGCTGACACTACTAGAGCCGAAGCTGAACGCATTGCTGAAGCTGAACGAATTGCCCAAGAGGCACGTGAAGCTAAAGTTGCCGCAAGAGAAGCCGAGATTGCAAGAGAAGTTGAGATTGCAAGAGAGGCATAAATTGCAAGAGAAGTTGAGATTGCCCGAGAAGCGGAGATTACCCGAGAAGCTGAAACTGAGCGTGTTGCCCAAGCAGCACGTGAAGCCGAGGCTGCTCGTCTTGCTGAAGAAACTCATGTTGCAGCAGCAACACGTATTGTTGAAATGGCAAACTCAAATGAAACCAACACTCCAACAAATCAAAGTGAGTCTTCCGTAGCTCGTAAGTGTAGCTACAAGGAATTCAAAAACTGCAAGCCAACATTCTTCAAGGGTACAGAAGGTGCTATTGGTCTACTCCATTGATTTGAGAGAACCGAGATTGTGTTTCTACTAAGTGACTGCACAGATGATTGCAAGGTCAAGTTTGCAACTGGAACTTTGCTAGAAGATGTGTTATCTTGGTGGAAAGCCCATGCTCAACCAATTAGAATGGAAGAAGCTTGTAGGATTTCACGGTCAGATCTGAAACAACTGTTGATGAAACAGTATTGCCCGAGAACTGAGATAAAGAAGTTAGAAGATGAGTATTACCATTTGGCTGCTAAAGGTAATGATCTCAAGACATATTTCAAGAGATTCCACGAGCTGAGAGCTCTGTGTCCTCATATGTTCCCTACCAATGAAAAGCTTTTGGAAGCTTTGATCGGAGGTCTACCTCGGAGCATTGAAGGAGATGTCATTGCTTCTAATCCAAAGACTGTTGAGGAAGTTGTCATTGTATCTCACCGCCTTATGGAGCTGATATTGAAGCTTGCAAATGCACAAGGCTCAAGTGACAACAAAAGAAAGCTTGATGATCAGAAAATCTCAAATTCCAACCATCAATCCAACAACAACAATCGGAACAACAACAACCAGTATCATCGCAACAGAAACCAGCATCACAATCGGCAAAACTGAAGACACGAAGCCGCAAGGGCTTATGCTGCACCCACTGCGGGAAAAGGATATTCCAGACCACATCCCTAGTGCAATAGATGTTTGATGTACCTTTCTGGACCATGCACTGTGAAGTGTGACAAGTTCAATAAGATAGGTCATCAAGGTAAGCATTGCCAAAACCCTATAGGTGGAAACACTATGGCAAATATGAGTTATTATGGATGTGGAGAGAAGGGTCATTTCAAGAGTCAATGCCCAAAGATGAATGCAGCTCAACCAAACAATGCGTGTGCAAAGGCGTACGTGCTAGGAGATGGAGACGTGCCGTTGAACCCTGTCGTTGTGACTGGTACGTATTCTCTTAACAATCATTCTGCAAAAATCTTGTTTGACTCTGGAGCGGATAAGAGTTTTGTATCTACTACCTTTGCACCATTACTTGAAATTTCCCCAATTGCCTTAGATACAACATATGAGATAGAACTAACTGATGGAAAGATAATAGGAACCAACACCGTAATCCGTAATTATCTTATTCATTTACAAGATCACTCGTTCCTTATAGATCTTTTGCCAATCAAACTTGGTAGTTTTGACATCGTAATTGGCATGGATTGGTTGTCTAAACACCGTGCTAGGATTGTTTGTGACGAGAAAACCGTTCATATCCTAATGAACGGTGAAACCTTAGTTATTCAAGGAGATCAAAGTATAAAGTACTTAAGTATCATATCTTGTGCGAAGTCGGTAAAGTAAATGGAGAAAGGATGTTATGCCTTCGTAGCTCAGGTAACGGAAAGAAAGTCGGAAGAGAAACGACTAGAGGATGTACCTGTAGTTAGAGAATTCCCTGAAGTATTTCCAGAAGATTTTCCAGGACTACCACCTGCTCGACAAGTCGAATTTCAAATCGATCTTATTCATGGAGCTACTCTCGTAGCACGAGCACCATACCATTTAGCACCCTCGGAAATGCAAGAACTGTCTAAACAACTAGAAGAGCTATCTGACAAAGGATTCATTAGACCAAGTTACTCACCCTGGGGAGCACTGGTTTTATTCGTTAAGAAAAAGGATGGATTATTTCGGATGTGTATCGATTACAGAGAATTGAACAAGCTCACAAACAAAAACCGCTATCCCTTACCAAGAATCGATGATCTGTTTGATCAGTTACAAGGTTCGAGTGTATAGTCGAAGATTGATTTAAGATCTAGATACCATCAGTTAAGGGTAAAAGAGGAAGATATACCCAAGACAACATTTAGAACTGATATGGCCATTATGAATTCCAAATGCCATTCGGTTTAACCAATGCACCTACTGTATTTATGGACCTCATGAATAGAGTCTGTAAACCATGCCTGGATAAATTCGTCATTGTGTTCATTGATGATATTCTTATCTACTCTCATGATAAAGAAGAACATGCGGAACATCTGAGAACTGTCTTGAAGTTACTCAAGGATGAGGAATTGGATCGAGACAGTCCAATTTCTTGGTCACGTGATCGACAGTAAAGGAATCCACGTGGATCTTGCAAAGATCGAATCCGTAAAGAATTGGCCCGTACCAACCAACCCCACTGAGATTCGTCAATTCTTAGGACTTTCCGGTTATTATCGGAGATTCATTGAAGGTTTTTCGAAGATAGCTAAACCATTGACTGAGTTATCCTAAAAAACGAAGAAACTCGAATGGGGAGACGATCGAAAATCAGCTTTTCAACTCCTTAAGAGCAAGCTTTACGAAGCACCCATCTTGGCACTACCCGAAGGAGTAGAAGATTTTGTAGTATACTGCGAAGCTTCACATATGGGTTTAGGCGTTGTTCTTATGCAAAGGAAAAAAGTGATATCTTACGCATCATGTCAACTCAAAACTCATGAGAAGAATTATACTACTTATGATCTAGAACTCGGTGCTGTGGTATTTGCACTCAAGTTATGGAGACATTATTTATACGGAACCAAGTGTATAGTGTACACTGATCACAAAAGTCTTCAACACATCTTAGATCAAAAGGAACTGAATATGCGTCAACACCGCTGGCTAGAATTGCTCAGTGATTATGACTGCGAGATTCGTTACCATCCCGGAAAGGCGAACGTTGTTGCCGATGCATTAAGCAGAAAAGATCGCCCAAAGCCACTTAGAGTGAGATCATTGGAAATGGTAATCAATTCACCCCTACCATCAAAAATTATTGAAGCTCATATCGAAGCTCTAAAAGAAGAAAACAGGCCAAATGAGAAGATTTATGGCATGCCGGAGAATAAAAATAGATTTGTGAAATTATCGGACGGAACGTTATGTTTCAAAGATCGAAGTTGGATTCCACTCTATGGAGGTATCCGAGAACTCATCATGCATGAATCACATAAATCGAAGTATTCCATACATCTTGGTCCCAACAAGATGTATCAAGATCTAAACCTTTTATACTGGTGGCCAAACATGAAGGCTAATATCGCCGAATATACCAGTAAATGCTTGACATGTTTGAGAGTCAAACCAGAGCATCAAAAGCCATCAGGATTTTTTATCCAACCGGAACTTCCCGTATGGAAATAGGAAAGGATCACCATTGATTTCATCACAAAGTTACCAAGAACTTCTAATGGTTTTGATACCATTTGGGTCATTGTAGACCGCCTCACGAAATCCGCTCATTTTCTGCCTATCAAGGAGAACGACGAGATGATTACACTCGCTAGACTGTACATCAAAGAGATTTTTTCTCGTCACGGTGTACCAATCTCTATCATATCTGATCGAGATAGCCGATTCACCTCAAGATTTTGGCAAACACTCCAAAATGCCATGGGTAACAAATTGGATATGAGTACCGCATACCATCCTCAAATAGATGGACACATTGAAAGAATGACCCAAAATCTGGAAGACATGCTGAGAGCATGTGTGATCGATTTTGGAAAAGGATGTGATGCACGTACAAGGCGCGTTCGGGGTCAAAGGAACTTTCTTTTCGTCGAGAAAGTTTTTCAACACCCTAGGCAGTGAACCTAATCATTGTAGTGTAGTATTGGGTAAGCCTCGGTGTTGGAATCACTCCTAAACTAGAATTCAAGTGTTAGTAACTAATATGTAATAGTTAGCTTAATTATGGCTTTTATGATAGTAATCAAGGTTAGGCTCATGTAGAAAGCCCATGAGCCTATCCAAAGCCCAATAAGGGAAAGGAAGGGAACTTGCATGTTGCCCTAGTTCCTTCCTATAAATACCCATGTAAACCTTCATTGAAGGTTGGTTGTTCACTCTTACTCATTTCCTATGCAGAAACCTTCATATAGCATTCGTGTTTTGTGTTTGGGTGTTCATCCGATCTATATCTTATCTCTACTTCTTATATTGATGCTTGTGTTACAAACATGGTGACCTAACAGTGGTATCATTCGCCATTTAGTTGGGTGAAATTTTTTTGTTTTTGAAGTTTTAAAAGTCTACACTTAAGGTTTCACGTTTTAACCTTTCTCACGCATAAAGCTCAAATTTTTTCACTTTAAAATTCAAGATTCTTGTACTTTAAAGGTTATTTGGTGATAAAGTGTAAGTTTTTGGCAAAAAGTTTGAAACTTTACGTGTGTAGCATTGTTTTTGAGCTTGATTCAATTCGTGTACTTCTTTCTACGCGTAAGGTGAAAAAGAGTTTTGGAATATCAAGTTTTAAACTTTCTTGTTATTTTGGTAATATTGAAGCTATTTCATCATAAAAATCAAGTTTCTAAACACTTTTGGGTATAAAATCAGTTTTTGGTGATTTTTGGTACTTTCTACTCGTAAGCGAAACCCTAAAATTACGCGTAAGCATTTCAAAGTTTGATCTTCAGTGTTCTTGGTTTACTCAGTGTTTTCTGGATAAGCCTGAAAATACTTCGACTTTGGATATCCTCTACACTGGATAAGTGTAAAGGATTTTTGGGATAAAACCCTAGTTTTACGCCTAAGCAAACACTTACACGTAGAATCTTTCCGCATAAGCATTTTCTTACGCCTAAGTCTTGTCTTACGCATAAGCAAATCTTACGCATAAGCATTCTACTACTAAGCTTTTGTTCTACGCATAAGCTAAGGTTTCCTTAACCCTAAGCGTAAGCTTCTTTCTACGCGTAAGCTTCTTTCTACGCGTAAGCTTCTCTCTACGCGTAAGCTTCTTTCTACGCGTAAGGTACTTTCTACGCATAAGCAGGTTCTACGCGTAAGGTTTCCTCTACGCATAAGCTGGTTTTCTACGCCTAAGCACTTCTTCAAAAACAACAAGTTTCATTCGACTACAAAGATCCATCAACAACACAAGTATTCAAAAAAAAATTAATTTCTATGGGAGACTAAACGCTCAATTTTTACGCGAGATTCAAATTTTGGTTTAACTGTGAAAATTTTGGTAAAAAATTCAAATTTTTGGGCCCAAATTCGACTTTTTCAGGTCAATTTTGGCGTCATAATTGTCAAAACCTAAATTTTTCTTACAATCTTAAAATTGGATTTTATAGTGAATTTCAAATTTTGGGAGAGAAAGTTTTCCAAAATTATTTTTGGAGGGAAATTTTGAAAATCACTATATCGGCCTTTCAAGTATGCTGACTTCACAAATCTCCTCACCTTCCATCAACTGCTTAAAACCTTCATCACCAAACCTTGCTACTGATGATTCTGAAGATGAAAAGGCATTTGTGGAATTGTACGAAGGATGGATTATTCTGAAAGAGACGTTGAACTCAATAATTAACAATTCCAAGCGTCAGACATCATCAAATTCCCAAAATCCCGCAGTCGTGCAAGGTGAAAGAGTAGATGTACATGGAAGGAATGCTCAAAGGGATGTTGAGAATGTTGTGATTACTTCAACTGTCAGTAATGCGGACAATGAGGTTACAGCATTAGAAAAGCATGATGACAGCAGCAGATCAGGGGAAGATATCATACCCATCTATGTCACAGAGCCCAACTTTGACAAAGAACAAATGGTTGAGGAAGATATCTTACCCACCTATGACACTGACACAGAACAGATGGTCGAGGTACAATCTACTGTTGATCATATTCTGCCTGCAGATGCGAAACAACAAATTGAGCAACTTGATTTCAGAAATGAAGGAGAGGTTGACCAATGTGTTGCACAATGTCCAGACAACTATCTCATGTCTGAGCCCTTACTTGTTAACAATTCAACTGAAACGTCAAATCAAACACTTGAATCTGAAAACATTCTTCTAAAAAAGACCATTGCTTAGTTTCAAAAAGATTTTTCAAAACTTGAGGCTCATTGCATCTCTCTTGAACTTAAATTTCAAAACAAATTTTTAAACTCTGAGCCAAATAGTAAATCTTTGATTGAACAAAGTAATCGTGTGGATACTTTAGTAAAAGAAAATGAGCATTTAAAAGCTCAAATTCAAGAAAAGGGGCTTGCACATGTTGCTTTACAAAACAAACTGAGAAGATTAAATGACAAGATTGTGGATACTAATTTTACAAAACCAACAATCTTGGGGAAATCGTCTCTAAAACCAATCAGAAACCAATCAGTAGTTAGACAACCAACTTCTTTTAAATCTGAACGTTCAAAATTTTGAAAACCACGGTTTGCCTCCCAAGTTGTTGAGAATAATCATTTGTCAAAACCAGTCACTCTACATTTCGGGCCAAAGTATAATGCTTCTGTTTCTGTTAAACATGTTTCTGTTATACCTGTTTCCGTTAAACCTCAACAACTAGTTGCACCTGGCCAGTCTAGGATTAGTTCGAAAACAATGTCTAAACCGAGCATAAAAATTCAATATTCATATGATACAAATGACTTGCACAAGAACTATGATCTAGAAAAGGCTAGGAAAAGGGCACTACTCCAAAAGGATGGAATCTTAGGTTCACGACCTAGTGTGATGCCTTCTAGTGTGTTGCATAACACTGCTTGTAGTAGCAAACCAAAACCTAAGTTTAATCAACAAACAGTTAGAAATAAACCCGTTGATCTAAAAGTAAAATTTCAAAAACCTAATAGGTTGATCAATATAGGACGCAGACTCTTCCCAAAAGAAGTTTCAACATCCCCTAGATCTAACCTTAGATGGATTCGAACGGGTAGAGTTTTCAACACTGTTGGTCTTAGGTGGATTCCTACAAGCAAGATACTAAGTAGTTGCACTAAAACAACTGTGATTCCCACAACATCCATCCCAGAGGTAGGAAAGGAAGTCATCTAAATAGCATGTTCCGGTGTCTAGAAGATTTTTGACACTACATCTTTATGCTTCTAACATTTGGAACCCAGTTACACTTGGGGATCAATGTCTTTTCTATCTTGCCCCCCTTCTACTTTCTATACAGGTACAACAGCTGTGGCTCCTACTGCAAAACAGTGTAGGACCCGTTTTTCACCGTAAAAAATATCATGATCCATCAGCTGCATCACAAATTGTACTTAATCGTCAAGAATTTGAAACATTGATTGCTCCTCTGGTTAAAGAGTCTTTCTAAATTCGTGCTTCAGATGTATCGAATGTTTCCACTACACAACCTAATAATACTCTATTTTTTGATACACCTGAATCTACAACAACAACCGTTATTGTAGCTGCACCTCCAATCGAATCTATGACAACAGAAGAACAAAATGCTTCCTACAACAATAACACAGCTGATGATCAACATAATGAACAGTGAAACTTATCAGTAGTTGATTCTCTCATGATATTTATGGTACTTCACACTTGTTTGATTAATCGGACATACATGGTTTCGCTGTCTCCTTATACATGGTTTCGCTGTCTCCAATTCATCATCAACATACATGGTGTATGATTCTGATTCAATGAAAACATCGGGGGGAAGATAGTGTAGGTGTTCATTGTTTCCTTGATGTCGTTTGCGAAAACCCTATCTCTTCTTGGATTTCTTCAATTAGGGGGAAGAAATGAGACGATCTGTGGTTCAAACGTCTCACTTTGGTGTTATCGTCTCACTTTCTCAAGGTTATCGTGTGTGAAGTTACCTAAATATGATCTTATGATGCCTCACACATGGTCATTTTATCGAGAAATTGCATACTCACAGGTAATTATTATTCCGAAAGACCGCAACATTCAGGGGGAAGTCGTTTCATTTCGTCTTTTGTGGGTTGTTTAGTGTGAAGCATCTACATACGTGAGAAGATTTTGTTGATTTCTTATATGTTACCCCTGAACGGATTTTTCGCAATAAGTCAGATTTACATTGTGTGGTTTACTGCTCATCTACAAATTCCGCTACGTACTGAAAACTTCAAAAGTTAGAGGAAATGCCGACTTCATCAAAGTTTCAAATCTGCAAAAGACAGTTGTCAGTTTGGGGGGAAGCTGATTCAGAAACTTCATCAATCAGGGGGAAGCTAATCAGTTTCATACTTATTACATCATTTCTCTGTTTATATTCATAATGGCTTCTGAGCATAACAGCTTGGAACCCGGTCATAACCGTTTAAACTTCCCTCAAACCCCATCATCAGCTGAACCTAGTCTACAACTAACTTGACGTCAAATGGAACAGCTATTTGCTCCTCTGTTTAGTGATGATATTGATGAACGTGCACCAGGTGTATCCAATGTTTCCGCTGCTCAACCTGATCAAAATCCAATACCTGATACACCTGCTACGACAACTACTGTTGAGGAAGCACCACCAATTGATTCTACAACAATAGTTGAACAAACCGCATCCAACGACGCTGAACCAGCTGATGATATTCTGACTAAAGTACCCCTACCTGCAGATTATGATCCAAATGCGTTCTTCAATCCATTTGCAAATTCTTCTGCCACTTCTGATGTTGCGGAATCATCGACAAGTCATTTGAATCCTCCAAATCTGCAGAATGTATATCAACATCAACCTTCCACACATCGTTGGACGAAAGACCATCCTCTTGAGAACATTATTGGTAACCCGAATCAACCAGTCGTAACTAGACAACGTCTTCACACAGACGGTGAACATTGCATTTATGCACTCAATGTCTGCCAATTTGAACCTAAAAAACATTAAAGATGCAATGAAAAAAGACAACTGGATTGAATACATGCAAGAAGAACTCAATCAGTTTAAACATCTTGAAGTATGGGAATTGGTTGAAAGACCAACAGGGGTCTACGTCATTGGTCTCAAATGGATTTGGAAAAACAAATTGGATGCTGAAGGAACCGTAATCAGAAATAAGTCACGTCTGGTGGCTAAGGGTTATAGACAGGAAGAAGGTATTGACTTTGAAGAATCCTTCGCTCCGGTTGCTCGTCTTAAGGCTGTACGGATTTTCCTGGCGTTTGCGGTTCACATGAACATCACCGTTTATCAGATGGATGTCAAAACGGCTTTTCTCAATGGAAAACTAAAAGAAACGGTCTATGTCAGCCAGACAGAAGGATTCGTTGATCCAAGAGTTCCCGAACCATGTCTACAAGCTGAACAAGGCTCTCTACGGCCTCAAACAAGCCCCTCGGGCGTGGTATGATAAGTTATCATCCTTTCTTATCACCAATAATTTCGTCAAAGGTTCGGTCGACCCTACACTTTTCATACAATATCACGGGGATCACATTTTAATCGTTCAAATTTATGTGGATGACATCATTTTTGGGTCAACACATCTAAAATACTCAAACGCTTTTTCAAAACTATTGAAAAAACATTTTGAAATGTCCATGATGGGTGAACTTACGTTCTTTCTAGGACTTCAAGTTCATCAATCACCCCGTGGTATTTTCTTAAGTCAGTCCAAATATGCCCTTGAATTCTTAAACAAACATGGAATGCAAACCTGTGATACCTATGCCACTCCAATGGCACATACTAAGAAACTGGATGCTGATTTGCCTGGGAAATTGGTTGACCCTATACCAAATACTGAAGTATTATTGGGTCTCTCATGTATCTCACAGCCAGTAGGCCTGACATTGTATTTGCTGTATATCTTTGCTCCCGTTATCAGTCGCGACCAACTGAAACTCACCTCTCTGAGGCTAAAATAATCCTCCGATACATCAAGGGAACCATTAACTTGGGGATCTGGTATCCGAAGGATTCTGGTTTTGAACTATTAGCTTTTTCAGACGCTGATCACGCAGGTTGCTTAGATTCTTGGAAAAGTACATCAGGAGCTTTACAATTTCTTGGTGATAAACTGGTGTCATGGCAATCGAAGAAGCAGGACTGTACATCTATGTCCTCAACTGAAGTAGAATGTAGCCATGTCGGCGTGTTGTGCTCAAGTCATTTGGATGAGAACACAACTCAAAGACTATGGTTACGTATTTGACATAATCCCGATGTACTGCGACAGTCAAAGTGCTATTGCGATCTCGTGCAACTCTGTTCAACATTCGAAGTCTAAGCACATCGATCTTCGATATCATTTCATCAAGGAGCACATGGAAAAGGGTACCGTTGAATTATACTTTGTGGGTACTGAATACCAACTCGCAAATCTTCTCACCAAAGCCTTAGCTCCTGCTAGGTTTAATGAGTTCGTCCACCGGATTGGTATGAGGTGTTTGACTCCAGAGGAACTAGATGAACTTTTAAAACATTCTTGAAAATAGTCAAACACCAAAACCTCTTTTGTTTTTAAATTTCTCAAAAACAAAATAGAAAAATATAAAATCTGATAAAATCCAAAAATATTCTTCTATCTAAATTTCTTTCAAACATCGCAAGTACAAATCTTCCGTTAACACTGTGTTCTATCAAAATTTTCACAATTTTCCCGAACAAGTGTTGAGGGGGAGAAAGTAAATATTTTTCAGTTTCATAAAACCTTGTACCTGCATGTTTCCTAAAATATGTTGTTTCTTCTAAAATGGTGGATACGTTTCTTGTCAAATACTCTCCTCGAACTCAAATGTTTTTCAAAATTCATTATTTCAAAAGTCGAGGGGGAGTATCGTTAAGTTTCTTGCCTTACAAGTGTTTTGTTTAACCTAATCGGAAGTTAAAGGATCTTGGTTGGAACCTCTTTAAGGTTGAGGGACTGAATGTGTCAACTTGGCAAATTAATTTTAACAAAATCATTCACCTAACACATTCAATGAACCACCTCATGTGCATTTACTCCTAAACCACCAAGATCAAATGGCCCAAATCAAATCTTCAAAATCCGTTCAAGCTGTTCATAATCTGTAAGTTCTAAATTGTTTTGATCAAGATTCTAAACAAGGATTTCAAAAAATCTTTCAAATCCAACGGTTAAAACTCGTTAAAATGATTTTGGAAAATTGTTAACTCGAACGAATTGGGTGTTTGGATTGAAATGAGTTATGTTAAAACCTTTCTTAGTGTCTTTTAAACTTGTTTCAATCGTCCACAACCATCCAGAATCTTAAATTTCATTAATTTGAATTCTAGGGTTCTTGCGCTCATTTACGGTTTTTTTCTATTATGTGATATGTTATTAGGTGGTCAAGAAAGTGTTAGAATAAGTATATATGCATGTTTTTTGAACCTTTAAATTAGCCCAGAAACATCTAAACTGTAAGAATTTAAGTTTTAGGTTTTTAGGGTTCATATCCCATGAATTTTCTGATTCTGTGGTGGAAATGTGATAAATCTTGTTCCATTGCACTCATATGACATCTAGGACACTCCAGAAACATTCTTGTTTGATTTGTGTGGCTATATCTCTTACGTGTAGATTAAGAATTTAGGGTTTAAGTAATTTTACGCCTAAGTCTTTCTGTGTGTATCTGATATGTTCTTATGCTTGTTTTGTGATCTAAAAGATGTTTGGAACAAACTGTAATCTAGTTTTCATGTTTAAATTTAAGAGGTCTACAGTGGATTACGCGTATCTTGGAAAGATATTCGTAATCAAGGCTTGTTACGCATATGCTTTACTCTTACGAGTAAACTTTACGCGTAGCATCTAGCTTATTCCTACGCGTAAGCCTAAAGCCTTTGAACTTGTCTTACGTGTAAGAAACTCTTGCGCATAAGTTTGGTCTTACGCTTTAGCTTACTACTACGCATAAGCTCCTTTCTTACGCATAAGGATCCTTGTTACACATAACCCACTGTTCACTACATTTTGGCCCGTTACGCATATGTTACTTGTTAAATGTTACGCATAAGTCACAAATACCTGATGTTTTATATAAGCTTACAAAAGTTAATATGTTGTGTGTTAAGTGAATTATTGGTCTTTGAAATTTCAAAATTAACATGTTCACGTAACTTATCACATCAACTTCATACATTTGGACTAATGTGGCTTAGGACTTGTAACTAACATAAACATGTTACCATCATACAAGTAATTAGATAATAAATCCAACTAAAACAAACACATTGTGTTTCCATATGTCTGTCTCTTTGTCTAATGACTTTCAGATCACGAAATGGCTGCAAATCAAGCAAAATCATTGCCCTAGCTGAGCTCACAATGGCAAACACATTCCAAGCTGGATACGACAAAACAATTGGCAAGAACAATCTCCGTGTCGTCTTCAACAACTTCATATGCTTAAAATCATCTTGCAGAATTCTTGTGGACATCCTTCTGCAACATCCATTCAATTACATGCTCACAATCTCATCCTCAATCTCTAACTTCTTTCTGAGGATGAGTATGATTCAATGGATGAAGAAAGAAAATTTCGTAAGACATTAAAGAAGAAAAGGATGGAATACCATGCTTCAACCTTTCCGGTTAATCAACCCGGTGGGGCAGGAGGGTCAAACAGTAGTCCTCCACTTATGGAAGATCCATTGCAAACAACTCTAACCCCATTTGATCCGGTTAATCAACCAGGTAAGGATCAGGGTGTCACTGTCACTACAACTGTTGAAATGAAGCAACCACAACAACAACTAAAACAACCGCAAAAAGAAAAGCATAGTGAAGATGTGGAAATATATGACGAAGGAGATTACAATCATGATAAGGATGAAATAATCACTGATGATGATAATCTGGTGGCTGAAGAGGAAATGATGCGAAAAGAGGCTGAAGAAGCTGCTAGAGCTGAAGAGGAAAAGTTAAAGAAGGAATCAGACAACTACATAGTTGACAATCCAACACACATACCTCAACAGTCTTCTGAATCACCTTTTGACACTTCCACCAAACCCAAATCATCATCTCAATCATCACCTCCATCAACAATAGAAACAACTAAGTCAACAACAAAATCTGTTAAGAAGGCAACTCCATCCAATGATTCGACAAATGATTAAGCAGGTTTTCACCACTACACAACAAGCTACACAGCCACCACCATCTGATCAACCAAGGGTTTCAGAAACCACACCACCAATGGAGAAAACCTGTGATCACTTTACATACACTGATGGTGTGGATCTTGACATATCTGAGCCCCAACCTGAACCTCAACCGAGATTAAGATCAAGTACATTACTGCACTCCTTGTTTTCATACGCATCAAATCAAAGAGCGTGTTGAAGATCTCCACCTCGGGGTCGAATCTTACCAAAAACAACTCAATCTCTCCGCCCCACTCCTACACTTCAACGGAATCAATCAAGAACCTCAGTACAAAATCGTTTATAAAACAAAGTTTGGGTTTGTCTACCAAAGTGAAAATCATCATAGTTGCTTCATGGCTTTTGATGAAATTCACAAGTTCTATGACGTTACCCTGAATATGGTTCGAGATGGATTGGTTTATCGATTGAAGGAC
This sequence comes from Chrysanthemum seticuspe, assembly GCA_019973895.1. Taxonomy (NCBI): domain Eukaryota; kingdom Viridiplantae; phylum Streptophyta; class Magnoliopsida; order Asterales; family Asteraceae; genus Chrysanthemum; species Chrysanthemum seticuspe. The sequence goes on along the minus strand of BPTQ01000006.1, from coordinate 231,634,009 downwards.
ATTGAGTTAGGTATAATTCAGACGAAGAGATGGAATTCAAAGGATCGCAAGGATGTTCGTTGATTTATAAATAGGATTGATGAAAGATTGATTCATCGGGATCAAAGGCAACGGTTGGAGAGCTATGTGGTAGGATGACCAAACTTTCTGATTCTGACTTACCAACGTCCTCAGAAAGTAGCTGATTGTCTGTAATCATTGGGTACTCTCTTAACTCTCTTGATTGTGATTTTGGTTGTTTGATATTAATTTTACAATGGCTTGTGCACAAATAACAGTGTACAACCCGTTCGTGTCATGAGAGGACCCTGTGGTACGCTTCAGTGCCACAATACTATAAAAGGAGCGAACGCTTCTTACTTTTGAGTCAAACTAATCAAAACTTTCATTTTTTCAAGTTTTGCTCAAAAGAACAAGTACTTCCCCGTATGATTTTCAAAACCTCAAAAGTTAATATTACTTGTTGAGGGGGAGTATTTGCTTAAAAACTTTGTTCACCAATATGTTCTTCGTGGTAATCTTCCTGCAAAACTCGAAATGGTCATATTCGATATTAAAATTTCATCAAAAATAACATTTATATGCCATTTTTGAGGGGGAGAAAAATTATGTGATAAGAAATATGTTGTGAATTGCTATTGAATGTTCGTGATAAGACTTAACTCTTGAATTGACGAGATCTAAACTGTCATAAATCGAAAAGATCTGTCTTCCAAGACTTATCCGAGTAGATTGTACCTATTCGAGAAGCTCTTGATAGACATGAACTTTGACGGGTTTGACAACCTTTCGAGGTTTGTCCACACCTTCAAGATAGTTATTAGAGCTAGTTGTCACCAAAAAGCTGACAATGTAACTCTTTAATTATGCAACGTAACCGTGTCTCGCGGGGAATTGTCTATCTTGAGTTGATCAATTCAAAAGTGCACGCTCTTCTCTCACCGTGTAGATTTTTGTCAAAATACTTAAGCACGTGTGGAGGGAGAGTATTTCTGCAAAATCCTAAACTCTCAACAGTGGTACTAAATTCTTTTATTCATAACCACTTTGAGAGATTTTCAAGTTAATGGTTTTATGGCAACATAGGTTAGTCATGGAGTTATAAGGTGACTAAGGTTAGGAATAACCGTCCTATGATCCGTCAGAGCCGGAGGGATCTACCCAAGGACACCACCAATAGTTAGAATTAGAAGTCCTTAGGTATGATTATAAAAAAGAGAAAATGAGAATCGGAGAAAGAAGGAGTTGAAAAATTAAAAAGAAAAGTAAAGAAAAGGGTGAAAATAAATAGCCCTCCAGATTATTCAACTTAGGGCAGACACCGGGTTTAATTCATATGCTACTGGTTGTCACTTGATGACGCCGGTATTGAAGATCAAAGTCGTCATGGACCCAGTGACGCATGCATTAAACCTTCTTAGCCTCTCAAGTTTCTCTCAACAGAAGCTTGTTTCATTCTCACAGGGAACCCTACGTAAACTATCGACTTTCTCTTAGAGATTGCTGGTATTGAAGAAGGAGACCCACTCCCTAGTCTCCGCTCATGAAAACCAAAGCGCACTATTGAGTCTAGAGCCATGAGATTCATCAAAAGATCTCTTAGGTACACTTGACATTTCATCACTTGTCGTTCAATAATAAGGACGCAAGTGATACATTATCGAGTCCTTCACAGATCTTAGCAATCTGTCGAGAACATTTATGAGAGGTTCACACATGTGATCCTCAGTGATTGAATGGAAACTCCTGCCAGAGTCAACATCAAACAGCTCTGACAGCAGGTCACTTCGGTAACTCCCCGTGGATTATGCTTAGTGTATCTCAAACGGTCTACAGTTGTGAGGTGATGCTTCGGTGTATCTCAGTGACTCATCTGAACTGTAGGTGTACTTCGGTACATCGCGTTATCTAACTTGTGGGACTCCAGTTCAGGAACAGCCTTTGTGAGAATTAGAATTGTGTTTTCACACTATGCTGTTAACAATCTCAAAGTTCAAACTTGTAAGCGCTGGATTATTTCTAACCCATGTTTTATGTTTTCTTCTTATGGATGCTTGCGGGTGGAAAAGATCGTGCAGATTCTCCACATGCTCATACCTACAACATCACTAATTGAAGTTCTCTCAAAAGGCAACACAAAGTCAGAATGATTCTTCGTCAAAGTCAAAGAATCTACAAAGTTTAAAGACTAAGAGAACTACATCACTACTGAAATCCAATGTTAAAGAGCGTGTGAGCATGTTGGAGAAAGACGTGGAGACACTAGAGCAACGAAGCGGACCTGATGCAGACAACCACAACATACTATCATTTCCATCACAAAGAACAAAGATCAAAGAACAAAGAAAATGACGACGTCAAAGCAGAATACTTCAAAGGAAACAATTTCCCTATACTGGGGAGATTGTTCGAATCAAGACACTTCTTCTCACAAGAAAGAAGAATGTCAGAAGACGTCAAAGCTACTATTACAACAGCACCTACAACGTTTAAAGATCAAATCATCAATCACTAACACTTAGGGGGAGATTGTTGGAATTACTCCTAAACTAGAATTCAAGTGTTAGTAATTAATATGTAATAGTTAGCTTAATTATGGCTTTTATGTTAGTAATCAAGGTTAGGCTCATGTAGAAAGCCCATGAGCCTATCCAAAGCCCAATAAGGGAAAGGAAGGGAACTTGCATGTTGCCCTAGTTCCTTCCTATAAATACCCATGTAAACCTTCATTTGAAGGTTGGTTGCACTCTTACTCATTTCCTACGCATAAACCTTCATATAGCATTCGTTTTTTGTATTTGGGTGTTCATCCGATCTATATCTTATCTCTACTTCTTATACTGATGCTTGTGTTACAAACATGGTGACCTAACACTCGGGGATTGATATCAATCTCTAGAGGAATAGGAATGCTAGTAAGAAGTGTACTACGCTAAGGTTGAGGTTGAGGAAGATTCTTTTATTTTTTTATTGTTTTTATCTTTTTATATTTTTTAGAAAGCTAAGGGTAAAATATCGGGGTTTGGATTTGGGTGGTGGTACTTCTACCGATCACTCTACTATTCTAATTATCTAAACTATGGGTAGTCTTATGTATATTGATGTGTGCTCGTATGATGATTAAAAATGTGCTTACCTAGATACTATTACTCCCTAATTATCTTTTATTGGTGGTTGAATTGTCAAGTCCTTATTCTTAACGCATTGTGTTTTCTAAGGTCGTAGGGTGTGCCTTTTTCCCTAACTCTTTGAGACTACCTTAAGCTTATTGCCTATGAAATCCTCTAGATTAATCATAAACTAACTTTTAGGTTATCTTTGGATGTTTAGACTACAAAATCCGCTAAGTGATTCATAAGCTAAGGTTCACAAAGATTACTCAAGCATTTAAACACAATGATGGCCTAATTACACTCCTAAGCCAATTACAATTAAGATAAGAGACAACCAATCAATAATTAATAACTAGGTTTCATAGATCTAAGCAAACACACAAGAAATTTAGCCAGACATGTAAAACACGCAAGCATACACACATTCAATGGAAGACATAATGATATCAATGAAGTAAAACACTTATCTTGATGTAAACTAGGGTTTGGGAACCCTAAGATACTGTCCAAGTTGGACTACAAACGTTTAGGGTTTTTTACTCCACAAGTCTACCTCTTAAAATTATAAAAATTCGATTTCTATATATAATTTTACACTTGCGACGGCGTCGCCTTATAGGTGGGACGCCGTCAGATCGCCGTCATTAGGCTTTTTGTCTTGGCCAAGTAATCATTGGGACGTCGTCACGTTGTAGTTGTGACGCCGTCGGGCTTCAGCAGGGACGTCGTCTCATTCTGGATCTAGGCCGTCTGAGATGAAAAGTCTTCGTTATGCACTTCATCTTCAAAGCTTGACGCCGTCAGGTGTATTTTAGCAAAAAGTCTACTGAGCCGTCAGAGATTTTAATTCGTATAAAGGGATGGCGTCGCCCTTTAATTGGGACGCCGTCAGGTGCAATTCCGGTAGTTTGAGTGGCTTCGATCTTGAATTTGTCATTTTCTTCATATATTCACTCCTTTTCGTCCAAATATGCATCATTCCAGCATTTTGCTTCCAAGATACCTAAAAAGTGAAAAGGACCGAAATTAAGCAGTAACGGATATAAAAGTGGGCAATTAAGGGCTTAAATGACCCCCTAAAAACGTATGAGTTAATACAAATAAGCCGTAAAAACGCTTATTTATATTTTACGATCTTCTAATGTTTTGTCGATAACAAACGTAAAATCATTTTAACGAAACAAATAAAATACGTAAATGGTTTAAGCCAATAGTTTTCTAACACACTTACGTTTTCACATAAAACACTAAAACAAGTATAAGTGATTTTATGATTTAGTAATACATATATACAACAACTAGTGTTTACATATTGGGTAAATATATAAATAACTAGTATGTATTATAATGGGTAATATAAATAGGTAGAAACTTAATTATTTGACCCATTGACCAAATACATTGAATGTAGTTGGGTATAACCCAAAGTCCATGACCCATACCCATGGATCATGACCCATAACCCATTTCATGATATCATGCTTAAGTCATATATGGATATTATCCATGACCCATGGTTTTAACCCATGATCCATGGACTAGATGCATTGCATCTTGTAGATACATTGTATCTACTTGGATACCCATGATCCATAACCCATGACCCAAAACCCATGGGCAAAAGGGAGCATCCCACGGATCCCCAGTTTTATACTGGACGGATCCCTCAAGTGAGGGATCTGTGGGATCCGTGGAACAGTAGATGTTTTTCCTCTATAAATAGTGAGCCATTTCTTCCTTTTGGGTTGCCATTCCCACACATACTTTCCCCAAGTATTGAAACCTTCTAACCATAGATCCCAAGGATCTTTCTATGTAGTTTGTCTTTTTTGTGTGTGTGATTCTCTAGGTTCATCTTAAAGTCGAGATCACCACCTCTTGAAGTCGAGCAAGCTCAAGTCCATGAGTTGCCATACTTCGTCATCATCAAGACTACTGATGTTCTCTTTTTGATACTTCTTTCTCCCTCAATAGAAGTGTTGTGTCCAAGGAATTAGTGAAGGATGCCAAAAGAGTCAAGACGAAAGCATTAGTGAAAGGTGCTTAACGTCCAATGCAAAAGCATTAGTGAAGAATGCTAAAGGAGTCAAGACGAAGGCATTAGTGAAAGGTGCCAAGCGTCCGTGTCAAGGGCATTAGTGAAAGATGCCTAGAAGTCAAGTCAAATGACATTAGTGAAGAATGTCAAGATTTCATACTCGATGAGGTGCATCGATATACAAATAGAGATAGGTTTTATCCTAGGATATTGATATCCTTGATTGTGTTGTAATAAGGAGTTGGTCTCCTTTGGGGTTAGGCGTTGTGTAGTGTTGGGTAGTAGTTTCTCCATCGTAATGGAACTCGGTACTTAGCCTAGTACCGGATAAATGGTAGGCGACGTTGTGTTTCTCCCTTGTGTAAGAACTCGGTGGTTAGCCTAGTACCGGAAAAAGAGTAGGCGACGTTGTGAAGGCTTCTCCGCCATAAAGAGTTGGTGTCGTGTAGTGATTACGAACTCTCGAGTAGGTGACTCGGGTAGTGGAGTCGGGCAAGGAAGGTGTCCTTGTAGTCGAACCACTATAAATACTCGTGTCGTGGTTATGTGCTTCTTACTCTTTATCTTTCATTACACATTTATATATCTATCTACCAATGTCCAACATACACATCCAAATGGATTGACATAAGTCGATCTAAATATTTTAAAACAAGCTTTTAATTGGTAAAACTATTCAACCCCCTTCTAGTTTTCAACAATTGGCGTCACAACTTCGTTACCAAGTTTCTTAAAGTATGTCGTACTTTAAAAACTGGATACGATCCGTGTATGTTTGAAAACTACAAAAAGGATTTTTTTTGTCACGTTTTAAAAATCATCATATTGTTTAATGTTGGACAATGATAGAACGTTCGAATATTTTTTTTGTTAAGAATTCTCTATACTTGGATTTGGGCATACCAAGAAGATCATGAAGAAATTCTCTAAATATTTCTTTTCGTAAAAAGAATATTTAGCAAAGTATTCCTCATACATCGATTTGGGGATCCTAAGAAGATCATAAAGAATTTCTCTAAATATTTCTTTCCTTAAAAAGAATATTTAGCGAAGGTATGATTTTTAATAAATTACAAGTTTTTCTTTTATTTTATTAAAGTCTTAGTAGTATGTTTACACTTTCTTAGTAATTACTAAAGTAGTTATCTATATTGAAATCATCATCAAGAATAGTATTCTTCGTTGATTTGTACAGATTACACTACAAACCTGTAATAATGATATCTCGACTATTCGAGATCATTATCCCTCACAAAAGGACTATTGACATTTCATCTATGTCAATGAGTATCCATGTGAAATTTCTTATATTATGATAAAATGGGATTTTATCATAATTTTGAAAAACCTCCCAAAGAATTATGACTTATTCATAAAAAGGGAACCTCGTCAAATAGGATTAGTATTAAACTGTCAAAACCCCAAACCACAAGTTATAGAGCTTAAACATTAACTCTAGGCAAATTAGAACTCCCAAACCAAAGTTATCAAGGAATGCTTAAGCTGAACTTTTGCTGTCATGCCGGATCCCTGAGGTTGAACTAGCCGGATCCCTAATGCAAGGGATTCGTGGGATCCATGCAACAGAAGACAACATAAGTTACAAATGATCACTGTGGAAGTTCCACTATCACTTTCCCTTATCAAAGAATCACGAACAAAAACCTTGTTATTGGTCACAGGAGCAAATTGATCATTTCCTTCAAGCAAAACAATCTCTTGTGTAAGTTTAATCTTCACTACATTGTTAATTTCATTCCTTGATTCCTAGGATTACAATTTTTCATCTTTAGAAGTTGGGTTCAAATGGGTTTGTCATAATTTGTTACCACATTGTTTTGTAAGATAATCTAAATCAAAGAATTAACATTGTTAATACAAATTAAACTCATATCTTGAATTCAATAAAGATGTTTTGAGCAAAATTATGATCAAACCATTTAGGCTACTATTCAAAATTAACACCACATTGTGGTTTTGTTATATAGGAACAATAATGCCTAGTAACCATACCGCCCACTACATCCCAATGTATCATCAAAAGGATGGACTTAGCCCGGAGGATAGGAAAGCTTTTAAGTTGATCGAAAAGAGACTTTTTCATGAAGGTCATGTGGTAGAACCATCATTTCTTGCTAACACCAACATCCGAGAAGTTTTTGAAACAATTGGCTTCGATTGTCTTTTGGACATAAACGAATAAATTTGTCCGGTGTTCGTGCTTGAATTCTACAAAACAACGAGAATAGTTAGGAATGAAAACAGGACCATCTCAATTGTCTTCATCATAAATGAGCATGAGTACACTCTTTCACTTGTAGAATTTGGAGGAATACTACGTGTTCCATATCAAGGAGTTTGCATGTATTCCAATGAATGGTCTTTGGCGGAGCTATACGATATGGTTGATCATCATGAAGTCTACCACATGAGAATCCCAGAAGCAACTACGGTAAGGGATACCGTGTTCATTAAAAGGGCATCCCCATTGAGGGTCACTAGAAATTACAAAGTGATCTATAGGGATCCTTTTGAAATGGAGTTCTCCGAGATGTTCCCATTGTATAAGAAATGGGAAGTCATAGTAAAGGAGAATGTGCTTTGCTTGGGAGGGAACAAGGATCACCCCAATGTGTACTTGAGCTTCATGATTTATTGCCTTGTGACCGAGACTCGCTTCAACCTTGCATATTACATTATCAAGAGAATGGCAAGTGTGAAAAGCATGGACAAAATGGTTCTCCCTTATGCAATGCTCCTATCCCACCTTGCAAGCTTCATCTTTGCTTTAGATCCTTCTTCGTATTCCTTTGATCATAGCTTTTGCAACAAAGTCATGGTGCCGTTAACTGAGGGAAAAACTACAAGGTTCATGGTGGATGGCAAAAGACCTCACCCACCAATGGATTCATCGGATGAGCGGGAGAGACAAAGAGAAGGAGAAGGAAGTAGAAACCCCCTTGGCAACACCGATCTCGACCCTTTGGACTACATCAATCAATTGCCGGACATTCCTAGCCCATCACAAGAATGGAAACAAACCAAAGGGATCTTCAAGTGTTTCGCCAACTTCTTGAAGAAAAAGAAGTAGAGATGGTGGGATGAAGAGTGGAGGCGAGGATGAAGGCGGAGAGTGATTTGGAAGGAGTTAGGGATGAAAGGTAAGGTCATAGGACCTTATTTTTTGAAAACAATTTAAAACAATGGTTTGTAACATCTTAACAATACTTATGTAGAGTAGGAAGTAGTGTTTAGGAATTGCCATGTTTTGGCATTGAACAATTTAACTTAGGAACGAGTAGGATGAGATTTTATGACATCTTAAATTCATTCAAGTATTCGTCGTCACTCATCTTTAGCTACATTTAGTTCCCCCACACTTGCATTATACTTGTTGTGTTCTTGCATTTAATCATTGTAGAAATGACTAGGAGAAGCATTTGCTAAGAGTGCAAGAATTGAAAAATTGCTAAAAGCCTTCTGATCTGCAGTAGCCGGATCCCAGAACTATAACTAGCCGGATCCCTCCAGTGAAGGAAACGTGAAATCCGGGCAGACAGATACTAGATACATATCACTATACATCTAAGTTATCCCCTTGATCACATCTTGTTGGCTAAACATGATTCTTTAATACCACTTAAGGCTTCTTCAAGCACAGTAAGTCTCACATTCACCCGTAGGTAACTTAGGATCAAATTCAAAGTGCCTTTGATTTATTAAACTCACCAATATCCACCATATTTTCGATCCAACGCTTACACATTGCTCCTAACATCTCGAAGCACTTAGTTTGATACTTCTATCAATTTTAGCAAATTGATTTTAGTCACTCTCACCTCAAAATAGGCTTGAAACTAGTTTTTCATTTTTCTGTATTTTTTTTGGATTTTCTCAAATTTCTCTTGAGTCATCATCTAATTTCTAGGACTAATTGCCATCATTTTTCCATTTCAAATCAAATGGTATCCTCCTCAAGCACTTAGTTAGACTCTCAAAAGTCCACTTTCCTACCCAAAACCATCATTAAGTATCCTCACTCCTTTATGGTTGAGCATTTAAGACATCCACCACTCAAGACATCTAAGGAAAGTCAAATCCTCAAGATTCATAGGTACTAGACCTTAAAAATAGCATAATCATTTCATCACATCTCTATCTGACAGACGGATCCCTGGTTTATAACCAGATGGATCCCTAGTGAGAGGGATCCGTGGGATCCGTGTCTACAGAAAGCCTTTAATCAGCTTTTCCTTCTAAATTAAGCCTTATTTGTTAATCTAAACACCTTTAGTTACCATTTAATGATTTCCTAGAGCTGAACAACACCTTAGTTGACCTTGGTGCATGCCTAATTCCCTTAGTGGTCATGAATTTAATTCCTTAATTCAAATTCACCCTTTATAAATCAAACACTCTTGAGAGACCTCTATTACATCATCACCATGACCAAAGCACTTAGCAACAACTCTTCAACCAAAGGTTCATCCAAAAGGAATGGTCATATGGTTCATGAGATTTCATCCACCGAATCATCACCCGTAAGAGATAATAGTGCTAGAATCCCACCTCAACAAATCCAATCAACAATTGCCAAGAGAACCGCAAGAATTAGCATTAGACCTTTTGGGTTAGAAAAGGGTTCATCTAGCTCTAAACCAAACGCACCTAGTTCTAGTAAAACGCCTAAGTCTTCATTCCTAGAACATAGACAACATTCCTTCACCGAACCTATTTCTCATCCAAATCTCTATTCATTAGAGCAGTCGCCACCGAGAACTTCCCACTCACCAACATTCTCATTAAATAGGGAACCACCTACAACACCAACTAGTCCACCGTTGGAAACAAGGAACCAACAAGGACTTGATCATATGGAGGAATTTCCATTACCACCACCCTCATTCTTAGTAGAACCTCATCCTACGTTACTCAATGTACCTCCACCATCATTTGTAGAACCTCCTCAAAACATCCAATCTCCTCCGGTTCCTAATCAAGACAATAATTGCTCTAATTGTCTAATCACCCAAGGACTTGTTCAAGAAGTACGAAATGAGTTGCATTTCATGTTTAATCATCTTCTTGAAAGATTGGACCAAATCAACAAGTCTACTCATCCTTAGACTCAAGCACATAGTTGCTTCTTAAGTTTTTGTGGAAAACTAGAAGGGGGGGGGGGTTGAATAGTTTTGCCAATTAAAACTTCCTTTTAAACTATTTAGATAGACTTATGTCAATCTATTTGGATGTGTGTGTTGGATGTTGATAAACAAGCATATAAAGGTATGTAATGAAAAGATAAGAGTAAGAAGCCCAAAACCACAACGCGAGTATTTATAGTTGTTCGGCTACAAGGACACCTTCCTTGCCCTACTCCACTCCCCGAGTCACCTACTCGAGAGTTCATAATCACTACACCAATCTCCTTATGGCAGAGAAGCCTTCACAACGTCGCCTACCCTTTATTAGGTACTAGGCTAGTTCCATTGCAATGGAGGAACTACTACCCAACACTACACCAACGACTAGTCCCAAAGGAGATCCACTCCTTTTTACAACATCATCAAGGATATCAATATCCTTGGATCTAGTACTAATCTATCTTTTACATCGAAACACACCATATCGAATGTACATCCAAGGCACCTTTCACTAATGCCTTTAACTGGATCTTCAAGACACCCTTCACTAATGTCTTGTGTCTTGACTTCTAAGCACCCTTCAATAATGCTTCTAGTCTTGACTTCTAAGCACCTATCACAAGTGCTAATGATGTGGACGATAGATACCCTTCACTAATATCTTCATCTTGACACTTGAGACACCTTTCACAAATGTCTTCAACACTTCTTATGAAAAGAAAAACAATCATCAACAAGAAGACTTCAGTAGTCTGGATGATGAGGAAGCATGGCAACTCATGGATATGAGCTTGCTCGACTTCAAAGGTGGTGATCTCGCCTTTAAAAGGAACCTAGAAGATCACACAAAAACAAAACTACAAAAATAGATCTCTTGGATCTGAGGTTAGAGAGTTTTTAACTCTAGGGGAAAGTATGTTAGAAAGGGGTGAGAAACAATGAAGAAATGGCACACTATTTATAGAGGAAACATTCTACTGTTCTCCGGATCCCACGGATCCCTTCCACAAGGGATCCGTCTAGCGTAAAGCTAGGGATCCGTGGGACGCTCCTTTTTACCCATGGGTATTTTGGTTATGGGTCATGGGTCATGGGTGATCCATGGGTCTTTAGTTAGATACAATGTATCTCTTGAGTGCAGTGCACCTAGTCACATGTGTATGGGTCAAAACCATGGGTTATGGATATTATCCATATATGATATAAGCATGATGTCATGCAATGGGTTATGGGTCAAGCTCCATGGGTCATGGGCTTTGGGTTGTACCCAACTACATTCAATGTATTTGCCTAATGGGTTATGATACTTAAGTTTCTACCCATTATTACCCAATATACTACATACTAGTTATGTGTATATTTTACCCAAATATGTAAACACTAGTTGTTGTACATATGTAATATTAAATCATAAAATCACTTATACTTGTTTTAGTGTTTTATGTGAAAATGTGAATATGTTAGAAACTATTAGTTCAAACCATTTACGTATTTTATTTGTTTCGTTAAAATCATTTTACATTTGTTATCGACAAAACATTAGAAGATCGTAAAATATAAATAAACGTTTTGATGGCTTATTTGTATTAACAATTTTGGTCACTTATTAATATTAGTAGTATATGTATTACATGGCTAAATCATTCTCTTAATTTTTGGAGATTTGTAGATCCTCTTATGTTTTATTGAATGATAGTTTATATGCCATATTGCTTTGAGTATATGATATGTTGCTTGAATACATATCTCACTTTGATGTTAACATTATTTGTTACATCACCATTGCTGAATTCTGTTATCAGATAGACGGATCCCTCCAAGGAGGGAACCGTGGGATCCGTGCAACAGAAGACTAACTTGAGTCTTATTTGCAGGAAATTATGCACTATGTACTTGTTTTCTAACATTCGTTTTATAGATTTTCAAATACACATGAAAAATCTGACACCCTAAGCTAGGGGGAGCTTTGTGTCAAACAATACATTGCAAAACCATTTGCTATATAATCCTTATTTGGATTACATTTCATGACGTCCCTTTGCAAAGGTGCAATCATCAAGGGGGAGCATTATCGTCACTAAGACGAAACCATTTGCAAACATCATTGCAAAGCATTAGCTTAATAGTTTTTCTTACTTGACGCCCTCACAAAGGGATGGACTCGTCAAGGGGGAGTTAAAGACGAGAACTCTTCCCGTCATTTGCTCTCTATATTTCTTTTCTTTTACACGTTTTTCTTGAAAACAATGTGTTAGTTTCTTTTCGACGCTCTTTTTGTTTCGACAAAAAGGGGGAGAAGAGAGTAAAAACTCCAACTTTTACGAATTTTTAGTTTTTCCTTAAAATAATTTTATGTTTTGTCATCAACAAAAAAGGGGAGATTGTTAGTACAAATAAGCCGTAAAAACGTTTATTTATATTTTACGATCTTCTAATGTTTTGTCGATAACAAACGTAAAATCATTTTAACGAAACAAATAAAATACGTAAATGGTTTGAGCCAATAGTTTTCTAACACACTTACATTTTCACATAAAACAAGTATAAGTGATTTTATGATTTAGTAATACATATGTACAACAACTAGTGTTTACATATTGGGTAAATATATACATAACTAGTATGTATTATAATGGGTAATATAAATAGGTAGAAACTTAAGTATTTGACCCATTGACCAAATACATTGAATGTAGTTGGGTATAACCCAAAGTCCATGACTCATACCCATGGAGCATGACCCATAACCCATTGCATGACATCATGCTTAACTCATATGTAGATATTATCCATGACCCATGGTTTTAACCCATGACCCATGGACTAGATGCATTGCATCTTGTAGATACATTGTATCTACTTGGATACCCATGACCCATGACCCAAAACCCATGGGAAAAAGGGAGCGTCCCACGGATCCCCAGTTTTACACTGGACGGATCCCTCAAGTGAGGGATCCGTGGGATCCGTGGAACAGTAGCTGTTTTTCCTCTATAAATAGTGAGCCATTTCTTCCTTTTGGGTTGCTACTCCCACACATACTTTCCCCAAGTATTGTAACCTTCTAACCACAGATCCTAAGGATCTTTCTATGTAGTTTATCTTTTGTTTTTGTGTGATTCTCTAGGTTCCTCTTAAAGGCAAGATCACCACCTCTTGAAGTCAAGCAAGCTCAAGTCCATGAGTTGCTATACTTCGTCATCATGAAGACTACTGAGGTTCTCTTTTTGATATTTCTTTCTCCCTAAACAGAAGTGTTGTGTCTAAGGCATTAGTGAAAGATGCCGAAAATGTCAAGACGAAAGCATTAGTGAAAGGTGCTTAACGTCCATGTCAAAATCATTAATGAAGAATCCTAAAGGAGTCAAGATGAAGGCATTAGTGAAAGGTGCCAAGCGTCCGTGTCAAGGGCATTAGTGAAAGATTCCTAGCAATCAAGTCAAATGACATTAGTAAAGAATATCAAGATTTTATACTCGACGAGGTGCATCGATATACAAATAGAGATAGGTTTTATCCAAGGATATTGATATCCTTGATGGTGTTGTAATAAGGAGTTGGTCTCCTTTGGGGTTAGGCATTGTGTAGTGTTGGGTAGTAGTTTCTCCATCGTAATGGAACTCGGTACTTAGCCTAGTACCAGATAAAGGGTAGGCGACGTTGTGGTAGGTGTGGTTCTCCCGTGTGAAAGAACCCGGTGGTTAGCCTAGTACCGAAAAAAGAGTAGGCGACGTTGTGAAGGCTTCTCCGCCATAAGGAGTTGGTGTCGTGTAGTGATTACTAACTCTCGAGTAGGTGACTCGGTGAGTGGAGTAGGGCAAGGAAGGTGTCCTTGTAGCCGAACCACTATAAATACTCGTGTCGTGGTTATGTGCTTCTTACTCTTTATCTTTCATTACACATTTAGATATCTATCTACCAATGTCCAACATACACATCCAAATGGATTGATATAAGTCGATCTAAATATTTTAAAACAAGATTTTAATTAGTAAAACTATTCAACCCCCTTTCTAGTTTTCCACAGTATGTTTTAAATCCTTATCAAATATTCCTACACTTGGTATTTTCTTGTCTTCAAGCAAATGTGCTTTTGGCCAATCAATTTTAAATTTAGGGGGCATGAAGCTGTGGTTACGAAAATTATATACTAGCACCTCATAAGGGGTGTTTGGATTCTCTCATCTCTCGGGTGTATATGAAATATAGTAAATGGAAATGAATGATAAACACTCATTACATGGTCATAGTACATAGATTACCATAGGCTTGAGACTAGATCAAACCTCCACCGCTTTGGCGTAAGCACCTAGGAACAACTATCTAAGAGGTCTTTAAAAGGGTTGTAATGTTAGGCTTACGGTAGGGAAACAAAGGGTTTGGTTGGATAGGCGATCTGGTGGTGGCAAGTCAAAAATCTTATGTTACAAGCATGAAAAGAATGGCGTTGCTAAGCCAAGACTCGACTCACTAAACTCTAGATACTTTGAAACAAACAAACATAAATATAAAGATAGATGTAGGATGGCAGCCCGTTTTTTTTTCAACACTCTTTTTTTTCTTTTTTTTTCGATTTTTTTTCTCCATACACTTTTACTCTACCATCCTTTAAGATAACATCAAAATATAAAGGATTTATAGGAGTATCCCTACATTTGTGTTTTTTATTACTCTAACACTAATTTGACCCGACTTGAAAAGATCAAAACACTTGGAGTATTTAATACGTAAATAAAGGGAATTTGAATTTAACGTTCTTTCCCGTCACTCCATAAAATTTTACTTTACCCATGAGTCTCAATCATCCCAAAACTCTGTACAAAAGATATGACTCGACTTAGCAACCATGTAAGTAACTAGATAATTGAACTAAGGGTTCAGTATGATAACAATAATGCACTAAAGGTGAGTGCATACAAGGTAGGCTAAGGTGATTTGGGTGTACATTTGGGGGTGGATTGTAAACAATGCTCTTCATTGATATTCCGGAAAACCAAAACATCACAAGACACGCCTCCTACGGGCTGTGGATCAGGCATACAGTGGGTAAAGACCCGTCCGTCCTCCACGGTGTTACTTAACAAACTACTTAGTAACACTAAATGACTACGACTACGAGCTTTCTAACGAATACGTATACTTAAGGTGACCGACTCTTTAACTACAGGATTTTCTAAATCCTAACAATCTCCCCCTAAGGGAGGTTACCTCAATTATATCAATTACAAACAGATATTACATTTTGGTGTTTTTGGATTCTTGATTAAGTTCTTTGCTTCGTAGCTAGTAGTATTTGATTCTTCAAGTTCCGCATGTTTGGTTTTTTCGAGTGGAGGTATTTAACTGATCCACGTGATGATGAGTTTTGAGACAGCATTGACATCATCATCCACCATAAATCTCTGACTCATCCTTTGTAGTGTTTCCATCATGTGAAGTTGTGACTTTTGGACAGACATGCTCATATTCTGGATCATGATATCTTCTCATCAGAGTTGCGGAAGCTTTTGTTAATTCATGATATTTGAAGCAGCGTAGCATAAGCATGGAGTGAAAATATCAGAGTCACTTGATGAAGATATGCACCTATCATGATTTCTTTGAGAAGAACGTGATGTGTGAGCATGCGGCTATGGATTGACGCCCCAATTTTGATCAGCTGCAACCGCCGGGTATTCCTGCAAACAACAGTTAGCAATAAAGAGCACGAAAGTGTCTTTGATCACTTTCGTTGAATATGTTGCAAGAACCACGGTTCCCCGTTGATCAGTACAAGTACTTCCTGTGATCAGGTATAATTTCGAAGAATCTCCTTGACAGGGTTTCGCAGCTGCTCTAGCCGTTCTCAAACCGAAACGTCTCAAAGAAGACAACACAGAGTGAGTGAACCAGCAAATTGAGATTTACTGATTGATTTAAAATGATTTGAAAACAATCGCGTATTGCTGGAAGAAAGAGTTTTGCAATACGAAGGTTTTATATGAGAAATCAAATTACAATCATTAATACCCTTTTAATTTTGAAAACATAATACACGGTCGATGTGCTAGAGAAAAGAATTTTAAGCACAACAACCGTTTTTTCAAAGGTATCCGTTAATCCGTTTCCTGAACCAGGATTGATTCAAGTGTGAATCGCCCCATCGTTTCTGTCCAGTTGTCACATGATTGATCTATTGGATAGATCTCACATGCCACCCACCAAGAGCTTGTTTGATGTTAGCTCTAGAAGGCTTTCCATCTTCATTGTGAATATGTTAACATATCACTTGGATGTTCTGGCAATACCACAAGGATAATGCGTAGGACTCTTAAAGTATATTCTCACTTTCCACATTGTGTGAAACAGTGAGTCTTTATTAATTGTGTCCTAATGAGATTTATTGATGATCTCTTGGCTCTAGACTCAATAGTGCACTTTGGTTTCCTATGCCAGAGAATAGGGAGAGGGTCTCCTTCTTCAATATCAACAATCTCTAAGTAAAAGTTGATAGATTATGTAGGTTCCCCGTGAGAATGAAACAAGCCCTTTTAAGAGGAACTTGAGTAGCTTGGGAAGTTATAGTGCAATGCGTCACTGGGTCCATGAGGTCTTGTGTTCAATACCAGTGTTACCTTAGTAGACACCAGTAGCATATGTATTAAACCTTGTTTCTGCCCTAAGGTAGAATTGTTGGAGGGCTAGTTCTTTTCACCCTTTTCTCATTTCATTTATTTTTTCATTCTTCAACCCCTTCAGTGCTTATCGAGACTTCATTACTAGAACCTTGTTGGGTTTGTTCCAGTCCTAGTATTATCTCAGTCCGCACTCTTCCCATTTCTCATTTTTCTCCTTTTTTCATTATTCCTAAGGACTCTACACTATCTAGTTGATTGTCCCTGGGTAGATCCCTCCGGCTCTGGCGGGATCATGGGAACGAATGCCTAACCTAACCATCCTTGTATCTCCGAGCATAAAGTAAATTTGGTCGGTCTTTTGGTATTGTTCATTCCGCCTCGAAACTAATTGAAACCCATTTGAAAATCAATCAAGGTACTTGTGATATAAAATCAAAGTATTTTGTACCTTAATTGTTTTTGATATTTTAGAAAAGCTCCCCGTCAACATGTGCTTCAAGTATTCAAAATTATTTTAGCACATGGAGGCAAGAGGACTTTGAAATCTTAGATTAAGAGGAAAAGATCCAATCTTTGATTAATTATATTCTCAAGATATCATCATCAGTTCCCGATCAAATCTAGTATTTAAATACATAGGATAAAACATTTTGGAAAAGGACGAGGTTTTCTTTTGATTGCTCCCCCTCAATATGTGCATCGAGATCCGAAAGAGTTTTGCACATATTAGAGGGAACCTGCACTTTGAGACAAATCAATCACGTTTCAATTCTTTTTGGTTTAAGATAAATGCTCCCCCTTAACATGTGCATGAGAAATTTAAAATCGTTTGGCATATGTAGGGAGGATATCTTGTTTTTGTATTTCTAAACCATTTATCGAATTATCAGTTTAAATCCAATTTAAATCATAAATTCTCACCCGATCACAATTTTCAAACCCTTTGAGATTTGTGATCTCTATTGATTTAAATTGATTTTGAAATCCTTTTTAAGGGGAATTGTGACCTTCTTTTGAAAACATTTAATTGATAAGGATCAGAGTATGAGACTTTAAACTCCATTTTTTAAAACATGCTTAATGATCTTATGAAAACACAACCTTGGTCTGGATCCAATTGTATAAAATATTGTTCTTTATGATTATCCAAAATTAGACCTTGAACATTTACATGCCAATTGTTTGAAAAATATCCTTTTTGATATGTTCGAAGTCACTCTCCCCCTCAATCAATGACGTAAGTTGTTGACTGAGTGATAGATATGTTGACAGATGATAAGTCCATATGATTTTCAAAATAAAGATTGAGATATTTTCAAAGCATTTTTGTTTTCATTAGATGAAAAATATTTTTCAGAAGAATCTTTTAGAAGGAAAAATATTTGGTTGGAAACATTTGTCTTTTTGGCGACAAATATTCCTTATAAAAACTTGGTTTTTAGAATCAGAGCGCGAGGTTTTAAAATTGGATGAAGCATAGCTCTGTTCTTTCTTTAAAAACGGGTTACTGTCTGAAATGACAATAAACCATCATTTTTCTCCATCTCATTATTTATTTATTTATTTATTTTTATTTATTTATTTATTTTTATTTATTTATTTATTTTTTTTTAATAAAATAAAAATTTAGGTCCGTTCGAACTTCATTTAAAGACTTGTGCCATTCTTTGAGTGACAAATCAAAGTCCGTAGATGTTATCGAAAAACAGTTAATTGATATGAAAACAATATTTTTGGGCTTTTTAAAAAAAAATCGATTTTTATGGATTTTGAAATTCTATATTTTTCTATTTTCTTGTTTGTGGTTTTATAATTTTGTATTTTGATTTTTGGTAAAATATGTACACAGAATAGATGAAGAAACACCTTTACTCCTCTTCTTTCTTTTGAAGACGTTTGAGTGTCTCCGGTTGTAGACCCTTTAGTCCAAGTCGTGGGAGGATGAACTCGAAACGTTATGTAGGAAGAGCTTTAGTGAAGATGTCTACCAGTTGATATTCAGTTCTCACAAAATATAGTTCCACCACACCTTTCTCCACTTGTTCCCTGATGAAATGATGTCGAATGTCGATATGCTTTGCTCTTGAATGTTGAACATTGTTGCAGCAGAGAGCAATGGCACTTTTGTTATCACAATACAAAGGGACTTTGTTGAATAGAAAGCCATAGTCAGCTAATTGAGATCTCATCCATAGGATTTGAGCACAACATGATGAAATGGTTATGTATTCTGGCTCTGTAGAGGATATAGACGTACTCATTTGTTTCTTTGAAGACCAGCTTACTAACTTTTCTCCCAAGAATTGAGCACCACCTGACGTGCTTCGACGTGTATCTTGACACCCTGCATGGTCTGGATCTGTATATGCTGTTAGGGACATATTGGTGTCCTTCGGATACCAAAGTCCCATGTTAATGGTTGCTTGGAGATACCGAAAGACCCGTTTAACCGCTTCAAGGTGCTATTTGGTAGGCTTAGCCAGGTATCTAGCACACATGCATACAGCGAACATAATATCAGGTCTACTGGCTGTGAGGTACATCAGGGATCCAATCATACTTCGATATTTTGTTTGATCAACCATGATCCTTGAGAGGTCCTCATCCAGTTTTGTGCGTTCCACCATGGGAGTGTCAGCAGGGTCGCAAGAATCAAATCCAAATTTCTTTAAAATTTCATTTGCATATTTAGATTGATTAATAAAGATGCCTCCGAGACTTTGTGAAATTTGTGACCCCTAGAAAAATGACATTTGTCCCATCATAGACATTTGAAATTTGGAGCCCATCTCCTTTGAAAATAGTTCACATTCATTAGGGTCGGTCGAGGCAAAAATAATATCATCAACATAAACTTGAACATGAATTAAGTGTTTTCCTGACTTTCTGGTAAACAATGTGGGATCAACTGCTCCTTTGCTGAATCCATTTGTTAAGAGAAACTTTGATAATGTATCATACCATGCCCTTGGAGCTTGCTTCAAACCATAAAGGGCCTTCTTCAAGCGATAGACATGGGTAGGATGGTCTGCATTCACAAAACCTTCAGGTTGGCTGACGTAGACTATTTCTTTGAGATCTCCATTCAGAAATGCAGTCTTTACACCCATTTGATAAACTATCATGTTCTTGCTGTCAGCATTAGCTAGGAAGATTCTGATAGCCTCAATTCGTGCAACCGGAGAAAAAGATTCCTTAAAGTCAATACCCTCCTCTTGTCGGTATCCTTTAGCCACTAGTCTTGCCTTATTCTTCAGAACATCGCCGTGCTCATCAAGCTTTACTTTAAAGATCCACTTGAGAGTAATGATCATAGCACAATCTGGAGCTGGTACTAATTCCCATACATCAAGACGATCAAACTCATGGATTTCTTCTTGCATTGCACTAAACCAGCTGTCCTCAGACATTGTTGATTTGACATCTTTAGGTTCGATCTTGGATAATACAAAATTGAAGAAGCACTATAGGGCATCTGTGGCAAGTTGTTTATGAGTGGATACCGGGCGAGACGGGTTCCCAATAATGTTTTCCAATGGATGATCATGTGTCCATTTTCTGAGGTGTTCATGAGGTTGGTGATGAGGAACTGATGTAGCAGAATTTGGATCCCCTGATGAAGATGGTTCTGGTGATGGATTAGGGGCAAATATATTTTCAAACGGTGCATCTTCGGGAGTAGCAAAAGGGTTATCTCCATTAGAGTAAGCAGTAACATTACCATGATGTACACTCAAAGATTGATGATTTGAGGATGATGATGAGTGATCAGCAGCAGGAGCTTCTTGAGATAGAGACAAAAAAACTGATGGATTATCTGTGTTGACTGGATTAGGAGCCGCCACTGTTGATGGTGTAGTATGATCATTTTCAAGAGGTTCATAGTATTCATCAAAAATCGGATCAAACAATTTCTTCAAATCTTCTTCAGAATGAGGTACATATGGAACTGCAGGTGAGGGATTCAGTATGAGAGAAGAACTAATGGGACTGCTTGATAGATGTTGAGATGCGGGTCCAGAACTGGATTGTCCAGGAGCCATTTGCTCGGACAGATCATTGAACGTGACGTGAATAGTTTCCACGATATCTCGGGTCCTTTTATTGTAGATTCGGTAACCCTTCCAGTTTAGTGCATAACCAACAAAAACTCCAATGTCCGCCTTAGCCCTTAACTTTCCTAAGTCTTGACCATCATTCGTTGGATAGCATAAAGAACCTAATACACGAAGGAAAGAAAGATCTGGTTTCCAGTTGTGGACAAGTTCGTAAGGAGTTTTTCCATGAGTAGTGTGAATTAGGGAACAGTTTTTGGTGTAGCATGCAGTGGCAATGGCTTCCACCCAGAGAAACATTGGAACCTTTGAGTAGATCAGCATAGTCCTTGCAGCTTCGACAAGAGTCCGATTTCGTCTTTTAACTACACCGTTCTGTTGAGGAGTACGTGGAACACTTCTTTGATGGCTGATTCCAATGCTTTTGTAAAACTGACTTAGTTCTTTGTTTACAAACTCAGTTCCATTGTCTGTTCGTATAATCATGACGGTTTTATTAAGTCGAACCTGCAGCTGTTTAATAAGTTTGATGATGACATCTGGAGTTTCATCCTTTGACCTCAAAAACTAAACCCAAGTAAACCGAGAAAAGTCATCAACCACGACTAGTATTTCTTCCCGTTTATAGTTTGCACCCTCATAGGTTTGCACAAATCCATATGAAGAGTATGAAGAACTTCCATAACTGAGTTTGCAGGTTTGGGTTTATGGGCGTATTTCTTGCTATTTCCCAATTGGCATGCTGAACAAAGATGATCTTTTTCATACTTTAATCTGGGCAAGCCTCTTACAAGGTCCTTTCTATAAAGATCATTTATGGTGCCAAAGTTCAAGTGATTAAGACGACGATGCCATAACCATGACTTTGTTTTTGAAGCCTTTGACAGTAAGTAGATTGGAGAGGACTTCATCATGTCTTCGATAGAGATGGTGTACAGATTAGTTCCACGTGTTCCTTTCAAAATTTCAACACCATCTAGTTCTCTAACGAAGCAAGTATGTTTTCTAAAAGCCACTTCTAGATCAGAGTCACAGAATTGACCAACAGAGAACAAATTATGACCAAGACCTTCAACATAATAAACCCTGGAAATTACACTATCACCAACAACATAATCTACGTAACACATAATTGCCCCAAAGTGGTCGTTCCCGAATCTAACAGTCCCGATGAATTTACTTACGAAGTTCATGAGCCGCGAGCGATCAAGTCATATGCTTGGAATAGCCTGAGTCCAAATACCACAAAACGATTTGTACGACCTGCAGTTGAACATAGACAAGTATGGATGACTGGATAATTTGGATCCCCATGCGAGAATGGGTTCCACTTGGTTAGTAAACGATATTGGAACACCCACATCAAAAACAGAATCAATGATATCATTAGAGGTAGATGCAGAACTAGTAGTGACAGTGGATCTATTCAAAGTGTGTTCACTTCTAAAAGGTATGATTCTACCAGTGGGCATCCATTTCCTAATGGGAATTGATCTAGATAATTTAGGGCACAATTCATTTAGATTGAATTTACGACCAGTAGGTATCCATTGATAACCTATATTACTAAATTTTCTTCCTATTGGTTTCCAATGTTTTCTAACCTTCTTTCACATTGGTTTTCTGACATCCATAACATGTTTACCATTTTTAACATTTTTTACTGGAGATTTAGCAGCATTTCTCAAATCATTCACATGACATTCATGATTCATACCAGAAACTAAACATTCATTACATGTTTTTCAAATAGTAGCTGAATTCGAATTAATTACAGTACGCTTATAGCTAGTACTAGAATCAACACGATTCGTCTTATTCATCACAAACTTATTGTTCCTAGTGTGGTATTCTACTTTCTTCCATTGATCACTCTTAGCTTGCGAGGTCCTATCTTGCTTTGCATTGCCTGGAGGCTTTGACCCACTTGTTTTAGTGTCACTGATTACTCCTGTAGAGGGAATGACGGGGAACATTAGTTGGTTTTGCTACTTTCTGCATTCCTGGTCTAGAAGTGCTGGGATCAGAAGTACTAGTAGGCACATCAAGGGTCACATGCTTGACTTTCGGCATAGAAAAAGGCATATCAAGGGTCGCATGCTTGACTTTAGGCATAGAGCAGGGTATAACGACTTTGTCTTTCCTAAAAGATTTGGGACATATTGCTTTAAGCATTCTAAAAGTTCCTGAGATCGTTTGGTGTATAAGCATGCATACCTAACCTCACTATCAAGTGGTTTATTTAGGCTATCCTCTTCAACAATCTCATGAAGACATTCTAGACTATCCTTAAGATACGAAAAATATTCTTGACATACAAGTTCGTTATTTCTAAGATGAGGGGGAATATACTTTACAGTCACAACATATTTAGAACAAGCAGACACCTTTGGTGCAGAGATCTCATCACAGATGATTGGCATTTTCCCTTTTTTCTGACTCTTCAGATTCTTAATTTCCTTTTGCAAAAAAGTTATTTTTTCATTGTTCTTGTCACGAGTGACCATAATTGATTCATATAACTCTTTGAAATGCAGTTTAACCTTTTCATTTTCTGCTAGAAAGCACTCATTTTCATGTTGTAAAACATTAATGATGTTTTGAAGATGAAAGTTTTGAGAATTCTGAGAATCTAAAGGAGGAAGCAGTTGGGAGCTAGTCACATCATTGTTTTCACTCTTTAATTGTGAAATTTGGGTTTTCAATCTTTTGATCGTATTACAATGATCTCGAATCTGTTCATCACATTTATTAATTTCAAAAACTGCATCAAACTCAGGAGCATCCGAGGATGTCTTGGCATTTGAGGTTTTAACACTTTCTTTGAGATGTTGATATTTCAATTGCAAAGCAAGATATTCAACTTCCAATTTAAAACATTGTCTGGCCATGTTATCATGATCATCCTTTTCAATTTTATCATGTAATTTTGAGTTCGTTGTTTCAAGCTCAATGACACGATCATGGGAAACTTTCAAAGCAACAGATAATTCATGAAATTGAGAAGCAGCAATAGAATAATTAGTGACAGTATAAAACAAATCTTGAGCAACACATCTGGAAATCAAGTTATCATTTAAGATGTGCATATTCTTCCTTTCAATCTCATTAAATTTAAGTTTAAGTTCATAATCTTTGACCTCATTCTCCATTTTATTAAACATTATTTTCATGTCTTTAACCTCAATATCTATGGCCTTTTGGAGAGACTCAAATTGTTCTTTTAGTTGTTAAAAAAAAGGCATGACCTTAGTTAAATAACACTATTTTTTTTGCTCAAAACCCCTTTCCCCTTCAGTAATCACTGTTGGTGTGATTCTCTTCGTACATGTTTTCTCAAAATCAACAAACAGTTGGTAAACTACATATAAGCTGACTAAAGTTTTGCTTTGTGTGGGAAGAGTTCTAGGCACTAAATGCATAGGTGTACTTGGAGGATACACAGTGGCAGGAGGCAATTTCATACACGGGGGATTCTTTTCAACAAGATCATCACCCTTTTTCTTATCCATATCTTTCTTCCAGAACACTTGCTCAGGTGTCAGCTGGGTCTGAGATATAAACTTATTAAAGGAAATCCAGTTTTCCTTTGAGTGATTAGGTGTTTTGAATGTGATGTTATACTTTATGCACCAAGGATCTTTAAGTTTATTATCCATTTTCTCTCTAGTGGCATCTTCTAATTCTCTATCCTCCTCTATGCACTCAACACATGTAGGCTTTTGTCTAGGTTTAAGAATCTCATTGCCATCATAGATTACCTTTTGAGCAACTTTTGCTTTCTTACTAACCTCAGGATTGGGTTCCTCTACAATGTCAGTACTGTGCTCATCGCTTAACACTCTATGTTTATTGATTAAGTGAGCAGTTTGAATGGTGTTCCCTTGTACGTACAACTTGTTTTCAAGTTTGTTTTTCAAAGTTTTTAGGTTGGAAAAATCATTTAAAAGTTTTGATTCCTTAGCATTAATTTCTTGTTTAAGCACTTTAACATTTTCTTGAAGCTCTTGTTTTTGCTTAAAAGTTTTTTTTAAGCTTTTCTTGTAAGGAATTTAACTCTTGTTATAATATTTCTTCCCTAAAATTACTTATTCTGATAAGTGTACGTATTTGGTTATCCATCTTCTGCTCAAGGGTAGTCAATTCAAACTTAGCACACTGTTCATATATGGCAACTTGTTCCTTATCGGCATTTAGTTCAGAGATTATGGAATCATTATGAGCTCATGCAGTGTATTCATAAAAAGTATAGTCATCATTGACTGCAGAAGATGCATCACTTGGTACAATCTCACTTTCATCTTGCTTCACATATTGATCATATGGGACAACATTGCTATTACCCATATTTTCAATATCTGATTCAATAATTTTAGTTGATTGTAGTTTGTCGTGTATCTTTTGCACATCAACCTCATCGTATAGTTTCAATACCTCTGATATGATTGATTCCTTGGAGGGACTGGCTTGCTGTGGTGAAGAGACCTTTGGAGAGACCATTGGTGAAATACTAGCCATGAAGATGGTCTGGGCAGTTGGTTCATCATCGATATCTGAATGAAATGCATCACAGTCTGCAACTTGGAATGCATTGGGATTGTTCTGACCCATACCCTGCACTGGCTGTTCATCCACATCAGCATCATAAGTTTTGGCATTTCCCTCAGCTAAGAATAGCAATTCTTCATCATTCAACACAACTCCACTATCTTGAGCTTGCACCATTAGCATTTTGTCCCTGTAGTACTCTGCGTTTTGTGGACGTTTTGGAAGAGTGAAGTTCCTTACGATGTGTCCTTCTCCACCATAGTTGTAGCACTTGATTGGCTTTCCTTGACCCTGGGCCATGTTCCTTCCACGATTCTGATTACCCACATATCCTCCACCTATACCTACATTCCCATAACCACCACCAACCCCAACATTTCCTTGCTCATTATGTGGAAGATAAGCATTATGCCTTCCCTGTACGTTTTGCACAACTACCCTTCCATCTTTAACCGTAGCATGATTGTGAAGGTTAGAAGCAGTTCTGAGATGATTGTTGGTATGTGGGGTGAAGTTCAGGTTTTGCTTAACCATTAGAGCTAGTTGATTGACAAGTTGTTCCATGAATGAGTCTGAAGGCTTATAACTTGGATCTGGAATGAGTTTGTGATTACCATCCCTAGTAGGTATGACTTGTGATGCTTTGGTGGTTATTCCCACATTAGTGTAGAATGCAGTTGAATCATTTGAAGAACTTGCATCACCAGTGTTGGTATTAAAATTTTCCGTGACCATTCGTTCAAATGCATCATGCTTCTCATTTTGGAGCAAATAAGCATACAATTGCTCGTAACTGGTGTTCCTCAATCCTTTGTTCAGTTTGACTGCAGTGGCAAATTTATGCCATTCGGGATTCCTGTTGTTCACAAACTTTGAATTGAGCTGGATATTTTGCATTGTCATTTTGATATTCCTCATATCATTCACAAGCTTGTGGAATCTCACATAATATTCAGTAACACTTTCCCCTGGTTTCATTTTAAAGTTATCAAAATCATCATAAAGCTGAGACTCCCTGTCTTCTTTAGTCAATTCTGAACTAGAGAGAAGCATCTTAACATTGTCCCATACTGCCTTAGTTTCAGTGTTGTGATTGATCAACTTGTAAATATCCTTAGGTAAACCTTGAAGTATAATGTTTGAAGCTCTGATGTCTGTATCGTATCTCTTTTTCTTCTTATCATCCAGCTCATCATACATCTTTGGTCTATCCAGTCCCAATACAATTGAACCATCAGTAGCGGTTTCAACGATATCTCTAGTAGTTTCAATTTGATGTGGTCCTTCAACAATTGACTTAAGTATGTTAACCCCTGTTGGGATATAAAGTACTGGAGAAATATAAAGTACTGAAGAAGTCAAAGTGCTGAAGAGTCAAAGTACTGCTAACGAAGAAAGTCAAAGTACTGCTCAACATCAAAGTACTGCAAAGCTAAAAGAACTGTTACATCATTTATGGAAAGCTTTGTTATTCTAGAATATTCTTAGTTTAGATTACTTGTCGTACAAGAATTAGAGTTGTAAACCGACTAGGGTTATCCTTATGCCTATAAAAGGACCCCTAGATTGGCATTAGAGATATATGTTTTAGAGTTTAAAAGTACGAATTCATACGTAGTATTAGAGTTGTTAGAGAATCTGTATAACAAGCAGGTTCTAAGTATTAATAAAATCGTTGAAGTTAAAGTTATTTCTTCTTAGCTTTATTGAAGTAAATTCCGCATACTTAATAGAGTTAATTCAGTGTTTCATTGTTAGTAACTTAGGATTTATCAGAGGTTGCTAAGCCCTTAAAAGCTACATAAGTTAGTTTGGTTAGAGTATATCGATCCAACAAGTGGTATCAGATCTTGTGTGGAAACTCTGATTAAGAAGAAACCCTTAAAAACCGATTTAACAACAAACCCTAAAGATGTCGACTGAAGCTGCACCACCCCCATCTATCACCTCACTCAGAATTCCTATCATCAAGAAGGGAGAGTATGATCTTTGGAGCATGAAGATGAGGCAGTACATTGCTATTACAGACCATGCACTATGGAATGTAATCGTCAATGGTAATGAAGTTGTTGCAGAACCTGTAGAAATTCCTGGACAACCTAAACCACCTAAGGCAGTCTTACCAGCAACTACAATCAGAAATCAAGAAAAGGCTCTCAACATACTATTGTCTGCTATTCCTGATGGTCATCTACTCAAGTTCCATGATCCTAAGGATGCAAAGAAACTATGGGCTGCCCTCAAGACAAGATTTGGAGGTAATGATGCTTCCAAAAAGATGCACATAAATCTGTTGAAGCAACATTTTGAAACATTCACTGTTGGTGAAAGAGAAGGTCTTGATGCTGCCTATGACAGATTCCAAAATCTTCTTAGTATGCTGGAGTTATACAAAGCAGAGGTATCTGTTAAAGATACAAATCTGAAGTTCTTAAGAAGTTTGCCATTTACATGGCATGTGATTGCTACTATGATCAGAGGATAACCTGGTTTGGATGTTATGGACTTTGATGATCTCTACAACCATTTGAAGGTGTATGAGCATGAGATGAATGGCCAAACAAGTTCAAAATCTCACAATATTGCTTTTGTGTCTTCTGAAAAGAAAAGCAGTACTTCCACTAAAAGTACTGCTTATCCTACTTAAAGTACTATTGCATATCCTACACCCACCTCATCACCGACAAAAACCATTCATTCTGATGAAGTTGTATGCTCATTCTTTGCTCAGCAAGCCACTTTACATGTTACTTATGAAGAAGATTTGTTACAAATTGAAGAGGATGCTCTTGAAGAAATTGATATAAGGTAGCAAGTTGCTATGATCACTGCTAGGATTAAGAAGTTCATGAAGAAAATAGGAAGAGGCATTGACTTCAAGCCTAAGCAGGGTATAACGTTTGACAAGACCAAGATTGAATGCTTTAATTGTCAAAGAGCTGGACACTTTAAAAGAGAGTGCAAATTTGCTAAATATCAGGCAAATAGAATGACTGAGAAACCCAAGCTTGAACTAAAGGAAATCCCTATTACTGAAACAAAAGCTTTGGTTGCTCAAGAAAATCTATCAGAGGTTGATTGGAGTGCTGAATTTG
This sequence comes from Chrysanthemum seticuspe, assembly GCA_019973895.1. Lineage (NCBI taxonomy): Eukaryota > Viridiplantae > Streptophyta > Magnoliopsida > Asterales > Asteraceae > Chrysanthemum > Chrysanthemum seticuspe. The sequence goes on along the minus strand of BPTQ01000006.1, from coordinate 231,605,399 downwards.
ATGATGAACCAGTAACCTTCTGTATGGTTGCAGTGGAAGTGTTTGATTGGAGCACAACCTTTGATGAGGAACCAGGATTTGCTGCTTTGGAATCAAGAGATGGCCTAGGAAGCTTTGATTGGAGCATGGAATGTGAAGAGGAACCTGTTCTGCTTGCTATGGTAGCTACTTCACCAAGTTCACCCCCTATCTTTGAGGGCAACCCAGAAGAGGAGCTTAAAGATCATCTAATTATGGATAGTGGTTGCTCTTGAAGCATGACAGGAGACAAAGAGATTATGTCAGATTTAAATCTTATTTTGGAGGAAGAGTTGCATTTGCGAATGATCATAGTGGAGGAAGAATTACTGGCAAAGGAACTATCAAGGCAGGAAACATAGATTTTGAGAATGTTCGTTATGTGAAGGAACTCAAATTCAACCTTTTGTCAGTCTCTCAGATCTGTGACAAGAAGCACCATGTGTAATTCACTGATACAGAATGTCTTATACTTTCCCCTGAGTTCAAGCTTGTTGATGATAACTTGGTAGTACTGAGAGTACCAAGAACCAATGATGTGTATAGTCTGATATGAAGAGTCTTCACTCTTCTGAAAGAGCAACATGTTTAGTAGCAAAGGCAACACTTGAAGAAGCACATCAATGGCACAGAAGATTAGGCCATGTGAATTTCAAGAATATCAACAAGTTGGTTAAAGGAAATTTAGTTAGAGGTTTACCTACCAAATCATACAAGAATGATCACTCATGTTTGGCGTGCAAAAAGGGTAAACAACACAAAGCATCATGCAAGAAGATTGAGGAAAGAACCATTAGAGAACCTTTGGAGTTGCTGCATATGGATCTGTTTGGACCTGTTTCTGTTGCAAGTCTAAACAAGAAGAAGTACTGCTTGGTTATAACAGATGATTGCAGTAGATTTAGTTGGGTCTTTTTCTTGGGATTTAAAGATGAAACCTTTGATGCTATTCATGATATTATAATAGCCCTAAAAAATCAATTGAGACTCAAAGTAAGAGGAATTACATGTGACAATGGGACTGAATTCAAGAACAAGTGTATGGATGAATTTTGTGCCAAGAAAGGGATCAAGAGGGAGTTTAGTATTGCTAGAACTCCACAGCAGAATGGTGTTGCAGAAAGGAAGAACATAACTTTGATAGAAGCAGCCAGAACAATGCTTGCAGATTCCCTTCTACCTATTCAATTTTGGGCTGAAGCTGTAAGTACTGCTTGCTATGTGTAGAATAGAGTTTCAGTCACTAAACCTCAAATGAAGACACCTTATGATTTGCTTATGGGAAATAAACCTAACATACATTTTATGAAACCTTTTGGATGTCCTCTGACTATTCTCAATATTATTGATGCTTTGGGAAAATTTGAAGGGAAGTCAGATGAACGATACTTATTGGGATACTGTACCAATAGTAAAGGATTTAGAGTGTACAACAAGGTCACCAAGAAGGTTCAAGATTGTCTTCATGTTGAATTTTTAGAAGATCAAGAAAATCAAAAAGGTAAAGGTCCTGATTGGATGTTTGATCTTGATATTTTGACTCCTTCTATGAATTATGTTCCTGTTAGAGAAGAAAATCAAGCTGATCACAAAGAAGAAGATTTACAGTACATTGTTGATGGAGTTAATATTAGACCTGATGCTGTTCCTAATGAAGAACCTTTAACTGTCGAAAAGGAGAAAAGTACTGCTGAACCAAAATCTACTTTGTCTGCTGAGGATCAAGCTATTCAAGATGAACTTAATAAAATGCTTCTTCAAGAAACAATAGCACAATCTTATGAGGATGAACAAAGAAGAGCTTTTGAAGACACAAAGACAAAGGGTAAGTCTACAGAATACACTCACAGTACTTTAGATCACAGTACTTTGGATCAAAGTACTGCTGCACCTATTGACAGTACTTCGGAAGATTTTAATGATCCTATCATGTCTGGATTAGAAGACAATGATGATGTGTTTGAAGATGAAGGTATTTTCTCAAATTCCAATGAAGGAGCTGATTTCACAAATTTGGATGATGATTTTGAAGTTCCAAAGACTCCTATATTAAGAGTTCATAAAGATCATCCCACTGGTCAAATCATTGGACCTTCTACATCAGGGGTGCTTACAAGAACCAAGGCTAAAGGCTTCTCTAAGCCACATAATGCTTTAATTAGCTTTGTGTATAAACAAAACAGTCTGAATCATAAGGATCACCAAACATGCTTATTCACTTGTTTTATCTCTCAAGAAAAACCCAAGAATGTAGCTCAAGCATTAACTAAAGAAAGTTGGGTTGAAGCCATGCAAGAAGAACTTCTTCAATTCAAACTTCAAGAAGTTTGGGTACTATGTGATCTACCAGATGGAAAGAAAGTCATTGGTACAAGATGGGTTTTCAGAGTAAAGAGAGATGAAAGAGGGAATGTCATCAAGAACAAAGCACGACTAGTAGCCCAAGGTTACAGACAAGAAGAAGGAGTATATTATGATGAAGTGTTTGCTCCAGTAGCAAGGATAGAAGCCATTCGAATATTTCTTGCTTTTGCATCATATATGGGCTTTCTTGTTTATCAAATGGATGTCAAAAGTGCCTTTCTTTATGGCAAGATTACAGAGGAGGTCTATGTCAAACAACCTCCTGGTTTTGAGGATCCTGCACATCCAAACAAAGTCTACAAAGTTGTTAAGGCTCTTTATGGTCTTCATCAAGCACCTAGAGCTTGGTATGAAAGACTTTCCACTTTCTTATTACAACATGGTGTCACACCCCCAAATTACGTGTTTTGCAGCGGAATGGAATACCTTGGGGAGGACTGTCATAGCATCAAAGTTACAGTTATATCGAACGACCTAAAGTGTCGTTTGGAAAATACATCGTTTGATTAAGTAAAATAATCAGAGTTTACAAAATCTAGGTCCCAAATGAAAATCAATGTATGCGGAAATATGTTTGATACAAGCCAAACGATGTTTTTAAAGTGTATAAATCCCATGTGAGACGCGTCGTCACCACGACTCTATGATATGTCCATATGCATGCCAAGAGGTGAATGCCTTAGATACCTGAGATAAAACATGCTAAAAAGCGTCAACACAAAGGTTGAGTGAGTTCATAGAGTTTGTGTTGAAATGTAAAGCCTTTAAAGAACGTTCATGCAGCAAAGTCTAAGTTTTTGGTCATATAGAATAGTTCACAAAGCAAAGGCATCGTAAATCCACTCAGTTCCAAGTCCCGCCCATACAAAACTTGCAACCTGTGTGTTTACAACCCACTGCTAAAAATAGTATGACAATCATGTATATGCACATTAAGATAGTTAAAAGTATAAATGTCACCACAAGGGTCTTCCAACAACTCGTGTTGGGATGTTCCTCCAACGCTCACGTTGGGCTGTATCCATAAAAATGGCCTTCCAACATAAAAATATTGGGATGTTTGTAAATTAATAGCATTCCAACAACTTAATTTGGAGCCACTAATTCTTGTATGTTTGTAAATTAATAGCCTTCCAACAACTTAATTTGGAGCCACTAATTCTTGTATGTTTGTAAATTAATAGCCTTCCAACAACTTAATTTGGAGCCACTAATTCTTGTATGTTTGTAAATTAATAGCCTTCCAACAACTTAATTTGGAGCCACTAATTCTTGTATGTTTGTTCCAAATATGCATATGAAATCAAGTATAACCCAATCAAGTGTATAACGCAATCAAGTCTAAAGTACAAGTAGTGTTGTTTGGCAAAAGAGTTTAAATGTTTGGATAAATAAGCATATATCTCGCCCCAAATAGTTTGTAAGAACATAAACGAGTAAAAGCGGGGTATGAACTCACAGTAATATGTAAGAGTTTAAAGTACTTGTGAAAGTAAATGAAAATAGTTTGAGCATGTATCTCCCCCAAAAGTTTGTAAACAATTAATAGGAAGTGGGGCTATGAAAACTCACTTGATGAAATGATGCGAAGACAAAAGTGAGTACACTGAAATGTAGCGTGAATCTCGAAAATGACCTATTATGAATGATATGATACGTAATGAGTTATGATGTAATGTTATGCATGCAATTCGTATGTTATTTATACCACTTGCGAATTTTGAAAATAATACTCTTCGTCGAAAAATACTCCTTTTGACGTCTTGACCATTCTTAAATTACTTTGCAAGTATTTACGTCAAAATGTCACCCTACAATAGTTTCTTAATGATTTATTGTGAAATTTTAACTTTTCGTCGTAAAATAATGTCGTTGGAAATTTCATGAAGGTGACAAAAATGGCTTCGAAAAGCTAGTCGTAAAATAGTGTACGTCGAAAGTTAAGAAACGAACTCGACGGTTTTGGAAAGCTTGTATCAAAATCTCGAAGTTTTAGTACATGAGTTTTCGTCATAAAGGTCTCGAACATAAAGATAATAGAGGTTAAATATGGGGATTTTGTCCAAAATGTGGTTTAAAAGTGAGTTTCGGCAAAGTTTAAGCAACCGTAAATAATTTATTACAACTCCGCTATACAACCGGTTGGTCGTTTTGGAAAATATGCTTGATGATCTAAATTTTATTAGAAGACATCTCGTTACAAAAAGTTCTACGTCTACGTTAAACATAGCCTTCAACATGGTCGTTTTGTTTACCGTAACACTTGACAAATAAAAATAATATAGTTTTTCTAAAAGTAAAGTTACGGCAACTTCATAAAAACGTGTATATTTTAGTCGTTAGAAATCCGTTTTCTACGTATTATACGTCCTTAGCTTCGTATCAAAGTATACTAATATATTTTTGATAAGTCGAAATAATTTATAAAGCTTAAGACTCGTTTTTGACTCGAATAAAACAATAATAGTGTGCTGAAATTCTCAGAAAATATATATTTCTTCGTCAAACTTGAAAAATTCATAACTTCTTCGTTATAACTCCGTTTTAATCCGTTCAAGCGGCCACGGATTTGTTTTAAAGTATATTTTCTAAATATCTAGGCCAAAAATTCGTGTCTACTGTCGGATTTTCCAGAAATACAAATTAAGATCAGACCACTTTTTATACTTGTCGAAAAGAGTTTTTCTCGTACTAAACCTATTCCAATCCCTTCAAAACAACTCCAAAGCTATTCTAATCCTACCATACACCTTCTTAGGGTGTCATGGGTTCCTAAACATCATCAAGACCAATATATAACAAGGGATAAATTATAGGATGACCTTTATATATATAACTCTAAAAATCAATGTAAAAATGGTATAAATAAACATAAGTCTTGCATGCTTACTAAGAAAATGATGAAATAAATATGAAATGAAAATGAAAGATATAAAATGAAAGTGATATGCTTACAAGCTACTATGATGAGGTGATTAGAACAAGGATTAACCTAAGCACCCTAGGTTTTTATTTCAAAACCTTTAATAAGAGTGTAATCTAGAGTGTTTAAACTTGAGCTTGAAAAATTTTGATGATTTCTTTGTACTCCTTATGAAGGCCGGTTTTGAGAGAGGAACAACCAAGAGAGAAACTTTTTACTTAACTTGAATTATTAGAATGAATGAATGAGGTGAAATAGATAACTTGGAGTATGTTTCTATACAATCAAGGATTTTTTTTTTCACCAACCATTTAATGCTACCCCCCCCTTGGTCGGCCAAGGGGGAAGCATTTGTCAAAATATATATATATCTTTTTCTTTTATATATATATATTGTGTATAATTTGTTAAAAAGATGTAAGTAAATGTATAGTTAAGTAAAATTGTTGTAACTTGTACATAGTTGTGAAATTAGAGTAGTATGGACTAAAATAAGTTTTAAGGAATCAAAGTAAAGTATATTGTAGTTATAAAAATTGTAAAAATACATTTCTTGTAAAATTTGAGTGGTATAATAATTATCGTGTAGTTTTTAAGAAAACGTCGTAATAATATAAATTTAACAATTTATATACAAAATAAATTTAAAACACTAGGTAAACTCAAAATATAGTTTTTATAACTAAATGTAAGTATAAAAATATGTCGGGATAGTTTTTGGAAGTATCGGATTAAATGTTCAAAATAATAACTTACGCGATAACGTTTATTTAATATGAAATTTACGCGTTTAAGGTGAAATGCAAAATCATGAATGAACCGATATGAAATGATGAATATAGAGTTTGAGAAATGACCGAAAATTGAGAATTGTGACATTCTTCCCATGTCAGAAGAATCACGTCCTCGTGATTCAATCGATGATACTATGGTCCGAACCTCGACAAGGGTTCTAAAAGTTTATGTTTGTGTATGGTCTATATGATTATGTCAATGCTCATGCATATGAGTTACTTGTCCCACAAGATACGTTCCCGTGCTATCGTGAGAAATTCCCGTCCTAAATACATGCTTTCTTATGATTAGGCTCGATGAGACAAGCTTTCCCATTCTCAAGCAAAATTTTTAAAAGACTTTTTGGTTACCGATTTTTACTTAATCCCACAACTCATCAAACAAGAACTGTCATACGATTAGGCTAAATCGGTTTAGGTAACGACTTGTTTCTAGTTCGATCTTTGCAACTCATCAAACAAGAACTGTCGCTCGGATCAAACTGGAAACAAGTGGTTTGAAGAAAATCTTTTAAAAATTTGGCTTGATTACGGAATTGCTTACACATATGAGACTACTACTCCCTTCATTGCATGATTCTTCCTGAATTAGACATAGGTGATCAGGCTATGTATAATTTAGGAGTAACTATGCAATGCTTGGACTAATCGACTCATATGATGTTTGGTGTTGAGTCATAAGTCCGCATGTATAAAGAATGTGCACTTATAATGATATGATGAGATGCTATGATGATGTGGTTATAGTCTAGGGTCAATGATGCAACCTAGTTCTCTATAACCGATGCTCTGATACCAATCTGTCACACCCCCAAATTACGTGTTTTGCAGCGGAATGGAATACCTTGGGGAGGACTGTCATAGCATCAAAGTTACAGTTATATCGAACGACCTAAAGTGTCGTTTGGAAAATACATCGTTTGATTAAGTAAAATAATCAGAGTTTACAAAATGTAGGTCCCAAATGAAAATCAATGTATGCGGAAATATGTTTGATACAAGCCAAACGATGTTTTTAAAGTGTATAAATCCCATGTGAGACGCGTCGTCACCACGACTCTATGATATGTCCATATGCATGCCAAGAGGTGAATGCCTTAGATACCTGAGATAAAACATGCTAAAAAGCGTCAACACAAAGGTTGAGTGAGTTCATAGAGTTTGTGTTGAAATGTAAAGCCTTTAAAGAACGTTCATGCAGCAAAGTCTAAGTTTTTGGTCATATAGAATAGTTCACAAAGCAAAGGCATCGTAAATCCACTCAGTTCCAAGTCCCGCCCATACAAAACTTGCAACCTGTGTGTTTACAACCCACTGCTAAAAATAGTATGACAATCATGTATATGCACATTAAGATAGTTAAAAGTATAAATGTCACCACAAGGGTCTTCCAACAACTCGTGTTGGGATGTTCCTCCAACGCTCACGTTGGGCTGTATCCATAAAAATGGCCTTCCAACATAAAAATATTGGGATGTTTGTAAATTAATAGCATTCCAACAACTTAATTTGGAGCCACTAATTCTTGTATGTTTGTAAATTAATAGCCTTCCAACAACTTAATTTGGAGCCACTAATTCTTGTATGTTTGTAAATTAATAGCCTTCCAACAACTTAATTTGGAGCCACTAATTCTTGTATGTTTGTAAATTAATAGCCTTCCAACAACTTAATTTGGAGCCACTAATTCTTGTATGTTTGTTCCAAATATGCATATGAAATCAAGTATAACCCAATCAAGTGTATAACGCAATCAAGTCTAAAGTACAAGTAGTGTTGTTTGGCAAAAGAGTTTAAATGTTTGGATAAATAAGCATATATCTCGCCCCAAATAGTTTGTAAGAACATATACGAGTAAAAGCGGGGTATGAACTCACAGTAATATGTAAGAGTTTGAAGTACTTGTGAAAGTAAATGAAAATAGTTTGAGCATGTATCTCCCCCAAAAGTTTGTAAACAATTAATAGGAAGTGGGGCTATGAAAACTCACTTGATGAAATGATGCGAAGATAAAAGTGAGTACACTGAAATGTAGCGTGAATCTCGAAAATGACCTATTATGAATGATATGATACGTAATGAGTTATGATGTAATGTTATGCATGCAATTCGTATGTTATTTATACCACTTGCGAATTTTGAAAATAATACTCTTCGTCGAAAAATACTCCTTTTGACGTCTTGACCATTCTTAAATTACTTTGCAAGTATTTACGTCAAAATGTCACCCTACAATAGTTTCTTAATGATTTATTGTGAAATTTTAACTTTTCGTCGTAAAATAATGTCGTTGGAAATTTCATGAAGGTGACAAAAATGGCTTCGAAAAGCTAGTCGTAAAATAGTGTACGTCGAAAGTTAAGAAACGAACTCGACGGTTTTGGAAAGCTTGTATCAAAATCTCGAAGTTTTAGTACATGAGTTTTCGTCATAAAAGTCTCGAACATAAAGATAATAGAGGTTAAATATGGGGATTTTGTCCAAAATGTGGTTTAAAAGTGAGTTTCGGCAAAGTTTAAGCAACCGTAAATAATTTATTACAACTCCGCTATACAACCGGTTGGTTGTTTTGGAAAATATGCTTGATGATCTAAATTTTATTAGAAGACATCTCGTTACAAAAAGTTCTACGTCTACGTTAAACATAGCCTTCAACATGGTCGTTTTGTTTACCGTAACACTTGACAAATAAAAATAATATAGTTTTTCTAAAAGTAAAGTTACGGCAACTTCATAAAAACGTGTATATTTTAGTCGTTAGAAATCCGTTTTCTACGTATTATACGTCCTTAGCTTCGTATCAAAGTATACTAATATATTTTTGATAAGTCCAAATAATTTATAAAGCTTAAGACTCGTTTTTGACTCGAATAAAACAATAATAGTGTGCTGAAATTCTCAGAAAATATATATTTCTTCGTCAAACTTGAAAATTTCATAACTTCTTCGTTATAACTCCGTTTTAATCCGTTCAAGCGGCCACGGATTTGTTTTAAAGTATATTTTCTAAATATCTAGGCCAAAAATTCGTGTCTACTGTCGGATTTTCCAGAAATACAAATTAAGATCAGACCACTTTTTATACTTGTCGAAAAGAGTTTTTCTCGTACTAAACCTATTCCAATCCCTTCAAAACAACTCCAAAGCTATTCTAATCCTACCATACACCTTCTTAGGGTGTCATGGGTTCCTAAACATCATCAAGACCAATATATAACAAGGGATAAATTATAGGATGACCTTTATATATATAACTCTAAAAATCAATGTAAAAATGGTATAAATAAACATAAGTCTTGCATGCTTGCTAAGAAAATGATGAAATAAATATGAAATGAAAATGAAAGATATAAAATGAAAGTGATATGCTTACAAGCTACTATGATGAGGTGATTAGAACAAGGATTAACCTAAGCACCCTAGGTTTTTATTTCAAAACCTTTAATAAGAGTGTAATCTAGAGTGTTTAAACTTGAGCTTGAAAAATTTTGATGATTTCTTTGTACTCCTTATGAAGGCCGGTTTTGAGAGAGGAACAACCAAGAGAGAAACTTTTTACTTAACTTGAATTATTAGAATGAATGAATGAGGTGAAATAGATAACTTGGAGTATGTTTCTATACAATCAAGGATTTTTTTTTCACCAACCATTTAATGCTACCCCCCCCCCCCCCCTTGGTCGGCCAAGGGGGAAGCATTTGTCAAAATATATATATATTTTTTTTCTTATATATATATATATTGTGTATAATTTGTTAAAAAGATGTAAGTAAATGTATAGTTAAGTAAAATTGTTGTAACTTGTACATAGTTGTGAAATTAGAGTAGTATGGACTAAAATAAGTTTTAAGGAATCAAAGTAAAGTATATTGTAGTTATAAAAATTGTAAAAATACATTTCTTGTAAAATTTGAGTGGTATAATAATTATCGTGTAGTTTTTAAGAAAACGTCGTAATAATATAAATTTAACGATTTATATACAAAATAAATTTAAAACACTAGGTAAACTCAAAATATAGTTTTTATAACTAAATGTAAGTATAAAAATATGTCGGGATAGTTTTTGGAAGTATCGGATTAAATGTTCAAAATAATAACTTACGCGATAACGTTTATTTAGTATGAAATTTACGCGTTTAAGGTGAAATGCAAAATCATGAATGAACCGATATGAAATGATGAATATAGAGTTTGAGAAATGACCGAAAATTGAGAATTGTGACACATGGTTACAAGAGAGGAGCTATTGATAAGACTTTGTTTATCAAGAGAGATAAGAAGGATATCATGCTGGTTTATGTTTATGTAGATGATATCATCTTTGGAGCTACAAAATAGTCAATGGTGAAGGAGTTTGAGCAACTGATGCAACATGAATTTCAAATGAGTTCTATGGATGAATTAACTTTCTTTTTGGGGCTTCAAGTTAAACAATCAAAAAAGGGAATTTTCATAAGTCAAGATAAGTATGTCTTTGACATTCTTTAGAAGTTCAACTTTGATGTTATGAAGCCGGTCACAACACCCATCAAATCTATCAACTCATTGGGCAAGGATGAAGATGGTCAACCTGTAGAAGTCAAGCTTTATAGATCTATGATTGGCTGTCTTATGTAATTAACTGCATCTAGACCTGATATCATGTTTGTTGTTTGTTTATGTGCAAGATATCAAGTCTCACCCAAGGTCTCTCATATGAATGCAGTCAAGAGGATTTTTAGTTATTTGAAACAACAACCTAAGTTAGGGTTGTGGTATCTAAAGGATTCACCTTTTCACTTGGAAGCTTTTTCAGATAGTGATTATGCAGGTGATAATTATGATAGAAGATCCACAATTGGAGGATGCCAGTATCTTGGAAGAAGATTAGTCTCATGGCAATGTAAGAAGCAAACTATTGCAGCAACATCATCCACTGAAGCAGAATATGTTGCTGCTGCAAGCTGTTGTGGACAAGTCTTGTGGATGCAGATTCAACTTTTGGATTATGGGTTCCACTTCAAGCATACTCCTATCAACATTGATAATGAGAGTACAATTTGCATTGTGAAGAATCCAGTTTATCACTCCAAAACCAAGCACATTCAGATTAGGCATCACTTTATCAGAGATTGTTATGAGCATAGGCTCATTAATGTTGTCAAGGTTCACACAGATGATAATGTAGCTGATCTACTCACAAAAGGATTTGATGTTTCAAGATTCAATCACTTGGTGGTGAGTATTGGTATGATTAATTACTAAGCTACATTTAAGGGGAGGACTGATTAGTTAGTTAGACAGTCCTATGCATTGCTTGAGGGGAGGCAATCCAATGCCTATTTGAAGTTTTTGCCATTATGAAGAAGAGAATGGAAAAGTACTGCTTTTTGGTTATATGAAAGTACTGCTCTGAAAGTACTGCTTTGGAAAGTACTGCACACGTGGAAAGCACTGCTTGTCTTATCAACGTACTGTTCCAACGGTCAAAAGATGGATTAAAATTCAAATAACGGTAAATTTGTTATTATGGGCTGTGATTTTTCAAATCTTACCTATAAATAACTACCCTTCGATTTTTCCTCTCATCTTTATCCTTATCAATCTTTTCCATATTTCTCTCTCTTTCACATTTACTATTCATCGAACCACTTTCTTTTACATTAATCATTGGCGAATCGAAACACAGTTACTAAACACAACATGGTGGCAAATTTAGATAAGACTGAAGCCAATGTCGCGTTTCATGACATAATTGATTTCCTCGCTGAATTTTCAATCAATTATGCACTTCTGGTTGAGCCTGATATTATTGAGCCATGGATTCAACAGTTTTGGGCAACTGCTAGAACTCACATGGAAGATGATGAGTCATATATATAGGCTAAGTTTGTTGGAAAGATAGTGAAAGTTAGTGAAGCTTCTATCTGTGAAGATTTACTATTGGATGATGAAGAAAGAGCTATACGTTTTGACAAACAGCTTCTTTGGGATACTTTAAGAGATATTGGGTATGAAGGGTCCTTAACTGAAACAACATTCAAGAAACCCTTGTTTAGTCCACATTGGAAGTACTTGGTACATGTATTACTTCATTGTCTCAGTTCTAAAAGTACTTCATGGGAGCATATTGGTTATAATATAGCATCTGCTTTGGTGGGATTGGCTACAAATCGTCTTTTCAAGACTCATTCTAGATGGTATGCTATCTCACGTTTCAAATGGATCACCCTGGTTAATGTATCCAAGATTTATTCAAGTTTTCTTGAATAAACAACTTCATGATGTACCAAAGCCTTCGAGCTTATTACCTGTTATGGTACAACCTGCAAAGATATTCACCTTCATGGCTAGGAAGAGTGATAAGTTCTCTAGAAGGCACACTCCTTTGACTACTTCTATGATGGAGATTGTTCAGGCAGTTAGAGATGAGGCTGCTGCAAGTGAAGAAAGAGAAGGTACTGCATCAACTCAAGGTACTGCTTCTCAACATACTGCTTCTTCACAAGGTACTGCTGCACAAGAAGGTACTGCAGCTTCATCTACACCATCTCAACAAGATACTGCACATGCTGAGTCAGAACCAGAAATCAACCCACCATCATCTGGAGAAGATACGGGCGATATACCTCCTGAGGGATTGGTTCTGGATAATTATGTTTTGACAAGGGAATTGGTCAGATTGAAGAAAGCTACTGAAGCTCAAGCTGCACAATTGGTGAAGTTGCAATCCAAGTTCAGATGATTAAAGTCTTTTGTATGGCCTTTAATTCAACATCACAGGTTGTGGGTAAAGTCACAGAGGAGGCATGGGAAGAAGTTTACGAAGCCTTCAAAAGGCTAAAGGTTCAACAACAATCTTCTATCCAATTGGGGAGGAATCTGGAGCAAGATAATTTGAAAGAAGATGCTGAGTTTCATGCAGGTAAAGAAGATGAACCTCAAAGTATTGAAGCACAAGTAAATATTGAAAGTATTGAGCCTGAAGGAACTGGAGTTCAAAGTACTGGTGTACAAAGTACTGATGATTAAAGAGCTAGTGATCAAGGTACTGCTACTCTTCAAGGAACATACAGACAAGAGCTAATCACACCAAGGACTCTAGATTTTGAAGAAGAAGCTGGTCCTTCAACAGTCCTACAAGAAGAGGAAGCTGACACACCCAAGGTAGAGCACACTGCAAGTGATGATGAGACAATTGCTCAGATATTACAAGATATGTCAAGAACAAGAGGTGTTACTATTCCAGGAGTTGCTAAAGAACAACCTCAAGCTTCTCAACCAGTGTTAGATCCTAAAGACAAAGGAAAAGGCAAACTGGTAGAAACAAAGAAGAAGAAGAAGCTGACTTTAGCAGAGTTAAGAGCTATTGAAGTGGCTAAGAATGAAGCAGCTGCTAGGGAGCTACAAGCTAAATTTGATGCTGAAGTTGCTATACCAGAAAAGCCAGCTGTTATACTACAAAGACCACCTAGTAAAGCTAAGGAGAGGAATGCCATGATGGCCTATCTAAAAGGAAAAGGTTATACAGGTCTGAACAGACTGAAATATATAGAGATGAAAGACCTGTATGATGCTGTTAGAGAAGCATATCAGAAGGAAGTTGCTGGTATTATTTCTTTTGATGATGAAAAGAGGAATGAGGATGTGTAGGATATTGGATTTCACAAACACTCTAAACCATGATCAAAGTAGGCGTATAAGTATGTTAGAGAGAGAAAGTTCTATTGAGAGAAAGGAAGAGAGTTGGGAACTATAGTGAGAGAAAGAAAATATTATTATGAGCTCCAACTCTCTACCATGGGAGGTAGAGAGTATTTATAGTCTTACATAAAACACCACTCAACGGGCTGTGGATCAGGCATACAGTGGGTAAAGACCCGTCCGTCCTCCACAGTGTTACATAACTAAATACTACTTAGCTTGAAATAACTACGACTACGAGCTTTCTAACGATTACATATACTTGAGGTGACCAACTCTTTAATACCTGGAATTTCTAATTCCTAACAATCTCCCCCTAAGGGAGGTCACCTCAATCATGTACTAAAATTACATTGAATACAAATAGATATTACATTAACAATTGTTCTTGCATTCTTGATGTAGTACTTTGCTCCTAAGCTCGTAGTCATTGATTCTTCACATTGCATGTTTGGTTACTCCAGGTGGAGGTCTTTTACTGATCCACGTGATAATAAATTTGAGCCAGCTTTTGAGACCATCAGCTAACAAAAATCTCTGAGACATCCATTGTGGTGTTGGTATTATGTGATGTTGTGACTTTCAGACCGACATGCTCACATTCTGGATCATGATGTCTTCTCATCAGAGTAGCGGAAGCTTTCGTTGATTCATGATATTGGCAGCAGCGTAGCAGAAGCATGGAGTGAGAATATCAGAGTCATTGATGCACTTATCATGATTTCTTGAAAGATGAATGTATTGTGTGAGCATGCGGCTATGGATTGACCGCTTCATTCTGATCAGCTGCAAGCGTCGGGCGTACCTGCATACAACAGTTAGCAATAAAGCGTACAAAAGTGTCTTTGACCACTTTAGTTGAATTGAGGTACACGGCCCACGGTTCCTCGTTGATCAGTACATGTACTGCCTGTGATCAGGTATAATTCCGAAGAATTTCCTTGACAGGGTTTCGCAGCTGCTCTAGCTGTTCTCAAACCGGAACGTCTCAAAGAAGACAACACAGAGTGAGTGAACCAGCGAATTTAAGTCCACTGATTGATGAAAAGAGATTTGAAAAAACAATCGTGTATTGCTCAATAGAAATTGTTTTTGCAATACAACGAAGGTTTTATTGAAAATCAATTATCAATCATAAAAACACCTTTTGATTTGAAAAATTAGTACACGGTCGATGTGCTAAAGAAAAGAGTTATTAAGCACAAAGACCTGTTTTTCAAAGGTATCCGTCAATCCATAACCTGAACCAGGATTGATTCAAGAGATTGAATCGCTCCATTGTTTCTGTTCAGTTGTCACATGGTTGATCTATATAATAGATCTCACATGCCACCTACCAGAAGCTTGATTGATGATGGCTCCAGAAGGCTTTCCATCTTCATTGTGAGTATGTTTGCATATCACTCAGATGTTCTGGCAATACCACAAGGATAATGCGTAGGACTCAAGATAAAATCTCTCTTTCCACATTGTGTGAAACAGAGAGTCTTCAATGAAAGTGTCCTAATGAGATTTATTGATGATCTCGTGGCTCTAGACTCAATATGTGCATATTTGGATCCTGTGCCGGAGACTAGGGAGAGGGTCTCCTTCTTCAATATCAACAATCTCTAAGAGAAAGTCGATAGATAATGTCGGTTCCCCGTGAGAATGAAACAAGTCCTTTTAAGAGGAACTTGAGTGGTTTGGAAAGTTGAAGTGCAGTGCGTCACTGGGTCCATGACGTCTTGTCTTCAATACCGATGTTACCATCAGTAGCATATGAATTGAACCCGGTTTCTGCCCTAAGGTTGAGAATATGGAGGGCTATTTGTTTTCACCCTTTTCTCATTCAACCCCTTTAGTGCTTACCGAGACTTCATAGCAAGAACCTTGTTGGGTTTGTTCCAGTACTTGCTCTGTCTCAGTCCGCACTCTTCCCATATCTCACTTTTCTCCTTTTATCATCATACCTAAGGACTTCTACACTAACTAGTGGATTGTCCCTGGGTAGATCCCTCCGGTTCTGGCGGATCATGGGAACCAATACCTAACCTTATCATCCTTATATCACCGTACATAAAGTAAATTTGGTCGGTCTATTTGGTATTGTTCATCTGCCATTTTAACCAATTGAAAACCATTTGAAAATCAATCCAGATACTTGTGATATATTATCAAAACATTTTGTACCTGAATTTTTTTTGATATTTTTAGAACAAGTGCTCCCCCTCAACATGTGCATCAAATGTTTGAAATCGTTTTGCACACGGAGGCAAGAGGAAGAATTTACTTCTTGGATTACCATTTTCTAAAAGATATCAACATCACTTCCCTGATCAAATCAAGAGGATAAAGCATTTCCAGGAAGGATGAGGTTTTCATAAGTTTGCTCCCCCTCAATATGTGCCTCGAGATTTGAAAAGAGTTTTGCACATACTAGAGGGAACCTGCACATTGAGATAAGTGATCACGTTTCAAATCATAGGTTTAAGATAGATGCTCCCCCTCAACATGTGCATGGAAAATTTGAAATCGTTTGTCACATGTGGGAAGGATAGCATGTACATCCTTATAAAACCATTTACCGAATTATCAGTTTAAATCCAATTTAAGTCACACATTCTCCCTCGATCACAATTATCAAATCATTTGAGATTTGTGATCTCTTATTGATTTAAATTGATTTTGAAAGCTTTTAAGGGGAATTGTGACTTGATTATGAAAGCGTTTTAACTGATAAAGATCGGATTTTAAGACTTTAAACTCCATTGATAAAACATGCATGTATATCTTTTGAAAACAATTTAATGCCAAATAACTTTTTAATTTAATTGAAATCATTCTCCCCCTCAATCAATGACATAGGTTGTTGATTGAGAGATTGATATTTTGACAAATAAGTCCAGATGATTATCAAGAATAGAGATTGAGTTATTTTTCAAAGCAGTTAGTTTTCAGCAGATAAATGTTTATAGAATCAGAGCATGGAATTTGGTTGATAAGAAGGCTTTTGATGAATGTTCAAACAAATTCTCAAATCTTGAAAAACATGAAAAAGCATGGCTTTGTTCTTTCTTTGAAAAGCGGGTTACTGCCTGAAATGACAATAAACCATTAATTTTCTCTTTCTCCCAAAAATTATTTTTATTTTATTTTTTATTTTTTTATTATTTTTTTTTTTTAAATTCGAACAATATCTAAAGTCCCGTGTCATTCTTTGAATGACAGCACAAAGACCGTAGATATTTCCAAATCGAGAAAGACATGACAAAATGACAATATTTTTTGAAGATTTTTCGAATTTTTCAAATTTTTATGGATTTTGAGAGTTTTATATTTTTCTATTTGATTTTTTGAAAAGATATTTACAAGAGATAGATGAAGGAAACCTTTTACTCCTCGTCTTCCTCCAGAAGACGTTTGAGTGTTTCTGGTTGAAGGCTTTTCAAGCCAAGTCGTGGAAGAATAAACTCAAAACGTTCTCTTGGAAGAGCTTTGGTGAAGATGTCTGCTAACTGGTATTCAGACCTCACAAAATAGAGTTCCACCACACCTTTTTCCACTTGTTCCCTGATGAAATGATGTCGAATATCGATATGCTTTGCTCTTGAGTGTTGAACGTTGTTGCATGAGAGAGCAATAGCACTTTTATTATCACAGTACAGAGGGATTTTGTTGAATTCAAAGCCATAGTCAGATAATTGAGATCTCATCCATAAGATTTGAGCACAACAAGATGACATGGCTATGTATTCAGCCTCTGTAGAGGAAATAGAAGTACTCATTTGCTTCTTTGAAGACCAGCTCACAAGCTTATCACCCAAAAACTGAGCACCTCCAGATGTACTTCGACGAGTATCTTGACACCCTGCATGATCCGCATCTGCATAGGCTGTTAATGACATACCGGTGTCCTTCGGGTACCAGAGACCCATATTGATGGTTCCTTGGAGATACCGAAAGACCCGTTTAACCGCTTCAAGGTGCTTTTTAGTAGGCTTAGCCTGGTATCTAGCACACATGCAAACAGCGAACAAGATGTCTGGTCTACTATCTGTGAGGTACATCAGGGATCCAATCATACTACGATATTTTGTTTGGTCAATTATGATCCCTGAGTGGTCCTCATCTAGTTTGGTTCGATCAATCATGGGAGTGTCAACAGGGTCACTTGAATCAAATCCAAATTTCTTTAAGATCTCAGTTGCATATTTAGATTGATTTATGAAAATGCCTCCGGGACTTTGCGAAATTTGTAATCCCAAGAAAAATGACATTTGTCCCATCATTGACATTTGAAATTTTGAACTCATTTCATTTGAAAAACGATCACATTCCATTGCATCTGTCGAGGCAAAAATAATATCATCAACATAAATTTAAACATGAATTAAATGTTTGCCTGACTTCCTGGTTAACAATGTTGGATCAACTGCTCCTTTGCTAAATCCGGTAGATAGAAGAAACTTTGACAGTGTATCATACCATGCCCTTGGAGCTTGCTTTAAACCATAAAGAGCCTTCTTCAAACGATAAACGTGAGTAGGATGCTCTTGATTTACAAATCCTTCAGGTTGGCTGACGTAGACGACTTCTTTAAGGTCTCCGTTCAGAAATGCCGTCTTCACATCCATCTGATAGACTACCATGTTCTTAATAGCAGCATTAGCCAAAAAGATTCTGATTGCCTCTATTCGAGCAACTGGAGCAAATGATTCTTCAAAGTCAATACCCTCCTCTTGACGGTATCCTTTAGCAACTAATCGAGCCTTGTTCTTCAACACATCACCATGCTCATCAAGTTTCACTTTGAAGATCCATTTAAGAGCAATAATCATAGCACAGTCTGGAGCAGGTACTAACTCCCATACATCAAGTCGATCAAACTCATGAATTTCATCTTGCATGGCATTGAACCAGCTATCTTCATTCATGGCGGTTTTAACATCTTTTGGTTCGATCTTAGATACTACGGAGTTGAAGAAGCACCATAAGGCATCGGTTGCAAGTTGTTTCCGTGTTGATACAGGACGAGAGGGATTTCCAATGATGTTGTCTAGTGGATGATCGTGAGTCCATTTTCTAAGGTGTTCATGTGGCAGTTGTTGAGGGACTGAGGTAGCAGAGTCGATGTCTCCTGAAGAATATGGTTCTGATGATGATTCAGGAGAAAATATGTTTTCAAATGGAGCATCTTCAGGAGTAGCAAAGGGATTAACTTCATCATTGATGCCAGAAACAGTTCCATGATGTACATTTGAAGAATGATGATTTGTTGATGAGACTGAAGGATCAGCAGTAGGCGCTTCTTGACTTAAAGATATTGAGACTGAGGGATTGACTTCATTCACAGGAATATGAGCATCCTCTGTCGTAGGAATCGACACCTCATTGGTACTTGGATCATAAAGTTCATCAAACATAGGATCAAATAATTTCTTTAAATCATCTTCAGATGGAGGTACATATGGAGTTTCTTGAGAGGAGATTGGAACAAAGGATGAACCAATGTGACTGTTTTGAAGTGCGGGTCCTGATCTGGATTGTCCAGGAGCCATTTGACCGGTCAGCTCATCAAACGTAACGTGAATTGTTTCCATGATATTTCGGGTTCTTTTGTTGTAGATTCGGTATCCCTTTTTGTTTGGTGCATACCCTACAAATACTCCAATGTCTGCTTTAGCTCTAAGTTTGCCTAAGTCTTGACCCTCATTAGTTAGATAACACAATGCACCAAACACACGAAGGAAAGAGAGATTAGGTTTTCTGTTGTGGACAAGTTCATATGGAGTTTTTCCATGAACAGTGTGAATCAGGGAACGATTTTGTGTGTAGCATGCAGTGGCAATAGCTTCAGCCCAGAGAAACATTGGAACATTTGAGTAAATCAGCATTGTTCTAGCGGCTTCTACAAGAGTTCGATTTCGTCTTTCAACTACACCGTTCTGTTGAGGAGTTCGTGGAACACTTATTTGATGGCTGATTCCAACGCTTTCATAAAATTCACTAAGTTGTTTGTTGACAAACTCAGTTCCATTGTCTGTTCTGATAATTCTGACGGTTTTGTTAAGTCGAACCTGCAGCTGTTTGATGAGTTTGATGATGATATCAGGAGATTCATCCTTTGTCCTTAAGAACTTGACCCAGGTGAATCTAGAGTAATCATCAACCACAACTAACACATATTTCTTCCCAAAGATATTCTGCACTCTCATTGGTCCACATAAATCCATATGAATTGTATGAAGAACTTTTGTGACAGAGTTAGTAGGTTTGGGTTTATGGGCATACTTCTTGCTTTTTCCCAATTGACATGCTGAACAAAGATGATCCTTTTCATACTTGAGTCTAGGTAAGCCTACAACTAAGTCCTTTCTGGTGAGATCATTGATGGTGCCGAAGTTCAGGTGATTGAGACGACGATGCCATAACCATGACTTTGTTTTAGAAGCCTTTGACAGCAAGCAAATTGGAGAAGACTTCATCATATCTTCGATAGAGATGGTGTATAGATTTGAGCCACGTGAACCTCTTAAAAGTTCCTTACCATCAAGTTCTCTAACGAAGCAGGTATGTTTTCTGAAGGCTACTTCTAGATCAGAATCGCAGAATTGACCAACAGAGAACAAGTTGTGACCAAGACCTTCTACATAGTAAACCCTGGAGATAACACTTTTGCCAACAACATAGTCTCCATAACCCAAAATAGCACCGAAATGATCATTCCCGAATCTAACTGTCCCGATGAATTTGCTCACGAAGTTCATGAGCCGTGACCGGTCGCCAGTCATATGCTTGGAACAGCCTGAGTCCAGGTACCACAGAACGATTTGAACGATCTGCAGTTGAACACAGACAAGAATGGATAACTGGATAATTGGGATCCCCATGCAAGAATGGGTTCCATTTGGTTAGTAACAATGGTTGGAACACCCACATCAGAAATAGAAGCATTCATATCAGAAAATAAGGCAATGAGATCATTGTGAATAGATGCAGTACTAGTGTCTGTATTAGCCCTGTTCACAGTGTGCTCACTTCTTAAGGGAATAGTTCTACCAGTAGGCATCCATTTTCTAGTGGGCATTGTCAGATTAGTCTTACGACCAACAGGTATCCAATAATAGCCTATCTTACTAAATGTTCTTCCTGTGGGTTTCCACTGTTTTCTAACTTTCTTTCGTTTTTGCCTTTTAGCCTTCTTAGCATGAATTTTAGCATTAACAATATTAACTGGACAATTAACATCATTAGGCAAAACATTAACACCACATTCATGATTAGAGACAGAATTCAAGCAGACATCAATACAAGGTTTGCAAATAGTATCAGAATTCGAATTAATTATAGTACGCCTATGGCTAATACTAGAATCAACACGATTCGTTTTATTCGGTTCAAACTTAAAGTTCCTAGATTGTTCTTCTACTCTTTTCCAGTGCACATTCTTAGCTTGCGAGGTCCTATCATTCCTTGTATTGTCTTGAGACTTTGACCTGCTCCCTTTAATGTCACTGATTACTCCTGTAGAGGGAATGGGAACATTAGTTGGTTTTACTACTCTTTGCATCACCTGTTTAGATGTGCTGGGATCTGAACTACATGCAAGCACACTAAGGTTCACTTTATTAAAACTAGAAGTGCTGGGATTTGTACTCCTAGAAGGCACACTTGAGTTCTCTTTCTTAGCATTGACAGATCTGGAATCTGAACTACTTAAAGGCACACTAAGGTTCACATTCAAAACATTGGGCATCGAATGAATATCATACTTGGCATTAGGCATCGAACATGGAATCAATGGATTAACTCTCTCACCTAAGGACTTTGGGCATATTGTGATCAAGCATTCTAGGATTTCTTGAGATCGTTTGGCATATAAGCATGCATGTCCAATTGCATTATCATGAGGTTTCTCTAACTTATCCTCTTCAACAATCTCACGCAGACATTCTTGGCAATCCTTAAGGGATGAGAAGTATGTTTGAATAGCAAGTTTGTTGTCCCTGAGATGAGGAGGAACATATTTCACAGACAAGGCATATTTATTACAAGAGTGAACCTTTGATACACCATTCTCCCCATTGGTCATTGGCATTTTCCCTTTTACCTGACTCTTCAGATTCTCAATTATCTTTTGCAATGAAGCTATTTGTTCGTTATTTTTGTTACGAGTGACCTTTATTGATTCAAATAACTCATTGAAATGACGTTTAACCTTTTCATTTTCTTCTAGAAAACTTTCATTTTCCTTTTGTAATGCATTTACTAGGTTTTGAAGATGAAACGTTTGAGAATTCTGAGAATCTAAAGGAGGAGGCATTTGGGAGCCTGTCATATTGTTTGTTTGACCCTTTAATTGAGAGATTTGGGCTTTCAACTTTCTGATCGTGTTGCAATGAGCTTGAATCTGTTCATCACGTTTGTTAATTTGAAAAACTGCATCAAACTCTGGAGCATCTGAGGATGTCTTGATATTTGAGGTTTTGACATTTTCTTTAAGATGTTGATATTTTAGTTGTAAATTAAAATGCTCAACTTCTAGTTTAGAAAAATGTTTAACCAAATTGTCGTGATCATCCAGTTCAATTTTCTCATTTAGTTCAGAATTAGTTTTTTCAAGCTCAATGACACGATCATGGGAGACTTTCAAAGCAACAGACAGTTCATGGAATCGAGAAGCAGTAATAGAACAGTTAGTAGCAGTATAGAACACATCTTGAGAAATACATTCAGAAATCAGGTTCTCATTTAGTGTATGCAAGTTCTTTCTCTCAATCTCATTATATTTTAGTGCTCGCTCATAGTCACTAACCTCAACTATCATTGCATCAAATTCCTTTTCCATTCCCTTAATATCAGTATATATCCCCTTTTTAAGACTCTCAAAGTGATCTTTTAGAAGTTTAAAGAAAGGCATGACCTCAGTTAAATAGCATTCTTTTGTTTGTTCAAAACCCCTTTCCCCTTCAGTTATCCTAGTGGGTGTGATCCTTTTCTTACAAGTTTTCTCAAAATCAACAAATAGTTGAAAAATAACATATTGACGGATTAAGGTCTTACTTTTAGTACCAATAGTTCTAGGAACTAAATGCATTGGTGTATTAGGAGGATCCACAGTCGCTCTAGGCATTTTCCAAAGGGGAGGGTTTGTTTCAACAATATTTTATGCTTTCTGCTTATCTAAGTCCATTTTCCAGAACACTTGTTCGGGAGTCAACAATGTTTGAGGCTTAAACATGTTCAAGGAGATCCAAATCTCCTTTTTGTAGTCATGGGGAGTGATAATTACTTTCTTCTCTTTGCATTTAGGATCATTTAGTTTCTTATTCATCTTCTCCCTAGTGATTTCATCTAATTTCTTATCTTCCTCTGTGCACTCAGAGCAACTAGGTTTTTGTCTAGGTTTAAGAATCTCATTGCCATCATAGATCACATTTTGAGCTGCTTTTGCTATCTTCCCGTACTCAGGGTTGGGTTTATCTATAATGGGAACACTATGCTTATCGCTTAGAACTCTATGCTTAGTGATCATGTGAGCAGTCTGAATGGTGTTCCCTTGTATGTACAACTTGTTTTCAAGTTTGTTTTTCAAAGTTTTCAGATTAGAAAAATCTTTCAAGAGTTTTGATTCCTTTGCATTAAATTCTTGCTTAAGCATTTTCACATTTTCTTGAAGTTCTTGTTTTTCTTTAGCAGTTTTAGAAAGCTTTTCTTGCAAGGAATTTAACTCTTGTTTTAATACTTCTTCTCTAAAATTACTTTTTCTAATGATTGTACGCACTTGGTCATCCATTTCCTGCTCACGAGTGGTCAACTCAAATTTTGCACGTTGTTCATAAATAGCAACACGTTCTTTATAGGCATTTAGTTCAGAAATTACAGAATCATCAGGGGCACATGCAGTGTATTCATAAAAAACATAGTCATTTTTGACTGCAGAAGATGCATCACTTGGTACAACTTCACTTTCACTTTGTTTCACATATTGATCATATGGGACAACATTGATATTACCCATATTTTCAATATTTGATTCAATAGTTTCAGTTGATTGTACTTTGTCATACATCTTTTGCACATCAGCATCATCGTATAGTTTTAATACCTCTGAGATGAGTTTGTCTTTGGATGGGCCAGCTTGTGGTGACGAAGAGACCTTGGGAGAAACCATTGGAGAAATGCTAGCCATAAAAATTGTGTGTGCAGTAGGTCCATCATCCACATCAGAGTCGTATGCATCACAATCAGCGACTTGAAAGGCATTCTGATGATTGTGACCTATCTCCTGAATTGGCTGCTCATCCACATCAGCATCATAGGTCTTGGCATTGCCCTCAGCAAGAAACAACAACTCCTCTTCATCCAACGCAGCACCATTATCCTGAGCTTGTACAAGCAGCATCTTATCTCTGAAGTAATCAGCATTCTGTGGACGTTTTGGAGATGTGCAGTTCCTTGCAATGTGTCCCTCACCACCACAGTTGTAGCATTTGATCGGCTTAGCTTGACCTTGATTTCCATTCCTTCCTCGATTCTGATTACCAACATAACCTCCACCTGCTCCACCCTTTCTTTGATCAAACTGCCTTTCTCGAACTGACTTCCCCATAATTTTCCCATCTCTGATCAAAGCATGGTTGTGAAGACTGGAGGCGGTTCGGATCTCATTGCAGGTGTGAAGTTTGTTAGTGTGAGGTGAAAGTGTCCTGTTCTCTTTAACCATGAGTGCCAGTTGAGTGATGAAATGTTCCATGACAGTATTAGCATCAGGTTGCTTGAACCTTGGATCAGAAATGAATTTGTGATTATCATCTTCTGTGGGTACAACTTGAGAAGCATTGGTGGTAATCCCATCATTTGTGAAAAAAGCAGTTGAATCATTTGTCGAGCTTGTTTCTCCCTGACCTTTGAACTGATCAAGAATCCTCTTTTCAAACATAGCATGTCTCTCATTCTGAAGGAGGAAGGCATAGAGTTGCTCATAGTTTGTATTCTTCAGTCCTTTAGTGAGCTTCACAGAAGTGACAAACTTGTGCCATTCGGGATTCATGTTGTTCACAAATTTAGAGTTCAGTTGAATGTTAGGCATAGTCATTCTGATGTTCCTCATATCATTCACTAGCTTATGAAATCTCACATAGTACTCATAGACACTCTCATCTGGTTTCATCTTGAAGTGTTCAAATTCGTCATACAGTTGTGATTCTCGGTCTTCAATAGTTAGCTCAGAACCAGAGAGAAGCATCTTGACATTATCCCATACAGCTTTTGCCTCGGTGTTGTGATTGATAAGCTTGTAGATGTCTTTTGGTAGACCTTGAAGTATAATGTTAGAAGCTCGGATATCTGCATCGAATCTCTTTTTCTCCTTATCATCAAGCTCATCATACATCTTTGGTCTGTCCATTCCGTAAATCAGAGTTCCATCTTCAGCAGTATCAAGCACATCTCTAGTCGTCTCAACCCGATATGGTCCTTCATCAATGGATTTGAGAATGTTGACTCCATTTTCCTTTCCAAGACAGTACAATCTGATTCGTTGAGCCCAAGAGTCGTAGTCAGTTCTGTCAAGAATGGGTGGACGAGTATCTGAACCAGCTGCTTGAACATCCTCGGCAACATTGGAGATGATAGTAGGAACGTTTGTAGACATGTTTCAAGCTCTACGGGATTTTACAATTCTTTGATTAAACCGGGAAATTGATTCTTTCACGGGATTTTACTAAACCAAAAGAACAACTGTAAGAATGTATCACCAAGAAGTAACAAGCCTAAATAAATAAGTACCTAACCACACAACTCGCTTAGTTAACAACTCGCTTAAGTAATCAACTCGCTTAATAGCCAAGTCGCATCAGCATCAACTAGCAACACAGTCAACTCGCTTAATGAATCAAGTCGCTAAATAGCCAACTCGCTTTAGTATCAACTCGCAACACACTCAACTCGCTTGAACACTAAGTCGCTTAAAGAAACCCGCTAGCGTTACAACTCGCTAAATAGCTAAGTCGCTTTAGATCTCAAGTCGCTTAAAGAAACAACTCGCTTAGAACCCAAGTCGCATAAATATCAACTCGCTAAACAGCTAAGTCGCATGTACCAACTCGCATCAAATAACAAAGCAACTCGCTTTGAAGAAACACAAGTCCGAGACTCAACTCGCTTAGTCCTTCTTTCACAAAATAACCACTTTATCTATCCAAAACAACCAAACCACAATGATTTAAGCCTTCCAATTCAAAACATAACCACATATGATGATCCTAAACACAAAAGTACAAGCAAAATTCAAACTTTACCACTAGAATTTGTCCAAATGAATCAAACTCTCCTAAACCCTTAATACACCAAAAACCTTATGAAATCCACCAAAACAAAGAGCATGAAAGATGAGTGATCAAACCATGGCTCTTGATACCAATTGTAGGATATTGGATTTCACAAACACTCTAAACCATGATCAAAGTAGGCGTATAAGTATGTTAGAGAGAGAAAGTTCTAGTGAGAGAAAGGAAGAGAGTTGGGAACTATAGTGAGAGAAAGAAAATATTATTATGAGCTCCAACTCTCTACCTTGGGAGGTAGAGAGTATATATAGTCTTACATAAAACGCCACTCAACGGGCTGTGGATCAGGCATACAGTGGGTAAAGACCCGTCCGTCCTCCACGGTGTTACATAACTAAATACTACTTAGCTTGAAATAACTACGACTACGAGCTTTCTAACGATTACAAATACTTGAGGTGACCGACTCTTTAATACCTGGAATTTCTAATTCCTAACAGGATGCTAGAAAAAGAAGCTTAAAAAGAAAAAGAACAACTGAAGCTCAACAGTCATCAAAGAAGATTGAGTTGAGATCTGATACAGTTGATGAGCTGAGAAATTACATAAGAGTTTTCGACTTTGATCATCCTGAATCCAAAGATGCTGCAGTAAAGACGTCCAAGATAACTACATTTGAAGTGGTAGAATCAAAGGATGGAGACTATCAGATGTTCCATAGGGAGGATGAAAGTTTTAGAGTGTTCAATTTGCTATGGGATATACTACACATAATAGATAGAGCAGATCTGTTTCAACTATATCAATTAGTGCAAGAATACTTTGAACATATTCCATCAACTGGAGTTGGCTTAGTATTGCTAGGAGATCTGATAACTATCTGGGAAACTGAGGAGACAAGCACTGAAGAAATCTGGCTAAATCAAGAAATTGGGAGATTACAAGCTGGAGATTCTTTGAAGAATCAGGTGTGCATGCTTTGGAATTGGAAGATGGAACTATGATCCATATGTTAGCTGAAAGAAGATATCCTTTGACTAGTGATCTTATGAGAAGGATGATGGATCATGGAATGGAAGTTGAAGATGAGAATGAAACAGCCCTAATGATTATTGAATTATATATCAGATGGACGACGGCTGATGATGAAGCATAAGTATTGGTATGATGTTTAATTGTATAAATTTTTGAAAAATAAGTACTTTATCCAAAGTACTGCTGATCAAATAGTACTTTAACCAAAGTACTTCTTGCAGCACAAAACTAGTGAAAGACTTTTTAAAGAAAATAAGAAAACTTTTGTTAAGTGCAAAATATTTTGAAACAAAAGTTAACAGCAATAAATGGTTTTTGAGATAAAAGGTTATCAGTCCACCATGTCTAACAAAAGGATTGGCTAATCCATGAGCAAGAGGCTCTGGTAAAGATATCTCAAATCCGTTGGATAGTTGACAACTTGCTAATAAGTTGTATGGTAATCAACTCACCATATCTTAAATAGTGAAGAGTTGGCTAGCCCACAAGAAAAATGGCTTGTGGTAAAGGCTGTGGAAAAACCATTTATATGGTAATTAGTTCACCATGGTTGCAAGAACTAACTAGTCCAAAAGGGTACGGCTTTTGGTAAAGACAAAAAAAATCCGTTGATAGCTGATGAGTTGCTAAAAATCATATTGTTATCAATGTACCATGGTTTTACACACCTAAACATTGGCTACTCCAGAGTTAATGGCTTTGGTAAAGAGAAATCAAAATCCATTAAATTTTCAATGATTCACCTCTCACAGGAGTTTACACACCTGGAAGTGATGAGAATAGACTGAAACTTTATGATCTGATGTACAATTTGCCATATGTTGCTGAGTAGCTGAGAAGATGAAGATTGCTGATAGTTGCTGAAAACAATTACTTATAAAGACTACTTTGATGATGATTATACAAGCACAGAGAGTACAGAACAAATCTGAAGATAAAGACACAATCCTTGAAGACAAAGATGTTAAAGATACAAATACAAAGGAACTTGAAATCAAACAAGTAGAATTCAAGTTAGGGGAGGATTGTTGGGATATAAAGTACTAGAGAAATATAAAGTACTGAAGAAGTCAAAGTGCTGAAGAGTCAAAGTACTGCTAATGAAGAAAGTCAAAGTACTGCTCAACATCAAAGTACTGCAAAGCTAAAATAACTGTTACATCGTTTATGGAAAGCTTTGTTATTCTAGAATATTCTTAGTTTAGATTACTTGTCGTACAAGAATTAGAGTTGTAAACCGACTAGGGTTATCCTTATGCCTATAAAAGGACCCCTAGATTGGCATTAGAGATATATGTTTTAGAGTTTAAAAGTACGAATTCATACGTAGTATTAGAGTTATTAGAGTTGTTAGAGAATCTGTATAACAAGCAGGTTCTAAGTATTAATAAAATCGTTGAAGTTAAAGTTAATTCTTCTTAGCTTTATTGAAGTAAATTCCGCATACTTAATAGAGTTAATTCAGTGTTTCATTGTTAGTAACTTAGGATTTATCTGAGGTTGCTAAGCCATTACAAGCTACATAAGTTAGTTTGGTTAGAGTATATCGATCCACTAACCCCATTTTCCTTTCCTAAGAAATACAGTCTGATTTTTTGTTCCCAAGAGTCATAATCGGTTCTATCCAGCATGGGATGACGAGTATCGGATCCTGCAGCTTGAACGTCATCAGCAACGGAAGAAGTGATCGTAGTCATGATTACAAATTCCACAGGGATTTTACTACTCTTTGATTAAACCGGGAAATAGATTATTTCACGGGATTTTACTGAATCAAGAGAAAACCGTAAAACGTAACATGAAGAAACGACAAGTCTCAATAGACAAATCGCACCCTTGACAAACCGCTTCAGTCAAATCGCACCCTTGACAAACCGCTTATGTCAAATCGCTTCCTACTGAAATCGCTTAAGTGTCAAAACGCTGAAGTGTCAAATCTCTTGATTAACAAATCGCTTAAGAGACAAATCGCTTAAGTTGACAAAACACTTAACAGACAAAATGCGTAACACTCAAACCGCATAAATTGAAAAATCGCTTAGTACGCAAGTACACCCACTACTTCCACTACTTTGTCATTTCTTGTCGTTTTGTCTTAATAGACAAACCGCTTCTTTAACAAACCGCTTTACGAAATATGACAAACCGCATAAAAATAGTGACCAACCGCTTCAGAAAGCATTCATCCGAGAGACAAATCGCATGATTTTCAAGACCAACCGCTTTAAAGAAATCCTATTCGAGGGTCAACCAGCTTCAATGAAACTTTCAAAAAACAACACTTTTCAATCCAAAAACAATCCAACCACGATGATTCAAGCCTTCCAAAACAAAACCTAGACACTTATAATGATTCTAAACACAAAAGTACTATCAAAATTTAAACTTTAACACTAGAAATTATCCAAATGATGAAAACTATTCTATATTCATTCAAACCCAAAAACCTTATGAAAACCACTAGAAATCCTAGAACATGAAAGATGAATAATCAAACCATGGCTCTTGATACCATTTGTAACATATTGGTTTTCATAAACACACAAACACACAAGTATATGGGGCGTATAATGTGAGGTTTAGAGAGAGAAAGTGAAGAGTGTTGGGAACTTTAGTGAGACAAAGAAAAATGATATTATGAAAGCTCTAACCCTTTGCCTTGCTAGGCAAAGGGTATTTATAGATACATACAAGACACGCCTCCTACGGGCTGTGGATCAGGCATACAGTGGGTAAAGACCCGTCCGTCCTTCATAAACAAATAGTCCTGAATATTAAGTGTCAATTTCCTCCGATAATGCTTGTAATTTATATCATTTATATGGATTTACGCTTTTTTTCCATTGTTTTCCACTTTCAGGTAAATTACGAGCATTGGAGCTAAAGAGACGCGGAACTGGAGAATTATCAAAAAATTTATCATAGTATGCTAACTTTGAAGAAGTTACGGCGTAACTCATCTCTCACATTACGTCGTAACTAAAGCATGACTCAGAAGGCCAATTCATCAGAAGGTTACGGCGTAACTCTCCCCAAAGGCTACGACGTAACTACATTAGGTCAAATGAGGTTCTACGCCGCTGATAACTACGCTGTAACTATTTCATCAACTACGGCGTAACCAAGTTTATTGAAGACTACGGTGTAACCACTTATAAGGTTACGCCGTAACTAGCAGATCTAGGGCTAAATACGAAGAAATTGAAGGTTATGGCGTAACTCTTGTTAGAGTTACGTCGTAACCCAGATCTGGCCTATAAATACCCCATGAATTCCAGCATTTCTAATCATCCCATTCCACACACAATAACCAAAGAACGTGGAAAAAGCTCAAGGCATGTCTAGAGGAGTATACGGAGCTGTCTCCAAGGGAGAAATCACTCCCATACGATAAGCATTAGCATTTTATATTTTCTTTACTTTTAATTCATGTATTTCGTACCTTTGAATATTGAATTGGTTTGTATGATTAATATGAGCGGCTAAGCACCTCTTGGTGCTGGCCTGGTTATGATTCCTTAATTGTTTTGTTTGCGTTTACATTACTTCCGTACAATTATTTCTAAGTGTATGCATGCATAGTTTATTGGTAGCTACCCTTGGTTTGGTAGTTTTGAATGGCGGTAGAGGCCAATTACCTAGGAGATATGACCAACTGAGCCTAGGTGAGCAGACTGAGACGAGAAGGGTAAGATATGACCAACTGACGACCCTTTCTACTTGTGCGATTTGACCAACTGATCACCTACCGTTTGGATGAACTTAAGAATTAGGGGGTGAGTGTTTAATTGCTAACGCCCGGGCACTCACTATTATAAATCTAGCATGTAGCGGTACTTAATGACTTGGCTTAGGGGACCAGGAACAACAAGACTTATGAGGGGACACCTGACTTCTCCTGTGGTAGCATCTTTGCTGATAGGTTGTAACACCCCAAAATTAATGGTTTGCAGCGGAAGTAAGTGTTACCGGGGTATTGCTCGATTGGTACCACAACACAATGTATATAACAACGGTTTAACTTGAGAAATCGTATTTCGTAAAGATTTATGTTTACATCTTTCAAAATATATATTATAGAATATAGGCCCATAAAAGTATTAAAGTGGTCCCCAAATTTACATCAGAGTCTTTTACGACCATGTCATGCCAATGCCCAAGCGCCTCCAAAGTTTAGCTAACGCCATCCTGAAAATACATGCTAAAAGTGTCAACACAAAGGTTGGTGAGTTCACAGGTTTTTAATACACAAGTAGTTTCCAAAACAAGAAAATCAATTGGTTGTCAAAGTTTCAAAGGGTCCATTATGTATGCAGCGCGTTCATGGCATAAAGGTTCCACTACTTAAGCCGATTCAGCCGAACTGCCCCTACACACAACATGCTCTAACCTAGCATGAAAGAACTGATTATATGCACTCCGGTTAGTAGAGTGAGGGGAGGCTCTACCCCTAAATAGCGCTATCCATAGACATCAACGGCTCGTCCCGTACAGTGGGAAGGAGTTAATAAGTAGTGTAGTACCAGGGGACTTTACAGTCGTACATATATATATATAGGCGCCAAATATAAGCATACATACCAGTTTGCACAGTATAGCAGAGCATAGCTCAGTAAATTGAATCCGTTCAGTAAATCCATAATTTCATGAATGCACAACCAATTTAGTTTTAAGTAATCATAGCATGCTTTTCACCCCAAAACGAGTAAAACATTTAAAAGGGGCTGTGAAACTCACCTTAGTCCGAAGAAATACAAGAATCACAACTAACACGACTGGCATCGAGAAATGTGACACAATAAGGTAGAAACGTACAACGATACAAGAGTACCGACGCAACGGTACGTCATTGGCACAACCTAATAGTATATGGATTATCTCAGAATGCGTATCGTAAAGTAAATAAGTTTTCAAAATATAAGTGTTTTAGTTTTCGTGGAATACTCGTATAAATAATTATAAGAGTTTGTCATAAATCGTAAGAAAAGTTTAGTATCATCATTCGTGTGGTGGTTTGAAGATCTAGACTCGAAAACACATATCAAAGTATAAAATATATAGTACACGTATGAAAGAAAATAAACATGTAAGGTCAAATAACAATTAAGTGAGATATAAATAGATTACTTGACTAATTAATTAGTCCTTAAAAGTTTAACTTATATTTATTGGTTATTGGTTTTATAGTCCGATAATATTCCAAATTATATTAATTTGTTACGTTTAATATGTCCAAGTCCGATAAGTATTCAACATGCGATAAGTATTCAACATGCAGTCAAAGTAAATCCAATGAGTTTGTCCAAAACAATATGTCCATTCCGTATCCAATTTGTCCAAGTCCATTATGCATGATACAAGTCTAATGTCCAACGTGTCAAATATTAGTCCGCCAAGTATTATGACAACCCGATATCTAATGTTAATCTCGAATGTCCGCAACTTACCTATAACCATATGTCCAACAATATATTATGGTAGCCAGGTATTTCGATATTACATATAACTTATACTTTACAAAATAGATAATACATACAATAATTAATTTATAAGCAAACACGCTCTTTTTAGTTTTTGTAAGTGGGTTTGGCCCAACACCTCATCAAACCAAATGCACCTAATATGAAGTGGGCTTCGGCCTAGTAATTCTACAATTCAAACCGCAGCTTAATGTGACTGAAAACACAATACAAACACGCACACTTATTTGGTTAAATTTCTACCCTTAACGTATATTACAATTCTTTTAAAATCTCAAATACAATACGAATATAGTTGTAAGATTTTAACATACAAAATAATTTCATTCTTTTTACTAAAATGAAGTAAACTAAAATGCAATAGCAATAAACCTGAAATAAAACAACAAGCACACACCCCTTGATGTGTCTGTTGTTGAATCGCACAAAAACCAAACACCCATGTGGTGTTTTCTTTGCTGAACCGAAAACAACAAACCAATGTACCCTTGGCAGCTTCGGTGTGGGCCGAGACAAACAAACCAAGCGCACCCCTTTTGGGGCTGTGACGCGCCAGAACAAACACCCTCCTTGGGTGATTTCTAGCCGAGAACCAGGATTAAACAAACACCCCTGAGGGCTGTAATACGATGAATCAAACACCCCTTGTTGGGGCTGGTGTTGGACAGAAATAAACGAACAAAACACACCCTTTGGGTGGTTTTCTTTTCAGGCGATAATAGACACAAACCAAATAAGTCATATCAAACAACCCTGCTGGGTTGGTGGCTGTGAACGAGTAAACCAAACACACCCTTAGTGTCTAGCTGTTAAACCAACCCTATGTGATGTCTAGTTGAACCAAAAATCAAAAGAACAAACCACCCTATACAGGCTGTGGTGGACTTAGACTCAAGCAAGACATATACACCCTCGTCGGGTTGTGGTGCTGATCAAATAAACAAACAAGCACACCCTTCGTGGTGGCTGTACCGAGAGCAGCGAACACCCCTCTTGGGTGTTTCATTGACTCGACAACAATAATAACCCACATACCTGTGGTGTTTTTCCTAACCTTGCGTAAACACTGAACAATCAAACCATTTAATAGCTTATCACATGATTTCATAAGCCAGTCTAAAAGAACTTAACCATAAGCAATTTATAACTACAATGACCATACGGGTCATCCTGAACCCAAACGGGTCGGCTGACTCGAAACCCTACACAGGTTTACATCCGACCCGAGACTCAATTCAATCAAACAAACACCTCTTTACCAATGATTATACCACACGAATTAATGAAAACGTTTTTGATCCCTTGTTCATCCACGAAAACATAACAAATCATTTTAGAACTTGTTTTATTGCTTGGTTTTTAAATAAGGGTAATAAGAACCAAGGTCAAGATTAACCATACCAAAGAACTAAGGAGTAAGGAGGGAAGGGAGGTGGCGATGATGATGGTGGCGCCGCTGTGATGATGGTTGTGGTGGCGGCACATGAACAAACTCACAACTAAACCCATAAACATGATCCCTTGACCTTGATGATGATGATGGTGGTTGGAGATGGTCGAATGGTAGCAGGAGTGGTGAGGCGGTTCTAGAGAGAGGGAGGAGGAGGGAGAGGCGGTGATGAGAGAAAGAAGAGATAAGTATCTCATATTCTTCTTTTCTTTTCTTTTTTATATAAGGTAGATAGGGCGGTTGCATTATTATTACCCGTGTCCCGTTGAGCTAAAGTGTAAACACGGTACCATGATTTGATGTTTTTAATTAATAATGAATAAAATACATTTTCGTGATCGTTTTTATAAAAATAAAATAAAAACGATACTATTTATTCCGAATAATGATTATTGAACTTACACTATTACAAATGTGATGTCGGTACGCAAGAAAAGCAAATATAATCTCTCGTTAAATAAACATAGGTGAATAAAAACGTTTAGTGAGTATTAATTCGAATCAGCTTGAATTAATTAACTCGGGAAGTTATAGGTTAGCCATCGGTTACAGTATTGTCTTTTATGTTATGGTAAAAGTCAAATAGTCAAATGTCAAAAGGTAAGATAGTCATTTTATCTTATGAAAATTTATGTCACATTAGCTGGTTTTTCTTAATCCGACGAACTGATAACGCTTTATCTTAAAAAAAATTGACGTAGAAAATAGATAAATATTCTTTTATTAGAATATTATATTAGTTTAATACAAGGTGAAATTTACCGGTGGTTACATAGGTTAGGGCGAATTGACCAAATACTGTCCTCTCGACTTTGACCCCACCTGAATTAATTGGAAGTAAGTAGACATAGACATAACTAGCTAGGAGGATTAACTAGGTTAGCACCACTCTCCTCTATTGATTTACCCTTTACCTTTTATCTGCTTTTATTTTCTTTATTCTGCTTTAGTAGTTAAATTATTAATTCCTTATCGAAATCATTATTAATCTGTGACACCTAGACTTAGTAATCATCCAACACGCATAGCTCTTGGGATGACCTCAGTTTTACCGATTACTACACTACACACGACCGGGTACACTGCCCGTTACTGCATTAGGGTAGACCATATGTATAACGAGACTTTATAAATATTAAAACCTGGTCAGTAAAACCTGCATCAAGTTTTTGGCGCCGTTGCCGGGGAGTTATATTAGGATTAATATTAAGTCTTTCATTTCGTTTTAAACTTTTCTATTATTCTCATGATCATTATTCGAGTTTTCAGGTACCATGGAAGTTGTTAACATCGATGACCTCACTATTGAGGAATATTTGGCATTGACAAGAGCAGAACTAGGGCCGGGTCTCGTAAGACCGGCAATTGGAGTAGATGTCCGTTTCGAAATCAAAGACCAATTTATGAGGGAGCTTCGTGCTCACCCTTTTTCAGGAAACAAGGACGAAGATGCATATGAGCACGTTGAAAATGTCCTATACATTGCAAGCCTTTTCAACATTCTTGGCGTGTCTCATGATGCTGTTATGCTGAGGGTATTCCCAATGACTCTTACTGGAGCTGCCAGAAGATGGATCGCAAGATTGCCCGCCGGGAAAATTAATACTTGGGCTCTACTTAAGAAGCACTTTATTCAGAGATATTGTCCGCCAGCGAAGATTTCTAACCAGCTTTTGCAGATCCATAATTTCAAGCAAGAAGACGATGAAACGTTATATCAAGCCTGGGATAGGTACAACGATCTCCTATACAAGTGTCTTACACATGATCTGAACAAATAGCAGAAGGTCAACATCTTCTACAAAGGAATCAACGTAACTACAAGGCAGATGTTGGACTATCAAGGACCTATACCGAACATGACTCCTACCCTGGCATGATGGGGGAGCAACCAAAGCTTTAAGACAGGTTCAATAAGCATTGCTTCCATTTCAAGCAAATTGGAAAACTTTGGAAGAGATATGAAGAAGCTCCGGGAAAATGTTCATGCTATTCGGATTAGATGCAATAATAGTGAAGACTGGGACCAAGCCGGAGATTTTCCTATGAATAATATAAAACCCCAGGTCGAGAAGGTTATGTATCGAGAAGGGAAATCCTTCTATCAATACTCCTTTAAGGCAAGAAATTCTTTACTCGAGGAATCAATAAAAAAGTATCTTGAAGAAGATGATAAGCGGCAAGCCGACAGGAACGCATTGTTCAAAAAATTTCAAGATTCTAGAACCGCTCTATTGGTACAACATAAGAATATGGAGAATGACAAAGAATTGACTGTGAAAAATGATGTTAATCAAGACAATTCATTTGATGATAGTTCCTGTAATGCCATATACTCCAGCAATGGAAAACCCCTCTATACCCCTTTCAGATACGATAAAGAGGAGCTCTCCGGATTGCAAAAACAAGATGAAGTCATGGGCAACAAGACAAGTCTCCAAAAGGGTGAATTACACACAGATATCAAAGCTGCTACGGAAAACGAAGTCAAATTAAACGCCAGATGCTCTGCAGTCATCCTGAATCAAATCCCTCTCAAGGAAAAGGACCCAAGAAGTTTCATTCTCCCTTGCTCTATTAATAATTTACATAATATCAATGCCTTAGCTGACCTAGGGGCTAGTATTAGTATCATGCCATTCTCAATGTGTAAAAGATTGAATCTCGGCCCTATCAAACCCCTTTGCATGACCATTGAAATGACTGATAGAACGGTTAGCATACCTAGAGGAATAATTGAGAATGTGCTCATCAAAATTAATAATTTCACTCTTCCCGTAGACTTTGTTATTCTTGACATGGAAGAAGACCTCGACACTCCTTTAATTTTGGGAAGACCCCTTCTGGCTACTGCTCGTGCTAAGATTAATGTTTTTGAAAAAATCATCACTTTAAAAATAAACGATAAAAAGCTTACACTGAATATGGATGACGTTGGACAATGTCACACAGTCAAAACTGTTTGTGTTATCAAGAAAGGAAAAAGAAAAACTATTCCTCCCACCATCACACACAAGTACTACGCTACTAATGATCGTAACATGCAGGGTAGGAAATCCAATGAATTCAACAAAGGAGGAATGCAACGTAATAACACCTCGAAAACTATAGAAAACGAGTCTGACGAAATTTGGCACGAAGTTCAGAAAGTGGAATACAAGCACTTTCCAAAATTAAAATATCATTGGTGTAAGGCTATCCCTATTGACCATGATAAAGGATATGATTTATGGCCTTCATGCAACCCTTACTTGGACGTTTGTGATGGGGGACACGACAAGGAAAGAATAAAAAGCAACAAGTACTTATGGTCCTCAACCAATGACAAGGAAACAACATTCGAGGTCTGGAGAGGTTAGCATTGATGATAAAAGAAAAATATGGACTGATCTTTGTCTCAGCAAACCCTGCGAGAATAATCATGAAACAATATCCACAAATCGGGGGCCAGATGGTAAAAAGCATTGGTGCGAAATAATAAAGACCGTTGATGAGAATTCTTGGGCCCCGTGTGATCCTCACGATGATAGCTGTTATGGAGGAAGTGATGCAAAAAGAGTAGGAGCGGATGAAGTTTTGTGGTATTTAATTACTGATAATAAGCGAACCGAGTTACAATGGTCAGGTGGATTAAGGTTTAACGATTGGGTAAAAATCAAATATGGAAAAGTGGATACTTCCACTAAAAATAAAATTTGGAAAGACGCCTGAAGGACAATAACCATGATGAAGTGACTCCTTAAGACACGGGTAACTCAATAATTGATGACCAAATAAACACGAGAGAAGATTTCAAGAACGGGTGTATGGAGGATTTAATTGAAACTGAGAATTATAACGAAGCGGGAATAATGGACCACCATGAGCCACGATATAAATCAAGTGTCACTGACCTTGAAGATGAGGAGTATGCGCGACGCAGATGCAAGCTCCTTGGGATCCAATATAAAGAAAATCCGCCAATTCTCGCCGAAAGATTCGAATTCACGAGATATCATCTGGGGCCGGACGAAATTTTTTGCAAAGTTCAGAAAGTGGGAGTCAGAGAATATCTCCGAACAACATCCAATGTCGCGTGGATCAGGAACAACTTAATGATTGACGTGAAGGAAGTCGGTCAAGTCCAAAGGCCCCCATAGAAGCCCCGCGGCTCCGAGTCTAACTTAAAGACTCGTAAATAAAGAAAAGTGCTCTTTCGGGAGACAACCCGAATTATCCCTTTCTTTTGTTTTATTTCCATTTCTGTAGGGTTTTGTGTTTTCTAACCATTTTTTGTAGGAAACGAGGAAGTAATTGCTGCTGCAGTTTGCCGATCTGACCAGAGTTACGGCGTAACCCATCTATGTGATTACGCCGTAACCAACTTTTTGCAGCAAAATTCTTGACGCATTACTAATTACGGCATAATACCATCTCTGTGGTTATGCCATAACCACTTGCTTTGCAGCTTATGTCAGGTTTTGCCAGTTACGTCGTAACTCCCTCAAAAGAGTTACGACGTCACCTTCCTCTACTTTAATTCTTTCATTTTAAAACACAATAACCTTGTTTTAGTATTTTAAATGAACTTTGTGGGTGTGTTTCCTGTAAACCCACACGAGACTTCACTCGTCCACTTAGGACACCAAGTGGTTTAAAAGGCTTGTTGCATATGCTAAATGCAACCGTGATTCCTACGAAAGTGAGTTAGGTTTGTTTTTCATTTTTTATTTTTCATTTTTCATTTTTTTCTTTTTAGAATTATGCTTGTCAGTAATGTGATTTCAAGGATTGAAGTTTGTTCATGACGCTTATACGAAGGCACGTCTCTTTCGCGGGCCTTCTTTCTTTATGGAGCAAATTTCAGGGAAGTTCTCGCTCTAATTCTACTTTTCTCTTCACCTTTATTTAATGCTTAGTACAAAAGGGACTTTGTACAATTCAAGTTGGGGGATGGGAGTAGAATTATCTCTTGAACATTATTTTGCCCTCGTTTTTCAAGTTTATTTTGAAAAATTATGCCATTTTTAAAATTTTGACATGTTTTTATTAACCTAACTAGATTAGACCTTAGCCGAGCACATACAACCCTTGATTTATTATGGTGAGATTAGCCTTATCCGTTTCCAATATTTTACCCCAAATCCACCAAATTATGAGTGTGCCGGTAGCTTGTAAACTTTAGAACTTGGCCTTTGCATCATTTCGAGACCATAGACGAGGTATGTTGAGTTAGCTCGATGTATTTGGACTTTTCAGTTTTAGAAGGAAATATTATAGGATTATCACCCAAATAGCCTACCATTATGTGTCTTTCGATTAGTCACCTCGACTTCTCGACCCCCATGTGAAACCCTTTTGTTGCACTCACCTTTAGTGCAAGATACCCCTAGATACACCCATATGAGCCATTCCTGTCATGTTGTTTACCCAATATATTGTTTTGATACACCTATACACCTTAGCCTACCCTGTAGTCTTTATTTGTAATTGGGAAGTCATCATTTGCCTAAGTTCATGGTTCAAGTGGAAAGGTTTGGAAATCACGCTTTCATCGACAACATTCCTGAATATCATTGAAGACCCCCCGAATTCCCATTGTTCATCTCAAGTGGGGGGGATATTATGTTTAGTTATTATAGTTATGATTTGAAAAGAAAAAAAAAGTGATTCGAAAAAAAAAGAAAAAGAAAAAGTTGTTATGATTTAGTTATTGTAAAGTGCGATGTTATAAGCACTATATTATGAGCTTTATAGATTTAGTATCAAGGAGGCCACCTCGGTCACATTTGAAGATTGGAGTTGGTAATTATGCCAACAATTGGAGAAAAGGTAGTGTGCCCATCACGACGTCCTCTAATGACACATCTACCTTGTATTTCATGATCCAGTTTCTTGACTTCAAAACTTGAACTTTGGGCGGACGGTAAGTGGTGATGACTTGGTTATAGATTTAGACTACCTGCTTGTTTTTTATTTCACACCATTTATATATCCCATTTCTTATCCTACTCTTTAGTCATGAAGCGTATCTAGGTGATGCAGCGAGCAATCTTTGGTGTCTTGGCCATGGATTGGGTCATGTATCATTGATTTTGTCCACTTTTCCGTGATATTTTAGTAATGACGAGTTACCCCTTAACCTTTTTCGTGTCTACCCATATTGCCTTCAATAATTTTTTAGCCCTTAGCTCTAGTGGTGGAGATTTGTGTAACCGCCAAGCTTATGATAGAATACATGCTATGACTGTGCGATCGAGTGATCACCCCGAAATTGACACTTAGAATAGTTGAGAGATTTTAGTGTTTTGTTCCCCTTTCGTGAGGTGTTCGGCTTTGTTTTATTCTAGCATAAGGGATTTATAAACTTATATTCTTCAGGTTATGGGAGATATCTTTTTAGGAATCTTTCTAATAAGGTCTACTTGAGGGCAAGTAGAGTTCAAGTGGGGGGATATTTGATAACATCAAATAGTCCTGAATATTAAGTGTCAATTTCCCTCGATAATGCTTGTAATTTATATCATTTATATGGATTTACGCTTGTTTTCCCTTGTTTTCCACTTTCAGGTAAATTACGAGCATTGGAGCTAAAGAGACGCGGAACTGGAGAATTATCAAAAGATTTATCATAGTATGCTGACTTTGAAGAAGTTACGGCGTAACTCATCTCTCACATTACGCCGTAACTAAAGCATGACTCAGAAAACCAACTCATCATAAGGTTACGGCGTAACTCTCCCCAAAGGCTACAACGTAACTACATTAGGTCAAATGAGGTTCTACGCCGCTGATAACTACACCGTAACTATTTCATCAACTACGGCGTAACCAAGTTTATTGAAGACTACGGCGTAACCACATATAAGGTTACGCCGTAACTAGCAGATCGAGTGCTAAATACCAAGAAATTGAAGGTTACGGTGTAACTCTTGTTATAGTTACGCCGTAACCCATATCTGGCCTATAAATACCCCATGAATTCCAGCATTTCTAATCATCCCATTCCACATACAACAACCAGAGAACGTGGGAAAAAGCCCAAGGGAGGTCTAGAGGAGCATACAAAGCTGTCTCCAAGGGAGAAATCACTCCCCTATGATAAGCATTAGCATTTTATATTTTCTTTACTTTCAATTCATGTATTTCGTACCTTTGAATATTGAATTGGTTTGTATGATTAATATGAGCGTCTAAGCACCTCTTGGTGCTGGCCTAGTTATGATTCCTTAATTTTTTTGTTTGCGTTTACATTACTTCCGTACAATTATTGGTAGCTACCCTTGGTTCGGTAGTTTTGAATGGCGGTAGAGGCCAATTGCCTAGGAGATATGACCAACTGACCCTAGGTGAGCGGACTGAGACGGGAAGGGTAAGATATGACCAACTGACGACCCTTTCTACTTGTGCGATTTGACCAACTGATCAGCTACCGTTGGGATGAACTTATGAATTTAGGGGTGAGTGTTTAAGTTGCGTCACGTTGTAGTTGTGACGCCGTCGGGCTTCAGCAGGGACGTCGTCTGATTCTGGATCTAGGTCGTCTGAGATGAAAAGTCTTCGTGACGCCCTTCCTCTTCAAAGCCTCACGCCGTCAGGTGTATTTTAGCAAAAACTCTACTGAGCCGTCAAAGATTTTGTTAGAATCGTTGTAAGAGACTAGGTCTAATACTATATCTAGGAACACATAATAATGAAAGCGGAATATTCAAACATAGAATCAACATTATTATGAACAAGGTTTTTCATTATCATCTCCTCTAATAAACACTAATAAACTAAATACTAACCTAGGCGTTTACATGAACATACGCCTAGGAACTAACTAACTAAACAACTAAACCCTAGGCGTTTTCCCAAATCCCTACGCCTAGGTTCCCACACACACACACCTTTGTTTTTACATCTTGTACGTACTATAAAACTAATGACCCTATGTCTCTTTATATACTAGAGACATCTAGGGTTTACAAGAGGAATCATAATACAATTAGGAAACTAAATATTCTTTTAAGCATATCTTCTAGAATCTTCCAAATCCTCTATCTTTTTGTAGTTTCCCTTCTTGTCACTTTTAGTCCTTTATGTTTCATTCTTCTTGTTTTGTATCATCAAATCTATAATAGACCCAACAATCTTCCCCTATTTGATGATGACAAAACAAACACGATTCTTGTACGAATTTCCCTAGACGAAGTAGCAGAAGTTGAGATAATTAAATCTCACCATGAATGAAACAATCTTGTCTTCCATGCTTCCCCTTGACTTGAACATGTCACTGCTCTGATACCACATGTTAGAATCGTTGTAAGCTCTTAGACTAGGTCTAATATTATATCTAGGAACACATAATAATGAAAGCGGAATATTCAAACATAGAATCAACATTATTATGAACAAGGTTTTTCATTATCATCTCCTCTAATAAACACTAATAAACTAAATACTAACTTCGGCGTTTACATGAACATACGCCTAGGAACTAACTAACTAAACAACTAAACCCTAGGCGTTTTCCCAAATCCCTACGCCTAGGTTCCCACACACACACCTTTAGTTTTTACATCTTGTACGTACTATAAAACTAATGACCCTATGTCTCTTTATATACTAGAGATATCTAGGGTTTACAAGAGGAATCATAATACAATTAGGAAACTAAATATTCTTTTAATCATATCTTCTAGAATCTTTCAAATCCTCCATCTTTTTGTAGTTTTCCTTCTTGTCACTTTTAGTCCTTTATGTTTCATTCTTCTTGTTTTGTGTCATCAAATCTATAATAGACCCAACAGATTTTAATTCGTATAAAGGGACGGCGTCGCCCTTTGATTGGAACGCCGTCAGGTGCAATTCCAGCAGTTTGAGTGGATTTGATCTTGAATTTTCCATTTTCTTCATATATTTACTCCTTTTCATCCAAATATGCATCATTCCAGTATTTCACTTCCACTCTCCTAACTATTTACTTTTTTAATGAGCACATTATTGTAATTTCTTATGTTAATGTTATATGTAGGCCTTACTCGGAACTCTCTGGTGTGGTTGAGTTACACAACTTGGCAGAATATCGTAGGCTTCTTCGAGATACGTAGTAATACTTTAGCATTGGCAGAAAATATGAACGACACCGTTAAAGTTGCATGTTTTTACCCGTTATACGACCCCGCTAACCAACCTGTTTTGACACTAAACCTATGTCTACTTCCCTATGTTATAATAGTAGGTAATGTGTTATATGGCATTTTGATTATAAGAGTAGTGGTATTGTGGAATAACCGTTCTCAACAAACTTATCAGTTTCCTTACTTTTCAGGGCCGACTTGGAGAAGATGCAGTTTCTGAGGACAATGGTAGTAAACAACAGGTTTTGGAGTGACTATTCAGGCGATTGTTGGCTAATTGATGTTTAGTTGTGAGTCTTGCGATTGCTGAATGCAATCTAGGTTGGTGAAACTGTAAAGGAGCAAACAACTCTAAAATAATTGTACATTAGGATAAGTGGTAAGCCTCTTATCTTATTGATGGAGCTTGAGCAGCTCATCGGAAGGGAATACATGTTCCTTGACTTAAGGTATGTAGTACTTGGTAGAGCCTTGGCCGGGTAAGAATCAAAGAGTTAGGGCAATAGGTTGTTTCTTTTCACACAGCCTAAATAGAAATTGATTTACCATGTTAAAGAGGGAATACGAGTTCCCTAACTTAAGTTAAGAGGTGAAACACTTCTAAATTCTTTTTTGGAATTGGTACATTCAAATAGTCAGATCATCAGTTCAATAGTAGTTACTGTAATCAAATTGTTAGGTTTTAACTTTGGTCTTGCAAACTATATCAAACCACACTATTATTAATAACTAATTCACCTTATTTTAGGTTTGTGACAAATTAGAGCTCACTTGCTTGATGATGATGGAGATATTGCTTAAATGTATCTTACTGATAAAGTAACGCAACAACTCAAAAAAAAATTGCAGGCGAGGAGGATAGCTGGACCAAATCAAAATAACTGTAAGTATATGTTCATACTTCGTTATTTTAAAGTTTATTCTTTTTAATATGATGATTTAATTTTCTCAATTCAAGTATGTTTTGTTTTAGTGACATATTTCAAG
Source organism: Chrysanthemum seticuspe (assembly GCA_019973895.1). Taxonomy (NCBI): domain Eukaryota; kingdom Viridiplantae; phylum Streptophyta; class Magnoliopsida; order Asterales; family Asteraceae; genus Chrysanthemum; species Chrysanthemum seticuspe. The sequence goes on along the minus strand of BPTQ01000006.1, from coordinate 231,561,287 downwards.
TAGCAATATACCTTAAAGTTCAAAAAAATCAGTCAATGAGCTGGTTATTCTTTTGCATTATTTTCAGGTGGATTATCAAATGTATGTATCCATGATTACGCGTACAACGCGCGTTCGGGGTCAAAGGAAATTCCTTTTCGTCGAGCAAGTTTTTCAACACCCTAGGCAGTGAACCTAATCGTTGTAGTGTAGTATTAGGGTAAGCCACGGGTATTGATATCGTTCTCTAGGGGAATAGTGTCGTTAGGCTGAAGTGTATGTTGATTTAAGTCCAATGGTGAGGGATGATTATTTTTTATCTTTTTATATTTTTTAGAAAATTGAAAGTACTAATCTCGGGGTATTGGATTTAGGGGGGGTGGTATTTCTACCAATTACTCTACTATTATCTAATCTAATTAACTAAGCTAAGGGGTAGTCTATGTCTATTGATATGTGCTCGTATGATGATTAAAAAATGTGTTTACCTAGATACTATAACTCCCTAGTTATCTTTTATTGGTGGTTGAATTGTCACGTCCTTATTCTTAACACGTTGTGTTTTCTAAGGTCGTAGGGTGTGCATTCCCTAACTCTTTGAGGTTACCTTTAAGTGCAGTAAACGAAATCCACTAAGTCATTCATAAACTAACTTTGAGGTTATCTATGGGTTGAGTAAATGTAATCCACTAAGTCATTCATAAACTATAAAAGATTTATCAAGTATTAAACACAACGATAGCCTAGTCGCACTCCTAAGCCATTTGTAATTAAGATAAGAGACAACCTAACAATAATTAATAACTAGGTTTCATAGATCTAAGCAAACACACAAGTAATTTAGCCAGACATGGTAAACATGCAAGCATACACACAATCAATCAAACATAGGATATACATAATGATAACTTGAATATATGGATTAAGATATAATCAACAAACCATTACAAGATGTTTTTGGAGTGATTAAAACCTTCAAAGTTGCTGGAAAAACACCTACCTAAACCCTAGAATCGGAATTAGGGTTTAGGGCCTACAAAAAGTGAAGTTATAATGTTATATTTATAGGCAGATTTTCTGTCGGCAAAGGGTGACGGCGTCACATCTATAGAGTGACAGCGTTACGACGACTTTTTCACCAAACTGTAGATTTTCTCGTTCCGGTCGCGTGGGCTTTTGAATCACCTAAATCCGAGTTCGTATGCAAAAGTTATGGCCAAAACAGTATCAGCTACTTCGCGCGCATGTTGCAGCTTGTGACGGCGTCACCTTACGGTTGTGACGCCGTCGACTTCATCTTCTGACGCCGTCGGGATCCAAATCTAGGTCGTCTGAGTTGTGACGCCCTACTCTTTAAAACCTGATGGCGTCAAGTGCAAAATAGCAATTTGCTCTCTGAGTCGTCACAAAGTGTGTTGCGACGGCGTCGCAATTAAGCCGTGACGCCGTCCCCTTCAGCTCCAGCAGCTTGAGTGTCTCGATTCTAGTCTTTGTCCATTTTCTTCATATATTCGCGCCTTTTCGTCCGAATAAGTATCATTCCAGCAATTTTCCTTCAAGAGACCTAAAAAGTGAAAAGGAACGAATTTAAGTAGTAACGAATACAAAAGTGATCAATTAAGAGCTTAAATGACCCCTCAAAAGTGTACCTTTTAAATCCTTATCAATCCACAATTCATATTCCTGCTAATATAGGTTAGACTACATGAACATAACGTGGTGGACAAGAGCAAGTATACGAGTTTGTAATATTACTACAAGTACAATGTGGGGCAGTTCATGACCTGTCATTTTTGTTACATTTGGATTTGAATAGTTGTAGGTTTGATCCCAGAAATTAGTACTTAGTGTGATTTTCGGTCTTCTACCAGGACCTCTTCTATGTAAATTATTTTTCATTTTTTAACCGGCTTGAACCGAGTTAAAGCAAAACTTCAAAGTGGCCTATTTTTGTCATTTGCTGTTCAGCTAGATCACAACTTAGAAGACCTACACAAAGAGTTTGGAGTTCAGTTTCGCAACAGCAACAAAATATGAGCTGCATGGAAGAAAATTTCTCTTTGCTTTTCGATAGTAAGCATGATGTAAGAAGTAGCTCCATGCTCATTGCTATTAACTTATGATTTTAACTTTTTTAATCTTTGTTGTTTGTATGAAGGGTTTAATTTTAGCATTTTTAAGTACTAATGTCTTAATATATTTTATCTCAGTGTTGTCTTATGCCTGATCTCATACAGGTACCTCGGGATTACTTGATTATGAACAAGTGAACAACTAGGAAGGGAACGTGTATGTTTCTTATCACGGTCTTCTTTCTTTCATATATGTAGACTTCATATTATACCTTATCATCCTGATATAGATATATTTTTATTGCTTTTATTAAGGAACGACTTATATACATGAAAATACGTCAAAACATACTGTTTGATATGTATCTTTATATCTCTAGTATAGAAATTGGTTGATACTCTTATGAAAGCTGCTATATAAGATCTTAGGTTTTCTCAAGGGAAACCAGTTGCCACATACGTTATATACAAAAGCATTTTGCACAGCGAAGCTTTCGAAGCAGATATAACCACCGTATTTGATCGTATTGTCCAGATGACGGGTTCTGCAAATAGAGGTCATATATCCAGATCTGACATATTTTTTCTGTTACGTTCTAATATATATTAATTTATTTAGTGATTAATTTAAGTTAATCGGATAGTGAATTGAGTTTAGTGTTTTCTGTATTGCGTATTTTAGACAAAATAAGACATTAAACATATGGCTTATTGGCTTGGTTGGGAAACGGGTCAAAATCGGTGATCTTGGTATGGGTCATGTTGGGTTATTGGCTTGGTTGGGAAACGGGTCAAAATCGTCTTTCCAACTACATTGACTTAAGCGTCGTCTTTACAATTACATAAACCGGTATATTCAAATCGTCAGATCATTAGTTCAATAGTAGTTACTGTAATCATGTAGAATTTATAAATTACCTGTAATATCAGAAAACAGACCAATAACTACAGGTGGGTTAACCTGACCCGTTTTGACTCACCCTAAAACTTAATGCCAAACATCCTTTCGTGTAATGCAAAACATTTGGAATGCATATCGGTCTTTATAAGTAATGAAAAACATCCTTACTGCCCTATAACCTTTCTACGTTTATTGTTCCACCATTTCCATGTTTACATTTAAGCTTAATAATCTTTAAAATACTTACTAAACTATAACCATCGCCTATGTCCTGGATATCTGTCCAAATAACATATTCATCAAGTTTATCATGTTTGTAACTTGAACCTAAGAAAATATTTCACAAGTTCACCCTCATAAAATATGTCATACTTGATGTGGACCTATTTTATTAAATGTAATGCCAAAATCCTGTTAGTGTTTCTGCTCACATGAAAATAATGCCAAACATGCTTCGGGTATTCAAATATGGGGGAATTACGTATATCCCAACAAAACTTCAATATCATTACATGGAAATTCATTTATCATTCGGCTAACTAGGACTAAACTAATATTAACAAATCATGTCAATTTATTACTACTTTATAGACTAGAGCAATAGCAAGAGAAAGATGCATACCATGTATATCTATATCGAGCACATAAGTAGAAAGTAATTTTTTTCTTCATGACAACAGAAAATGAACTACTAGAGTACATGTTCAATTAACTTCAACATATAAAAAATAGACATTCGTATAGACGTTAAACATATATTGTGACCTTTTTTTTGGCAAATTAAATAGCTAATGCCCCGTATGGTCATATTTGCGTTTTGTGATTTGTGACACAACTTTATTCTTTTCGTTTGATGAAAAACTTACATGTTTATGACTATGAACATAATTCTCCTGTCAATATTTTAACGGCGATGGGAATAAGATGATGAGGAAGATCAAAAAGCCTGATGTAGTAATAAAACAACTACGCGAAGCTGGTCACGACATAAGCGATGATAAAGTTGTCAAGTAAATACTTTTTTTGATGAATAATAACACTACATGTTTTGTTATACAATATGTAATGTTATTTTTCTTTTTACTTATTAGACATAATAAATCCTAGAACAATAAAAATTATAGAACACAGTCATTTGGTATGATTTCTTCATCTTTTTTACTTGATGCAGACATATTCTACTGTTCAAATTGGTAAACTTTTCTTCATGATTGAGTCTCTATGTGCTATATAAGTGCAACTGACGGGTGGCTAAATCCTGGAGCATTAGTGATGTATCTTGAGTCAATGGCTGATAGAATGGTTGTAAGATGTGCTCAATAGTTAGCTAAGTTTGGAAATCGAAAAGAAGGTATATACTCCTATCTTAAGACTTTAATGTATGTGTAATAAAAAATATCATAAAAGAAATAAAGGGTAAACCATGTTAAATGTAATTTCAAGTCAACTTGCTGCAGGTTGGTTTGGCTTGGTTGAGGTTGCAGTTTTGCTCACTACCAATTTCAAGTCAACTTGCTGTAGTTTTTCATTGTATACTAACACACATTTTAGTTTCATTTTCAATATCATACGTGTTTGTTAAGTTTAAATTTACATGAAGTTGAAACTATTAGTGGTAGCATTTTATCATTGTTTATTTGATGAAGACTTCATCAAAGGTGTTCGGATTTTCTAATTGAAAGTGATAATGTAAATTAATCAAAAAGCCACATTTAGTCTAATTAAATGAAGAAAGTAGCTTTGTATCTATTTCTGCTACTTAAATTTTGAATTAAGAAACACTTAAGAGTAACTATATAAAACTGCTAGACTTGGAATAGATATCAGAATTTAGTTATGGTTAAATTGTTAGAGGCCATGGGTAAATACTAAGCAAACGATTATGTCATCAAGGTTTTCTTGGTCAAGGTAAGGCTTTGAGTTATCATTTAAGTGCGGAACAAGACCTGAATTAGGATGATATTCATAGAGCGGTTACTCTTTGTGTACGTTATGGAGTCTCCACTCCATGTTGAAAGCTCTTTCAAATAGCATGAGCGTTGAAAGTTTTCAATTAGACTAGAGCGTTAGATTCTTTTTTTTTTACTTCCCCTCCAATATATAACATAATTTAGTTATTTATATTACACAACTTATGGTTTCAACACATGGGCTGGCTATTAGGTCTAAAACAATGTTTCTTGCAACCTATTTAATTGTTGTTTATTATCGTTTCAGTACATCGAAAATGTTTCCTACTGTAAGTTTCAACTTGAATGAAAAATAATCCAAGTATAAAACAAGTATCAAAATATAAGAAAGCATTCGGTGAGTTATCTTCAAGAAGTTCTACAAAGTTTGATGGAAAGTCTCTTCACAAATTGAGGAAGTTCTCAAAGAGTAGAGGTAAAAACCAGGATCAAGATGATGGTGTCAGTTTGTCATGATAATAACTCATTAACTCCCTGAAGATCTCTTCAATAAACTGAGTACATTCTGATGACTTAAACATTTTGATAGGATATTTAAGTCATTGATACATTTGGGGGGGGGGGGGGGGAAACATTTTGGAAAGATAAGTGCAAAGTACTTACCAAAAGTCAAAGATGTATTATAGTTGGTAAAAATGTACCAACAGTTGTCAACGCTATTTCTTAATGTAAGTCTAGTAGCATACTAGGAATAGAAGCTTTGTACTAACAAGTAAATGATTGATCCGTGCCTTTTACCCCACGGGTATCCACATTGGTATTCGTCTATAAATAGGATGTTTTAAATGAGTAATTTGTATCTCTTGTATTAAAAGTTATGTAACATTTTCAAGAGCTCAAATTACTCCTCCAAAATAGAAGTAAGTCCCAGATACATAAATCTATGGGTTTAGCATTGTTCTTACTCAAACATTAACTTTAGTTTATATCTTAATTTAGTAAGAAGATCATCACACATTGTCATTCAATCTAGATTTCTATTCCGCAAGCAATATAGTTTAAATTCTTTGATACATACTACCTCCGTCCCATTTTTATTGTCCCATTTGATTTTGACCAGTCTTTCTTGTTCAACTTTGACCATTAATATATTTATTTGTGTTATATAATACTTGATGAAAATTATATCAAATGAAAATATATTTAAAACCTAATACATTCATATATTTTTCATCAAGTATTATATAACACAAACAAAAATAATTATGGTCAAAGTTGAAGAAGAAAGACTAAAAAAGTCAATATGGGACAATAATTTTGGGACGGAGGGAGTATTAGATAAGAGTTTAAACGTTGAAAAGTAATTTGAGTTTTTATCATACCCATATATAAACAATTAGTGTAAACTAATAGTGTTAGGATTTAAGATCATTTGAGGACAAAATATCTTTTACATATCAAAGGATTAATCTCCACTATTTATCTTCCTTCCATTTTTATTTGATCTAAAAGATGAGATTAATCCTAACAATTTAAAAAACCCATTTTCATCAATTTTTTTCAAATATTAATATCTTTCAAACCGTTAATCGTTAAGCGAAAAAAATATACCATTACGACAAGCATTTAATTATCTTTCTATAGATAGGCACTTTGATATACTTTCGACAAAAAAAAAATTCGTGTTTTTCACGTTTGTTTTTTCGTGACTGAAATTTGCATGAAAAAAATCACATGTGATTAAACACTAATTTAAATATCACATGTGATATTAGTGTTAAATGACATATGATAAATTTGAATATCATATGTGATATTAGTGTTAAATCACATATGATATATTTAAATATCACATGTGATATTAGTGTTAAATCACATATGATAATATATGTGACTTAATACTAATATCACATGTGATATTACATATCATATGTGATTTAACACTAAATATCACATGTGATATTCAAATTAGTGTTTAATCACATGTGATTTTTTCATGCAAATCTCATATTCGAAAAAAAAAAGAAAAAAAGACGAAAAAACGTAAAAAAAAAACGACTTCTTTTTTCTTTTTTAGAAAGTATATTAAAGTGCCCGTTTGTAGAAAGATAATTAAATGCTCGTCGCGATGGTGTAATTATTTTCGCTTAACGATTAACGATTTAAAAGATATTTAAATTTTAAAAAATAAGTGAAATAATAAAATGGTTTTAATCTCAACCAATAATTTATTTTTAAATGAAAGGTGAAGATAAGTCATTTAATATGTAAGAAAAGTTTTGTTCGTAAAATATCTCTCTTCATAATGTTAGATGTTATTTAGTTAGATTACTTCTCAATAGTTTTGTAATCAAGTAAACGGGTACAACAATTACATGTAGCATAAATTAGTTGTATTTCTATATGTTTTATAACTAGCAGGGTACCCGTGCGTTGCAGCTGCGGGTACTCTATGATTGAAAATTTTGACGAACAATATTTTGCTATTATATATTTACCGTGACAATAACTTTATAGGAAAAGAAATTTTTCTTGTAACATCTTTAAGCGATAGCATAATATTTCATGTAAAAATATTAGTGCACCCAACTAACGTTGCAACAATATGTTGTTTGTATCAATGGTTACTCGTCTAGTTTTTATAAAATAAACGTAAAATAAATTTACTTCCGTGACAACATATAGCAAAGATAAATGCGTCAAAAATTTGCAAATTTACTGAATTGTTCTTGGGCTTATTAGCAAACTTTAGTTTTTGTGAGTTGGGCCTCAAATACAATTTATAATTGTACTATATAAAAATAGGGTTTCATTCTCCACTTTAAGTCGCCTCCAAAGTCTGAGTCTGCAACAACATCAAATGTCGTATCATCTCTTTTTATTTTTTTTTCTTAATTTTCTCTTTCTTTTGTTGATGAAAAAATGTTCAATATTTCGAACACAAAACATAATGTGAAAGGCAGTTGCAACAAGGAGATATTATACACATGTGTCAAGGGGTCATATGTTGTTTTCTTTTGTTCTTAGTTCTTTTTATTTAAAGATCAATGAAGGGTGTTTCTTGTAAGATCTTGTATTATCTGTTAAGAAATCTCTAACAGCCCGTGATCTTCTTTTTATTTCGAGTATATGATAGATCGATGATGGGTATTCTTCGATCTGTAAAGATCTATCACAAATAAAGAAACCCGAGATCTTTCTTTGTTGTTCTTTTGTTTTTCGAAGTTAGTAAGTTTTTTTGTGATGTAGTTTTTAATGTTGGCAGTTGGTGATGTAGTTGACTCTTACAGAACTAATTAAACAAATATGTTTGGTTATTTCTTTATAAATTTTTGCTATTAAAAGAAGTTGTGCCTCTTACAGAACTGCAATGGTTTATGTTCAGTCGGGTAGGTATTTGTACAATGTGCTTAGGTAGTGGTATATTTTGGTGAAAAGGTAAATTAAATTGTGTATTAATTCTATGTGTTGAATAATGTTTTTTTAGTTTTAGTTGTGTGCTTTAAATACTTGTAAATAATGTTTTTTTACTTGTATTTGCTTAAAAATATATATTAGAAAATCTTAAAAAATTAATAGGAGAGAAGTGTTTTCCTCTATTATAAGTAGTATAGATTATTTCACGTGTTTGATTTCTATTACAAGAAAATTATTTAATAATCCAAGGCCAAATCTTTTAAGCAAAGAGAATAACTGAGATTAAATATTTAGTTATGTAGGCCTAGTTTTTGTTTAAGTTAATATATGTACGTGAGTATGCTATGTCTTTATTGAACCTTATGTCCCCTAAAATGAACTTATAAGCCCTAGCACACCATACTTTTATTTTGTTCTTGTTGAGTTCATATTGGACACTTACAAAAAACTTTCTGTCTTTGTTTCTTCTTTTGATATTCATTGCACGTATAAATGCGTAACTAATTAACTAATACTTTCAAATACACAGTCATGGTTTTCTTTTGTTCAGCTTAGGTTAGTAACAGACAGAAAAAGCACAGACGCGTTTATATATGAATATATAAAAGAACGACGTAATGCACATGTGCCAGCTCGGTACACAAGCATAATCGTCATTTGTTATCCAACAATGATTTCTTACTGAAAATTATTTTTATCATTGTGAAAGGTAAAATAAACCATATATATATATACAGTGGCGGACCCAGGATTATAGAGGGCGGGGGTCAAAAAAATTTTTTTTTGATAAAATTTGTGATGAACTTTAGGTGGGGGGCAATTTGAAATTGTTTGATCTTAAGGTGGGGGGCAATTTGATTTTGTAATAGGGTGCACTTTAATAAAATGTTCTTAAAAAAAAATTTACACTAAAAATTGATACTTTTTGGCGAACCATGGAGGGCACCCACCCCCCCCCCCCCCCCCCCCCCCGCCCTAACCTCCATGTAGTTCCGCCCATGTGCATATATATATATATATTGGGTAGGGTTAAAATGAAAAGTATCTTATAATGAAAAGAATGAGAAGGCATGTGGAGGTGACATGTGTCACCTTTGCCACATCACCATGCCATGTGTCACCCCCACCCCACCCACCCCCCCACCCCCCCCCCCCCCCGCAAAAAATATTTATTTCCCGCAAAAAAAAAAAAAAAATTTGGGCAAAATTTTTTTTTCCCGCCAAAATTTATTACTGCATCACAGTTTTAAAAATACTGCATCACAATCATAATTGTGATGCAGTAATTTATAACCTTAATGCACTAAAATCATGATTATGATGCAGTAAATTTATAACCGTGATGCAGTAATTTATAACCTTAATGCACTAATAAGTTTTGGTGCATCTTTATTATAAGTTACTGCATCATTCCACAAAAGGTGTAGATTGGCGGGAACACCCTGATCCCGGGTGCTTTTTGGCACCAGCCATTGTCCACCCCACAAGGAATAGCTCCGGCAACTCTCCTGGCCTAGTGTGGCACCAACTGGAGTGAGCACGAGCCAAGACTCGGACCCCTAAGCTCTTATTCCACAAAGTCTCTCCAGTGTGCCCACAGGTTTTGCGGAGGTGGGTACCTATATGAAGCAAATGCCAAGGATGGGACTTGAACTTGGGTCAATTGACTTAAGCACAAGTGCTCCAACCATTGGACTAATGCTCCATTGGTAAGTTACTGCATCATAGTTAATAGTTCAGTGCATCAACTATGATGCACTAAAATCAAGGTTATAACCTTAAATGCACTAAAATCATGATTGTGATGCAGTAACTTTGTAACTGTAATGCAGTAATTTATAACCTTAATGCACTAAAATCATAATTGTGACACAGTAACTTATAACCTTAATGCACTAATAAGTTTTGGTGCATCTTTATTATAAGTTACTGCATCATAGTTAATAGTTAAGTGCATCAACTATGATGCACTAAAATCAAGGTTATAACATTAATGCACTAAAATCATGATTGTGATACAGTAACTTTATAACTGTGATTCAGTAATTTATAACCTTGATGCACTAAATTCATAATTGTGATGCAGTAAAAAATTTTGGCAGGAAATTTTTGGCGGGAAAAAAAAATTTTGGCCCAAAAAAAAATTTTTTTTGGCGGGAAAATTTTTTTTTCGGGGGGGGGGGGGGGGTGGGTGGGGTATGGTGATGTGGCAAAGGTGACACATGTCACCTCCACATGCCTTCTCATTCTTTTCATTATAAGAAACTTTTCATAATAACCCAAACCTATATATATATATATATATATATATATATATATATATATATATATATATATATATATATATATATATATATATATATATATATATATATATAATATATATATATATATATATATATATATATATATATATATATATATATATATATATATATATATATATATATAGTAGGGATCCAGTGAAAAGTAAATTAAAATAAGAAGTGGTGAGAAGTGACCAAAACCACGCATTTGAAATGCAATGACTTGCATTAGATGCATTTCTATTCATATAGATGCAACATCTTGAGTTTCGAAAGTTAATTTGATGTATAGATGGTGCAAATTGATTTTCATGATTTCGACACGTGCAAAGGAACAAAAAAAAAAGATAAATCATGAAATGCATCTAATATACGTATATGCATCTGAATAAAAGCTATAAAACACATTATGATGCGTTATAATACATCTAAGATTATAGGGATGCATCTAATTTAGGTCGATGCATCTCGGATTTGCGGTTATAGTTCTTCTTAATCCTTCTTATTTTAAGTAATCTTCTTATTTGATCCTAACTCTTTATATATATATATATATATATATATATATATATATATATATATATATATATATATATAATGCATGTAAGTGAACCATATCCGTTATTTCTTCATGTCACGACTTATCAATACCACATTTAAATCCACATAGTTACAAACAACACAAGGAAAACAACTGAGTTATCCCACTTATGATTATTATCTTATATAAAACATGGGGCGAGGACTCGCTAACCAAGGTATAGTAAACTATTTTCCTGCCGTTTCTTGCAGTGCTGATTTGTTACTTGCGGAGTGGCGTTTGTATCTTTTTTTAGCACGCGTACCTATGCAGCAACCGAAGCGTTAGCCATGTTTATATACAGGCCCGGTTCATGTGTACAGGCCAGCCGCATGTTGCTGGCCTGGTTCAGTGACTACTCTTCCCACCTTACTTTATTGGGCTTACCATACGTGGCCCAACTGATGGCTGCCCACTGATGTTTCGTTGGCCCGTCTACTTTTGCTATATTGAGTTGCTGGGAACGTATCACCTTCTCATATCACCTTCCTTTTTCCAGAAGCAACCGACCTAAGCTGTAGGTAGGTTTTCCAATTCTGAGATGATCGGTTTATGCTTTTGTGCATGTGTGCTTTTCGTTCATGTTATATACTTCTTTTTGAATGTTTGTGACTGTTGACTATGCATGTACCATTTGTTGAAACATTTAACCTGTTTTTAGTCTTTTATTTTCTTTATTCAGGTGTATGACTGCTGCATGTGTTGTGTATTACCTTGAGTTTGTGTGTTTATGGTTTTTGTTTAAGTTAGCATCTTAGTTAAACTGTATGACTCTTTTTTGGAACGTTGCATGCCTCTTTGATTTCTTTTTCGGTTTAGAAGTTACTGACTCATTCGCTTTGTTTTGGCATGATGATCCTCAAAGTTTATCCCTATAATTGTTGTGCAAAATCTGTGTTTCCATTTTATATATGTATTGTGCCACTTGGTGGTTATTTCCTGTTTACATAAGCCATGCAAAGTCAAAAAAAACGTGCCTATACCTGTTGTGGTGACATCTGGTACAACGATTGGTGGTTCGTCGTTCAGAGGAGATCGTTTTGCTACACACGGGGGGGGGGGGGGGGTGGATCGTCATTGTGGTTCGCTGCCCGTAAATAGGTGTGCTGTGTCCGATGGTCTTCCTCATGTGCCGGAGACTGTTGTTTATCGAGGTGTGTCATATGATGTGGCCAGGAAGTAGAAGTGTAAGTGCAAGCTGCCTGACAAAGCAGTCAATCAGGGGTTCAAAATGAAATGTGTTGACAGTCCCGCCTGCTTTATTCAGGAAGGTTTTAAGAGGTCTAAGAGAGGGGGTGGAACGGTGTCTAAGTGAGCTACGAAAACTGATGTTCAGGTAATTTGGATGTTGTATTTTTAGGTCAATAGGTCTGTTACGCTACCTTGTGTGTAATGCTCATGTGATTGTTGGTTCGTGCAGGTTTATGAAGCCATTAGCAGTTTGTCCACACCTGTACATGTTGGTGATGTAGGTTCCGTCAGGCGTGTGTCATCCATGGAATGTCTTCCGGGGCCTAAAAATATGTCATTGCCGGATCATTCTATGTTCTCTTCTCTGTCTACACATGCTTTGCCTTCAAAAAGATTTGCGCAGCCTGGCTTGGAAGCTGTGCTTATTCGCCCTGCAAAGAGGCCAGTCCATGAGAATGTGGCCATTTATAGGCACACATCAGAATCTTCATCTCTGGTGAATTCTTTATGTAGGTTATTTTTGTATTTGCATACATGTTGTGGTTTGAACATTGATTGGGATATGTTTCTAATTGCAGCATCAGGATACGCGTACACCTTTGACGACACATGGTTTAGGCTTGGAATCTTGCCTCTCCCATCCCACGGGGTTAAAGTCATCGTTTAGATATGATACCTTTTCATCGCATGTTGGTTGTCCACTTGGTTTCGATAAAGGTTCGCGTTGCATTTTGTTTCAGAGCGTCAATTATGCTAAAATATTTATTCTTTCATTTGTGTATGCCTTTTTCTTTCCTTACCACTTTCGCACTGCTGTATGTAGGTGCGCTCAGAGGCCCTTTGGTATTGAACTTTTAGACGGGAAATGTGCATCTCCCTGGCCAAGGATTAAGTTTCGCCAGCCATTTTATTCAGAAAGGCCCGAACATTTTAATAAAGGCAAGCAGCCTATTGAGGGTGGGTTCACATTCTTATAGTTACTCATTTTTAATGTCTTGAACATATTACATGACATGTGTATGTTTTTGGTTTCCAGTATGTATATAAACCGGTTGTCGCATTTTGTTTTCCATTATCAGAAACAGTTATGCTACAATCACGCCGTCCAAAAAGGTCTCGCGAGCCTGTATGTGCAAGTGGTGATGGCTTTCAGCCTCCTCAAGCTTCGGGAGGGACAGGTTTTGCGGTATCAACTTGTTGTACATCTATGGTTACAGGTTTGTTCTTTACCGATATTCAAAATGTTTGTGGATTCAATGACCATCAGTTGTTTATACTTTGTTGTTGTATTTGTTAATGTCTGGTAGAGATCATGTGCTTATGTATCCTTACAGGTTTGTGTATACCAGAGCCGTTGGTTTTGGAGGAAGAGGTATCAGCCACCCTTCAATCGTGCACGTCAATGTGCTGCCACCATTCAGGCACCTATACATGGAATCGTCTTCAGATAGTGAACATCATGCAGTGCCTGAGGGTTGTCAGTCCGAGCCGTAAGGGGTTAGACAATGTGAGTTATACTTATGTGGCAGCCATGTTGTTAGATAGTTGTCATTCACTTTCTTTTTTGTAACTGATTACTCATGATGTTGGTTTGTCTATTTTTATATAGCTATTCCTAGACGTGGAAACCGAGCAGCTCGCCCATCCGGTCGTACACGCGGTCCATCCACAAACCATAATGGTCAGCAATCAGTACCAACACCAATCCATGCAAGGCCGAATGGTTAGCATTGTTCCATTCAGATAAATTGATTTCGAAAACAATTCATGGTACCCGCAAATCAGACTATTCAGCTTTTAATTAACATTGGTTAATTTGCAGGACCACCATCAGAGTACAAGGCATACGGTCCTTGCAATTACATTTGTTCAAACTGTCATGCCCGTTTCTGGTTTGAAGAGCGTCTAAGTGTATCAACGCGACGATCAGGTCCCTTATATAACCGATGTTGCAAGGGTGGAAGTGTCAGGCTATTTACACCCCGAGTATATCCACTATATATAGAGCAGCTTTTCAGCGACAGCCATTTCATGTCAAATATTCATGCATATAATCAGATGTTCTCCATGACATCACTGGGTGCAACGATTGACCAAAGTATGAATACCGGTAGGGGCCCTTATGTTTTTAAAGTGTCGGGCCAGATATACCATCACATTGGCAGGTTGTGTCCAGAGGCGGGTAAAGATCCACGGTTCCTTCAGCTTTACATCTATGACACGGAACATGAGGTTCAGAACAGGCTGGCTCACTTTACGAGCAGATATGGGAGTCACCTTAGACAGGATATAGTAAAAGGCTTGATACAAGTATTGGATGAGCACAACGCGTTGGTGCAGCTATTCAGGTGTGCTAGAGACAAGGTGGCGCAAGGTGACATCCCTGAGTTTAAGGTCAGATTATATAATGTTGTGGGGTCAGTGCAGCATGAACTACCTACGGCAGATTTCATAGGAGCTATAGTGTACCAGGATAGTCTTGAAAGCGAATCTGAATTTGATATAGTCATTCAATCTCACTCAGGGGAACCACAAAGGGTTAACAAGTTACATCCGTGTTAAATGGCATTCCAAATGCCGCTACTTTTTCATTTATGGTGAGCAAGGTTACCACACCGGCCTGAGATTAATAGATGTGGCTACTGCGGAACCGGAGGCTGATAAGAGATTAACAATGCATGCGTATTATGCTTACCAGATACATGATCGCGTTAATAGATCAGGGCTCCTTACAAGAGGGGGGCGGTTCTTTCAACAATATGTGGTTATGGCTTACTGTTCCATTGAACAAAACAGGATGGATTTCATAAGGCAGAAGCAGTCGGATACTAGAGGTGAGTATTTATCGGGTCTGCATGATGCTGTTGCCAGAGGTGATCGTGAAGGTTCACAAGTGGGGTCTAGAATTATACTTCCGGCATCATTTACTGGTGGGCCAAGATACATGTACATCCATTATTTGGACGCGCTTGCAATATGTCGGGTACATGGGAATCCCACTTTCTTTGTGACTTTTACGTGCAATGTCAAGTGGCCAGAAATAGAAGAATATATGCGGTCATTTCCACATCTGACTGCCGCAGATAGACCAGACGTGGTTGATAGGGTCTTTGAGCGCAAGATACATGACCTCATCAAATTCATGAGGGATCGGAAACCATTTGGTCCCGTGATTGCAGGTAACAACAATTGCTAATTTCCAAATACTTATATACATTTTTTTAATCAGTTACAAATGATATCTGATACTCCAATTTATTATAAAGATTTAACTAGCGTCTGTACTATTTTAGAGCCTTCCGTTTGCTAAAAATATTTCTATTTTCAGTGTTATACACCGTCGAGTTTCAGAAAAGGGGTTTACCTCATTGCCACATATTGTTATGGAACAACAGCGGTCCCAGAACAATGACACCCGCAGATATTGACAGATGTGTGTCCGCAGAGTTACCAGAGAGTATTGCTGATCCAGAGGCATTCAGAGTTGTTAGCGAATTCATGATGCATGGACCTTGCGGTTTAGCGTTTCCTGCTGCCCCGTGTATGCGTGAACGTACGACGTGCAATTTTTTTTTTCCAAAAGACTACTTTTCACACACATTCATCGACGATGCAGTGTACGTGCATTACCGTCGAAGAGACCTTTATATGAATGTTACGCACCACAATGTTCGGCTGGATAATGGGTATGTGGTTCCTTACAACCGAGCTTTATGTATGGCATTTTATGCACACATAAATATCGAGTGTTGTGGCTGGACGATGTTAATCAAGTACCTATTCAAATACATATCTAAAGGCACAGACAGAATTGTAGCGAGGATAACAAGGCTACATACTGCATTAAATGATGAAGGGACAAGTTCAACTGCTACTATTTCATCAACCGTAGGGCCACCCCCAGTGATTGATGAAATAAAGAACTTCATGGATGCAGGTTATATTGGTCCTCATGAAGCGTGTTGGCATATCTTGGGATTTGATATACATAGCCGTGATCCGGCGGTATAGATATTATCAGTCCACCCTGAAAATATACAGCATATGACATTCAGAAACATACAGCAGTTACAATCAATAGTGGACAACGACTGGCTTCAGCGAACCACGCTCACTGAATGGTTGCAATTTAACAGGTTCTACGCATTTGGTAGACATTTGCGATATTTACAGTTTCCTTCAGAATTTGTTTGGTCAAAAAAAGATAAACAATGGTTTCCAAGATAGAACACGAACAAACCATCTATAGGGCGACTGACATATGTTCATCCAAGCTCTGGAGATTTGTTTTATCAACGGCTTCTGTTATGTCATCAGCGAGGTTGTACTTCTTGTCCGGGTATAAGGACAGTTAACAATCATGTTTATCCAACGTATAGAGCTGCAGCAGAAGCGTTGGGCCTCCTTGAAAACGACGGTGAATGGTTCATAGCACTGGAGGAGGCCGCAGCAACTGCCAGCGCATCAGAACTCAGAGCATTATTTGTACAAATATTGGTGTTTTGTAATGTCACAGACCCCCTACATCTGTGGGATTCTTTTTGGCAGCACATGTCCGATGATATTCCAAGAATATTGTCTTCCATCCACGGTGTCCAGTTTACTCACATAGATGAGCCGCATCTAAAGGTCGGTGTTCTGTACGAGCTTGAGGCGGCGCTTGCTCACCATGGTAAATCATTGGCAGATTACTGTATATCGATGCCTCCAGACAATTTACTAAATGTTTTAAGAAATCGCAGTATAATGGAAGAGAGAAGCTACAATCGAGCAGAGCTGGAACGCGAAAGAGACATGCTTATCCCAAAACTAAATGCTGAACAACGGCATATATTTGACATCATTGTACGGGCGACAATCGATCAGAAACAGGAAATGATTTTTGGGTACGGACATGGTGGTACTGGGAAAACCTTTTTGTGGAAAACGATTATTACTATTCTTAGATCAGAGGGCAGGATTGTTCTTGCGGTGGCTTCCTCTGGTATAGCGTCGCTGCTTTTACCGCCGGTCCGGACAGCACATTCACGATTCAAGCTCCCACTCCAATTAACGGATAAATCCGTTTGCAATTTCAAGAAAACTACTCAACTAGCCCAACTGTTAAAGCAAACAAACTTGATCATTTGGGATGAAGCACCGATGAACGACAGAAGATGCTTTGAAGCACTAGACCGCACCTTAAGAGACATATTTGATCTACCGAATGCCATCTTTGGAAACCGAAGCATAATGCTTGGGGGAGACTTTAGGCAAACCCTGCCGGTTAAAAAAAAGGAACTAAAAATGGTATTATAGCCTCATCAGTTTCCGAATCATATCTTTGGCAGTATTTCACGGTTTTTTCTCTGCATCAGAATATGCGTGTACACTCACTTTCAAATACTCCCCACCAACAGCAACAAGCAATAGAATTCTCCAAATGGTTACTCGACATAGGGGATGGTGTAATTGGTGAGCCAGATACTGGAAATCCGGAGGACAGTTCGTGGATCCACATCCATGAAAGATTCTGCTTTCAAGCAACCGATGTAGGAAAATTGCAACTGATCAGCTTTATATATGACAACACGATACTACGCCGACCATGTGCAGAAATGTTGCAGGACAGGGAAATAGTGTGTCCGAAAAATGAAACGGATGACATAATAAATAAACAGGTTATGGGAATGGTAGAAGGTGTTAGTACATTTTATAGCAGTTTTGATGAAGTAGTACCGCGAGGAAACGATGGTGGTGTAACCGAACTCCTTTATCCATTCGAGTATTTGAATTCGCTAACTTTTGCGGGTTTCCCTCCCCATACACTAGAACTGAAAATTGGCACACCCATAATGCCATTGTGAAACCTTAATTTAGCAGGGGGACTGTGTAATGGTACAAGAATGATTGTTAGCCAGTTGCTTACAAAAGTCATTGAAGCAAAGATCATTACTGGTACACGCGTAGCGCAAAAGGTGTTCATACCTAGGATAATGTTAAATCTAACGACGAAAAGTTACCATTTATTTTTAAAAGGCGCCAGTTTCCTACCAAGGTCTGCTATGCAATGACTATCAACAAAAGCCAGGGGCAGTCATTAAAAAAGATTGGTATCTATCTTCCTGAACCAGTCTTTGGTCATGGGCAGTTATACGTAGCGCTTTCGCGAGCTACATCACCGGACGGCCTAAAGATGGTTATTGAAACAGCGCAGGACAGACAACCTAACAGTACCAAAAATATAGTCTATACAGACTTTTTAAGGAAAATCAATGACACACAGGTTATAGGCACATTTTTATTTGTAAATGGCCACCGTATTACATATGTTTATTCTTCGCAATCATTAGCCTTCTACATTTTAATGATACCGATGGCATTAGATTATGCATCAGCCATAGTGGCTGATATAAATACCTGCGCTTATCATTTATCAGTCTCATATTATTACGTTTAGGCATATCTTTACTACCAGGTTTTTCCCAACCCCGTTTCACTAATAATAATAGTAATTTACTGCCAATTTAATTGATAGACATATAACTAATGCATTGCTTACATATATAAATTGTGGTATTAAGTTATTTTTGGCCAAACAAGTTTCACATAGGTTGTGATTATTGTTCATATTAAACCCCATTATATCAATAAAGATAGTTGCGTTCCATTACTACTAGAATTTCATTGTTACTGATACCTACAATGCCATCATACATATGTTTCCAGATAGTTGTTATTACCACATATCATTATACGTAACTGAATTAATCGCCATACTTATTCATGTCTACAACATTACGCTATGCTAATTTTCCATAACTTATGAATGTCGCGTGCCTACTACTGATGCGACCAGTAATAGTATAACTGAAACGACAACTACAGTCATTTGACGGCCCCAATATATTTATAAGGTTTTGATGTTGCTTAATATATGTTGCATAATATATGTGAGTATGCACTTTACCTCCAGTTTACATTATTAAACACACCGAGAAACTTATTTTATTATTTGGATTTGCCATCGTTCCTTTTTATTGGTATACTATGTTGGCAAGTATGCTATGTCTCGTACATACATTTGGAGTAATTCCTTTCTATTATTGTATCTAAATGCATATCTACAAACCACATGTCCGGCTATTACTGGTGACATGCATTGTGGCTGCGTCAATAAGTATATGCTAAACAATGACTACTAACAGCATTTGTTGCAAATTTCAGAGATATGATAGATAAAGGAAAAGACATCGCTCCCACTATGGATGAACCCGAAAAGCAACAACCTGAAGAAATGACACCGACACGTTCTGTAGACAAAGGCAAAGACGTCGCTCCCACTATGGATGAACCCGAAAAGCAACAACCTGAAGAAGTGACACCGGCACGTTCTGTAGACAAAGGCAAAGCGCCTGCCATTGAAATGGAGACTACCGATCTCATGGACCTGAAACCCATGGATTTTGACAAACCACTTCATATCAAAGTATATAGGAAATGGTTATCAAAGAATGTGCCGGACCCAATTCCTACTGGCCTTTGCTTTATCCTTTTGGATAAAAAGGTTGACATTCATTGCTTTTAAAACCTACCATACCAAGGGAAAATATTGTAAACTCCACTAACCATCGTTTCTACATGGAGGGGCTATCCAGGCTAACGTACATCTTTGGGACATGAGGTTGTTTGACACGAAGCTGAAAACAGGATGCTGCTACAAAATTGAACTCTTTGGTTGCAAAAAGACAGAGAACTGGCAGCGCACTTTGAACAACCCCATGACACTGCTGTTTGGAAAATACACTTAGGTTAACCCTGCCGAAGATGAAGGTTTTCCGCACCATTATTTTGACTTTGTGGCATACAATGAGTTGGGCCAGCGAGTAGATGCACGCGACTATACACTAACCGGTAATATACATTGTTTCAACATTATTTTACATACAACATACAATAACCATTACCTTTCTTTCAAACAGATTACATCGGTATTATCAGAAATATTGGCCCCATAAGAGAGTTTGGGGACGCTACAACAAACAGGATTATGCGCAGGAACATAAACATCCAGAATCTGCAGTAAGTTCCATAAATATCATTTAAAATAAAACATTTTCAATAGAGTAATCACACATAATGTTTTTTACACAGTGGAAATGTTGTCACCTTCACAATCTGGAATGAAATGGCTAATAACTTCCCGGTACAAACCCTCTCCCAACTGGATCAACCGGTAATCCTTGCTGACAGCTCTTGCTGGGCAAAAAGGTTTTCAGGTATGTTGCATACTTTTGCATGAACAATACAAATGAGGATACAAAAATGACCCACCCATTATCACACATTGTCTCACAAACAGGAGGCTTACAGTTATCGGCCACCCCGGCAACATACTATTATCTGAATCCACGGCTTCAAGAAGCAGACCATATTCGCCAGCTGTAGGTTTCCTGAAAACATATTTCTCAAACACAACAACATAACAAGATACATCCTAATGATTTTGTTACTACCGGTATGAACATATGGGTCTTATAACTGAGCCGTTGCAGCTACCGGCAACTGATGTGCAGCAGACAGGCCAACTGCCAACACGCAGATTAACTCCAGTAAGTATGCAGATGTAGGCAAGTCCAGAGAGTGTCACGGTAGGTGCAGCTCATACAACAATACCAACATTTAACAAAACGCTCATGCTACAAACTTTTTTCTATTCACATCTGCAGCAACAATTTAGTATTGAGGCGACCATCACAAAAATTGATGAGCAATCAGATTGGTATTTCAACCGATGCAGAGTTTGAGGCAACAAAATTGCCAAAACAATGCCACACCCGCATTGCCAGCAACCGGGCATAAAGCCACTGCCAAACTACAGGTACGTAAATACTGTATGCATACACAATTTCCGGTTACCGCTAAAAATTGCTGATTACGCATAATGTATCAAATACAATCTCTAAATATTCGCAACCACACCATGCTAATAGAAAGAACATATACTACAGCTATTGCTTCAGAGCACTTATTTCAGACTCAACGGGGACTGTCTTAGTTACCTGCTTCAGTCCAGAGGCTGACTCATTGCTTGCACTGAAAGTGACAGGCCTACTGAGCTACATTCCAGAACCAGATCCATAGGTGCTCCCACCGATAATAGAGCAGCTTGAAAACACAGCCCACATATTCCATGTCCACCTTGCAAAAGGCAACCGCAAAGGTTTCCCAAGGTTTATTTTAGATGGTGTTGAAGATGTGCCGCTACCAGCACTACCACCGATCCCTAAAAATACTGAGGGAGCAAGTTCATCTGCAGTGGTGGAGACCGAGCAGGAACCCGTAACTATCACAGATACAGGTGTTGGTATTATAACTCCACCTCCACATTTAGATGAACCCGCAGAAAAAAAAGAGAGGCAACTGAAATCCAATCAACTACTGTTCGAAGGGAATTGTTTGAAACAAGCGGAGAAGAATCACCTTCACACACTGCCAAGAAACCTAATATCGACTAAAGCGACATCAACAAGGATGCGAAACCTTTATAAACAAATGGTTTCTATAAAAAGTATAGTAACTAATGTAATGTAAAGTAATTAGCGATATGTACAGTAAGTAGTCCTAGACCGCCCTAACCTAGCGTGTCATATGCACATGGAAAGTGTAGCGCCGCCTGCACAGTTTTGGATCGTATGTAACCAACACAAGTAGGTAGTTGAAGGTGGTACATGCTGCAGATATATAACTACAGAATGACCAGAATGCAGCTCTGGCTGCATGCTTTTGTACAATTAGCTTTAATGGAAACCACCTTTTCCTATAACATACTTGCATCAGCATTTATCCACAAAAAAATCAGACGCATACTAACATTCACTGAAATCCAAAGAGAGAAAAACATTTATACAATGTAAATTGCATCTTATTAAACCTTCCTACAGGATGTTAACTAACCCTTCCATTCCAATATATCGTCAAATGAATAGCAGCAGATGCAAAGATTACTACTACATGAACTACCCACATAGGATGATCCCCATCCAAAACTAAAACCCACTAACAAATAAAAACAAACATAACACGACACGTTTTATTCAACAAAAGTCTTACAAATACAGCTACACGACAGAGCAGATGCAACCCCACATAAAACACCGATTACAAGAAACATCACAATCACAGAAATGACTAATAGGAAAACGCAATTGATCATTACAACCTCCGAATACTGTTAATATATCCTGCAGCAGCCCTAAGGGCATTATGAGCTTCGCGTAGCAACCCCTGAAGCACAACCTGTTTGGACCGCTCGCGTGCTTGAACCTGCCGCAAAAATGTCACAGAGTTACTAACAACCACATCATGCCTTTCCTCAAGAACCTCCTGGATCAAATCTTCCAAATATCTTACACGCGCCCCGATATCCAAACAGCGTGCACGCACCAAGCTTTCCCACTCACGTGCTGCAATCACTTCCCTCTAAAAAAAGAGGCACATCTGATCCTGAAGGACATCACTGTCGCATGCAAGACTCAGCTCGTCAAGACACTCAGACCGTGACATATAGGAGCCGAAGCACTTATAATGGAGAAAAACAGAATATCCACAAACAACAGCATACTCGAACATTTATACACAGCAAAGCCCAAAAAGTACATACCACTACCAACAGTACAAACATGAAAAAATATACATTTTAGCTAATGGCGAAATCTGTGCATGACACAAAAGCAAAAGACGGCCACACCACTACACAAAAGGCTGCAAACACTAGGCATGTAACTACGAACAGTTCAACGATAAAAAAAATTACCAAACATATGACCGCCAACCCCACCAGCACATTCAGTACATACGACGTACATATTCAGAAATTGGTAATGGGATCTGGCCAAGCAAAGACGGACACATACAAAAACAAAAGTGTATGCACAATAAAAGCAAAACAACATACACCACTACTAACAGTCACAACCATTATGAATTCACTGTTTTTCATACCCAAAGCGACACGAGATGCAAAACAAAAGCTTAAATTCACTACTTCAAAAAAAGATATAAGCATGGAAAATTACCCTACCAATAGTTCACTGAAAAAAGATTACTGAAAAGACTGATGAGGATGGAAACCGCACAAGATATTGTTCCCTCTCATGCAACCAATAAGAATTGAAACATTAATTAAACGCAATGTCCAAAATACTAGCAATAAAAAAGACGGAGCTAGAACATAAGTAGGATGAACAACATTACATATTTTTATAACATGATTTCCCATTACCAAACTATCAACTACAACATCGTGCCTATGATTGATAGATTATGATACACAAGCCAAAACTGTAATGAGTATATTTGGTTGCACAAATTGGAGCCATATAAAAAATAGTTACATCAGCATTACTGAAGCAACACCCACAATAAGGAAGAAAAAACTGACAGGCTTAGCATAAATGTAGCATAATCTTATAAATTAACAATACGATAACTACACCATTGTCCAGCCAACATAATACGGGTGGTAAAGATGCCAAAACTGTAACCTACCATAGGCTACACCCACCCCTTAACTGTACACAAATACATACAATGTCTAAATTACCAAACACACTAGACAACCACTACTAATTACCACTAACATAAACAAGTTGCACAAAAGACCTGGAAAACCTGCCTCCAGCAACGCTAATCACCGGACGACTGCTCGGTAACCTCCATGAAACCAACCTGCTCATCGCTATACCACCGCGTATCCCATCAATAAGAGCATCCAGGGCAACCAATGATTCTCGGTCCACTCGCTGAAGCTCAACAAGTGCCTGCAAACCGTCAATCGCATCACTATCAAAAGAACCATACCACTGTGTTTCTATAATAGTCCTTCGACGCTTCTTGATTTTCCCTACCAGCTGCTGGCGTTCCCACTCCATACGTAATAAAAACGCGCGATCTTCGGTAACCTCAGTATTGAAAAGGTGCTTAAACACTGATGGGAGCTTCTTAGATCCACTAGCAGCTTTAATCTCATCGATATTCGACATAGCACTCATCTTCAAATACCCTAAGAAGATATGGAAGCAGCTGTAAAAATGATACAAGAACAGCGAAATTGGTTATAACTCCAAAACAATTAGGTTAAAAACGGTTTTAGAGAAAGACAAAACCTTCTGGCACCCAATTGTAGGTAAATAAACAAATATAAAACCTGCAAACCTAAAAAAAACAATAAAAAAAAAAGGTCCATCTTAAAAGGAACAAAAAAACACCATTACCTCCAAAAAACATTATTAACAAAAACTTAGTTATCGTTAAAAAAAATCGCAACGTTCTTAGAAAAATTGAATTAACGTACAAAGAAAAACGTAATTACATCACAACCTAAACAAAAGAAAGAATAAAAAAACCTGATACATCGTTCTCCCACACTGGCTTCTGACAACACAACAAGACCGTTAACGACCGAAAAAACAAACAAATCCGTGAAGGAAAAAATGTTGCAAACTCCCCCGCCGCAACGCGGCGGGTCCATACAACTCGTTTTACTAACATAATTGTGAAATGTGAAAATCCTATTTTAGTATTATATAGTATTGCTTATAGCGGTTATATTTTGACTAATTTATTTACAAATTTAAGTTTACAGCCATCCTAGCTTATTATATAATCTAATCACTAACACGGACTAAATTCCAAACTAATGGTGTCAATCGTATAGGGGACAAGTTGAGCACTAAATAATTCCAAAAGCCTACACAACGAACATACTAATATTACCTATTCATCTAAAAGAAGATCTAAAAAAAAACCACGTAAAGAAAATATATTATAAAATATACTAGAATTGTTTTAATTAATAAGTTGTTTCAAAATCTATTACCATCGTTCATATCTTACAACGAGAAAAATGAACTACTACCATCATTCTTTACCAATTCTGCTTTTCCGGCCGATGAATGTTTAGATTTTTCCATCGGCATCAAGTAATTACTAGTTAACTCGTAAGAAAGTGTGGCACCGACTATTTCTTAATATATCTATTTAGAGTTTTATACTGGGTTAAGCACGTCACAGATCATGCAGGATGAACGTGTCATGAAGCATGCCAAGCATGCCTTGGACACCGATTATCAACACTTTTCGCGTCAATGATGATCATTGTAGCGTCATAGTTGGTCCTTGCATGGTAGCATGAACTTGTACCATTATAATTTTACTGTATTTTATTTGCCCATGTTTAGCGTGTTTTAAAAAAGTAAAATATGTTAAAAATGGGGTAGGGCATACGAAAGACAGCAAGGTCTCTTGTGTTGCTTCGAAGAATGTCCTCTTACAATATATATAGTTCTATTCAATTAGTAATTGCTAGTTTATCGGTAGTAATATAGCATTAATTAATCGCAATTCATGGCAGCAGCGTAATCTAATTGAGATCGAGTGGGGGACTCTATGCATAAAGATATGTCGCTCAAAGCATGGTCCCATATAAATCAAGTTTCTACTCTGGGAAGAATCGTAATTACAATTGTTTGGGTAAAGACCTCTAGGGTTTCAAATAAGCTGAGTCCAAGCTTGTCGTCAAAGCTCGAGCAAGAGCTACACTTGTTTAAGTTTTTAAATCTCTTTTCGAGCCATTTTTACTTTAACCGGAGCTTGACCGGTGACATATGCTATTAGCTCGGGGGTCTGCTCATGACTAATCATTTCCATGACAGGTATTAACGAACTAAAGTTATACTCGAGCTTGGATTGTTATTCTCATTATGGGAAATTTTCAGATTAAAATAATGAAATCTCTACTGCATTACAAAGCATTAGAAACTTCTCAACATGAAAGTTTTAAAATATTAAATTTACACACTTACTTATTGTGGAATTATGTCTTACCCTACAACTAATGTAATTAATAAAACACTCATTACATAAAAATACAATTAGTAAAACAACGGATACAAATGAAGAAAGCTACTAACTAATTTAAACACCTAAAACTAATGTAACTAATGAAACACCCTTTACATGAAAAATGCAACTAATAAAACAAATAGTACAAATGATGAAAGCTACTAACTAATGTGGTTATCACTAATTTGACATGATACAAACCAACTATATATTTTCTAGTTTTACAATCATTTATTTTACCCAAAGCATAATGACCCTTTAACCACCTTAATATTTTTAAGAGTAATGGCCATATGTTTTATTTTTTCTCTTTATCACCGTTATGTTATCTTTCTCATCTTCATATTAGTATCGTAAGAAAAAATGGTCGAATACATATTAACTCAATAATACTATCCGTATTCGTCATGAAAACATATACTCAGAAAATATTAGTCGCCGAAAATTTTAATTACAGGATACCCGCTGCCGCAATGTGCGGGGTAGCCTGCTCGTATATACAGTCCATAAATATATACACTTTTACGTATATGTTGTACTCCCTCCTTTCCAATATTATTGTCTATATTTCTTCGAGTTATCACAAATTAACTCTCCACTACTAAAAATAGGTAAGGAAATTTTGTCGAGTTTACCATATAACCCTTACTTGAAATTATTAGATAGGTATAAAATTTAAAGGAAGCAAGGATTAATTAGATTGGTATAAATTTGTCATTCTGCAAAAAGTAAAAAAGAAAGCAGTAATATTATGTTTTTAATCAATTGTATTTTTTTCTGTCTTATTTTGGAACGGAGAGAGAGTATATAATGCTTGGTTAAACTCATTTACGCTCTTAATCCTAAGTGGTCATTGTAAACGAAGCTCAGGCTTGAGCACATTTATTTCTTGAGACAAAAACTAGAATTAAGTGTAGAGCCATAAAGGGA
Source organism: Chrysanthemum seticuspe (assembly GCA_019973895.1). Taxonomy (NCBI): domain Eukaryota; kingdom Viridiplantae; phylum Streptophyta; class Magnoliopsida; order Asterales; family Asteraceae; genus Chrysanthemum; species Chrysanthemum seticuspe. The sequence goes on along the minus strand of BPTQ01000006.1, from coordinate 231,534,117 downwards.
GGTTAAATATGTTGTTTACAACCCATTGTAAATATTTCTTGAGAAAGAAGTTACGTTTTCATCATATTAATGTACATATGAATTACTCTATTATACATTAGGCGTGCAAACGACTTTGTTTTGGGTGAAAAAGGAACGAAACGACGTCTTTTTTTTGCTGCAGCAAGTCGTTTTGTTGTTTCGTACATGCCGTTTGGTATTTTGTTTGGCCATTTTCGTTTTTGGCTTGTAATTAGGTCAGCAGATGTTATTTAATGGCCCCTTTTCATCATAAACTAGCCTGGTTTCGTCATAAACTAGGCATCGAGATTTGGCAGTGCACTGAGAACGCATTCCATGTGTCTTCTTCTGTACATAACAGATGCACGATTCAGATCTCTCTCTATGCATATCTCTCTCTCTCTCTCCCTAAATATACACACATTGGTTTGGTTAGATATGAAGGAATGGTGGTTTTTGGTGATTTCGGTGCTTCAGATATTGAGGTAGAACTGGTTCTTCCAGATTTCTCTTTTCAAGATTTTGGGTGGTGCTAAACAAACTAAATTGGCAGTTGTATCGCAACAGCCCCAATTTGGTAAATGCAACAGAATTCAAACTGGGTGTTACTCGACGGTATGACATGTAGCAACCCGTAAATTTTCATAAAGTGAAATGACTATTTTACCCTTAGACTTCTTAAAAGTTGACCTTGACTTTGATTTTTGACTATTTGAATTTTACCTTAACGTAAAAGCAAATACTGTAACTGGTAATTTTTCCCAAGTTAAATAATTCACTCTATTTTGGATTATTACACTCTGAACATTTTAGTTCACCTTTGGCTATAAATAATTATTTAAAGTTGTTACTTTATTAATTATGAAAGTTTAACCGTGTATTTCCTCATGGTCTACACAAGATTACGATAAGTCTAGGTGTTCAAAATACTCTATTTTCACCAATAGTCGTATTTTATATCTCACTTTATTATTTTTACGTAAACATTTTACTCTTTAGGTAATACGCGTGCGTGAACCTACGTTATTAGGTTTAACAACATAGACGCACCCCATTAGACTTATCACACTTTTAATATACTTAGTTGGAGTATATTGATAAGTTTTGACATTTTTGTAAGTATTATATTTTTACGTTACCCGGTTTTAAGTTTCGTGACTTAAGGGCTTAACATTACTAATTACCGGGACCAAACTATACCATGTAAGTTAATAATTATAACAAAAAGACACACACCTCACCACCACACCAAGAGGTGGCGTTCATACATGACTAACCAAGGCCATGTGGCCTTAGTTAATCACTCTTGATCTCATTACAAGACACATGTCCTCGAGTGAAGTATATACATCTTTACTTTAACTTCATTCCAAAGTAAACTCATGCAAATCAAAGTAAAACTTTCACAATCTCTTTTGTCTTCCTCTTGGTGTCGTACACCATCAATCACACATAACCATCATTGTTTTTATTCAAGCTTCAAGTTATACAAGAAAGATGAAGGCCATAGTGATTGCTACATAGTCCTTGTGATGTTTTCATGATCCCCTGGCTTAATTAGAAGGTTTAGGGGCTGAGTAAAAAGGGTTAATACAAGTATTACATAAGGTTAAAGTAAGCTTGGGTTAAAAATTTAAGAAGGGTTAAAGATTTGAAGTGGTTAAAGGTTGAATTGTTCTTGTGGTACTAGTAACTTTTCATCCTATCCTTTGTAAGATTTGAATTTATTTTCATATTCATTCAATATGGTTGTAATAATCTATATAATTATTTGATGTAATTTGATATAAGTAGTATATGTAATATGGCTTAATTGATGTTGTACATGAGGTTGTGACCATGAAAACAAGCTAAAACAAGTCATAGGTAAGTTCTATGAACCTAAATTCTACAACAGTCCCAAAGATGGATTTAACTGATCATCTCAGTAAACATTGAGGTTAATTAAATAAGATATTATTGTAGATCTATGTCTTATGGTCGTTTCCCGGGTGGCGCACCTCATAACTCATCCCGATGAGTAATTAAGAGCCAAAATGGCAAAACATGTCAAAATCTGCACACCTGATTTCATTTGAGAAACGCCTATTGTTCTGTTCATTTCTGGAAGTCGACTCAGTTTTATGAAATGTAGAAAAGACCTAAAATTGAAGTTTGGCGAAAGCCGCGCGTCAAAACAAGTTGTAGAACCCAACTTATGATCATTTTGGCAGGACTGAATGTGCAGCCAAACTTTCTGCAATGAAATATAAGTAATTACTTGTAATTAGACTATTGATATAAGCAAACTTTGAACTTTGAACTTGATTAAGCTTTATAAGCTGTTAGAGAATCTAAAAATATGAACTTGAGCTTTTGAATCACTTAAAAAGGACTTGTGGTTAAAAAGTTATGCCTAGTTAAGTTTTACTAGATGAAATTATGGTGCTGGAACAAAAGCTTGCTGATACGATTTTAAATCATGATTTTGACCCTTTTCTGGTCCGAATCAGCAAAAGTGTAAAGCATAAAAGTTTCTCAGAATGATGTTTTCTACAAAACCTCAGGTGCACATAAACAGAAAGTAAACAGAAAATTCTAAAAACTACAAAAACTAAACTGACCTGTGTTGACTAAAAAACAACCCTAGTGAGAAACTTTAAGTGATATATTGATCATTTGAGGCTAATATAAACCCAAGATTAAGTCAAGATTGTTGTCTTAAGGTTATCTAACTTAGACACATCCTTAATATGGTATTGATTATTATTTTTTAAACATATTTAGCCGCACGGCTAGTTTGGGCTTAATGACCCGAAACTTGTTTTAAAAAATGGTTCATAGACTTTGCTAGACTTTGACAAACTAAGTAAATGACCATATGTCATGTTAAACTACTTCACGACCTCTTGATTTTGATAAGCGCGAACGATGGTACGAGGTTATTTATAAAAGGGCTATAAGCAAAACAACACTTAAGGGATACTTTAACTTAAGGATTTATGTACAACATCATAAGCCAACAAACTACATATACTTGTATACTTATATCGTACACTATACTAAAACGCGATTACTATACTTTCGTAGGTAATCGTTAAAGATCATGATCTTTTCATACTCTACCGTTGATAAACATTATATCGTTACACTCCACTGCTGATCACCACAGTGAGTTCATAGCTCCACTTTCTATTACTTAATTGTTTTACAAACCCTTGGGGAGATACATGCTATATTTTAAACCGAACACATTGCTTTTAAATTATATGCTTATCTGATTGTGTTATTAGCACTAAGTTACCGCATTTGTCAAACATAAGTCCCTAAAGCATGAACCATTAATCACTAGAGAGAGTGAGCACGAATATTGTGAATAGATCTATTGGGATTGACGAATCCCATTTGTGTTGGCCCCGTTAAAGGCAAACAAACGCATTATATTTGAGTAACATTAGGTAAAAACAACAATTTTACCTATTAGGGCTGGTACCAACAATTTCACCAATTAATATTGGAACACGTTAACGCCTTGGTTGCATGAGCTTAGTGAAATACTAAAGCGGGCTCAAGTATCACATACTTGAGGTAGCCGTATAAAACAAAAGAGGGCTCAAGTATCACATACTTGAGGCAGCCGTATCAAACAAAAGCGGGCTCAAGTATCATACACTTGAGGCAGCCGTACCAAGCATCAAAGCGTACCAAACAATAATAACTGTTTTGTTTTCAAACCATTGGTGTGAGTCTAATTAACTCACACTACCAACATAATGTGTTCAACCATTAAACAAACTCTATGAATTTCACTCAACCTTTGTGTTGACAGTTTTAAGCATGTATTTCAGGTCCATGATGTCGGAGGCTGGCACGGAGGGGCAAGGACAAAATCAAGAAGGCTATAATTATTTTATCATTAAGTAAAGACATCAAAAGACTTTATATTGATGCATTTTTGTAAACAATGGAACCAACTGGGACCTATTTTGTAAACTCTGATATATATTTCTATAATTTGAATGACAAATCCTTTTTAAACGACTCCTTTAGAGATCATTTTCTATTATTATGACTGTTGTGCCATCGAGTAACACCCAATTTGGATTCCGCTTCATATCATGAAATTGGGGGTGTTACATGACAGTTATAACAATAGAGAATGAGCTCAAATTGAGTCGTTTTTTAAAAGAATTATCATTCAATTTATTGAAATATCAGAGTATACAAAAATGAAGTCCCAGTAGTTTCATGTTTACATAATACATATGTTTTTGAATGATAATAAAATTTATATCCATCTTGAGTATCCGTGCCCTTCCTTTCCACCCTCGTGCATTATGGACCTGAGATAAAACATGTTTAAAACAGTCAACACAAAGGTTGAGTGAAATCCATAGGTTTATAGTTAAATTTTTGAACACAATATTTTGTTGTTTAGCATATTGTAGGTTACATTGTTATACACCCATAGTTTGAAAACAAAATAATAATTATTATTGCACTAAGCTCATAATTTGTCGTTATATCTAATGGTTAACCTAATGGTTAACCTTGTACCAACAGAAATTGACATAATCGTAATGGTTAACCTCATGGTTAACCTCGTACCAATATAAATTGACGTAATCGTTTTAATGGTGGCCCTAATAGGTGATAGGTCGTTATACCTAGCATGAGACCTCGTACAAATAGAAATTGGCATAGTCGTTTTGGTTAACCTAATGGTTGACCTCGTACCAATAGAAATTGACATAATCATAATGGTTAACCTCTAGCTTTACCTCGTACAAATAGAAATTGGTGTAATCGTTTTAATTGTGGCCCTAATAGGTAATATGTCATTATACCTAGCAGGATACCTCTTACCAATAGAAATGGGCATAATCGTTCTGGTTAACCTAATGGTTTGACCTCGTACCAATAGAAATTGGCAAAATCGTTCTGGTTGACCTCGTACCAATAGAAATTGACATAATCATTCTAATGGTGGCCCTAATAGGTAAAATGCCGTTATACCTAATGAGATACCTCGTATTACCTAGTGCAAATATAATACTCGGATAGCATATATGTTGGGAATTTATAAAAGATAGTTTGTACTGCCAAGGTTAAGGGTTAGTACTGTTAGCCTTAATTGTGGACTGCGAGAAGATTATACTAGCAGTACAAACTGCCAGTACAATTAGTTAGTACTGCTTATAAGATTTTGTATAGCTGGTTAGATAATTATAGAAAAGATTCTATAAGATGTATCTTGTGTAGAAAGTTGTTGTAAACCTAATAGGACTCCTTAGACTATAAAAGGAGGTCTTAGGTTAGATTTAGAGTATGAGTGATTCTAAGAGTCGACCACTTCAAGGTTTTGTAACCCTAATACTTTTGAGTATCCGTATAATATATTGAAGTGTTTTGTGAGAAACAAACTTTGTTTAAGTATTCTCTTTTTCATTAAACACTAGATTCCACATATTGTTTAGTCTTTGTTACAAGACAACTTGCTATATTATTGTTTGTGTTAGATATATCTAGCTCAATCAACTTGATCAATTGCTTAACTGGGATCAACAAGTGGTATTAGAGCTTGTGATCTAGAAACTGTGATATAAGAGAATTAGTGTTCAAACTACTACCAAAGTCATGGAAGATTCAACACACATGGTAACTGCATCAAAGGTGCCTATGCTGAAGACAGGAGAGTATGAACTCTAGAGGTTAAGAATGCAACAGTACCTTAAGATGTTGGACTACTCTATGTGGGACATCATCCATAAGGGTGATTCACTACCTGCTAAGGGTGCTAATGGGACTGATGTACCCATCAAATCTATTGAAGACAAAGCTCAGAGAAGACTGGAGATTATGACTCATAGTATCCTTCTGATGGGATTACCTAATGAGTACCAGTTAAGCTTCTGTGAGAATGAAGATGCCAAATCTTTGTGGGATGGTATAGAACAAAGGTTTGGTGGGAATGATGCAACTAAGAAATAAAGGAAGAATCTTCTGAAGCATCAGTTTGAAAAATTTGTTGCTCTAAGTAATGAAGGTATTGATCAGACACGTGACAAACTGCAGAAACTTGTGAGTCAACTTGCACTCATGAAAGCTGCAATTCCTCAAGAAGACATCTATCTAAGATTTCTGAGAAGTCTAGCACCAGAATGGAGCATGCATACTGTGGTTTGGAGGAACAAAGAATGTAAAACCCTAAAAATACAGAAAATGTTAAAAGACTATTTTGCCTCTAATTTAAAATTTACAAAATACGTAAAATATGTCAAGCTTATTAAATGAAATTCTAATATAACTTGTAAAAGATTATAAAGCCTAATGTGCAAAATAAATAAAGTCGACACTTACGTCAAAAAAATTTACATCACACGTTTAATATTTGTACATGGGCCGAAATTACCTAAATAACATTAGCTTAACTCAAGCCCATAAAATATTGGATCAAGCCCTTGTTTTTCTCTCTTTAATCTCTGCATAACCGAAACCCACATATCCCTTCCCCCTTCTTTTTCTTTTTACGTTCCACAACAAAGAAAATCACTCCTAAACCCTAAATACAAAAAGTGACGGCAAGGTTTTTCTGTATCTCTTCCATACGATCACCAAGGCAAGCAAATGAGGTTTTGGTCGTGGGTTTTGAAGGGGTTGCTGTCGTGGGTTCACTAGGGCTAAAGGGATTGGTTTTGTTCCGTTTGATCTTGTGTTTCTTCCTCGTTCACGACTGCAAAAAGGGTACCATCATCATCTCGAATTTTCTTTTGTTTTCTGATCTAGTCGTGAGGCTTAGTCTTTCATGCGTATGCTACTTAATATATTACATAAAACAATAATCATGGCTATGTAAAAATCAAGTGAAAAGGGTTACATAAAATCATAAATAAAACCCTATATATGGCAAATAAAAGAGTGCTTGGAATTGGTCTATGAATCTGCTTTTGAAACCTCTCGACATGCATGTGCTTTCTTTTGTTTTGTCAAGCTAAAGTGGGATTTAAATCGTGTGTTTACACTTGGTACTATTTGGGTCGAATGGTACAAGGTGTGGGGTTTCGTTTGATGTGTTAATGGGACGCTTGTAAACTGTTTTGGGTGAGGGAATGGCTCGACACAACTAAAGTATTCCTGAGGGGTCGTGTTAGCTCGTACTAATCAGGTTGTGTAGCTTACATGGGTCATGGGTGCGTTTGGGTAGGTAAAACATATGCTTATAATGGTTTTAATAGGCCCTAAAACTGGACAGTATCATATGTCGAATTTGTGTGTGTCATAGATCAAGTTTTATAAGTGATATAATCTGGGTTTTTATTGGAAAAGTTTATTTTATGTCTTAGTTAAGTTTTCCAAGTGGTTTGGTCGAATTTGGAGTTGTCTAAGTCGTATTTTTAAATTTTACAAGATCAAGTGTCAAAGCTGAGAAAACGGGTCTGAAATTTAGTTGGATTGTTTGAGTTTTAATTTTCAAACCATAAAGAATTGGGAGCTCTCCTTTTACAGGAGTGACATCTAGGATATAAATGAATTTCTGGGAGTTTTGGGAATTTTTCCAAGGTGTCTAAACAGGTCCAATAAGCGTAAACTTTTAAGGTGTATTTTCTGACCACTTTCTGGACCGGTCTGGTCTTGTGATTTTCTATAGGACATTTTACTTGAAATTAGAACCCCCCAATTTTTGGAGAGCCTTTTACCTCATATGGGAACCCCTGGGATTTTACTTGATTTCATTTGAGCTAAGTAAGTATTTTATAAAAATCGTTAAAGTCTGGTCCAAATATGAGTTTAAGAAAATGAAAGATAAAACATGATATCAATAAGTAACACACTTACAAAGGCATAAGAAGCTTATAAAAGGAGCTAATAAGTATTATACGAATCGTAATCCGTGTAGATTCATTGAAGAAGACGTGGCGTCGTATCTTCGTGTTCGTTCATTCATTTGATTTTCCCTCATTTGCGTTAAGGTACAGATATTCTGACCTTTTTAGTAAAGGTTTTCTCATGCTCTCCTTGTCTTGTCATTTCCTTATGCTTATTAGGATTCCCTATGCCATTGCTATGATTCCCTTCTGTTTATGTGAATCTCTGTTTGTCTGAACTTCTGTTTGTTGAACCTTGCTATGTTTGAGTATGAACTTCTGATTATGAACTTCTGATTATGAACTTCTGATTATGAACATCTGATTATGAACCTCTGATTATGAACGTATGATATGTGACTGTGATATGAACCTTTGATTTTTGAACATTTGATATGAACCCTTTCTGATTTGTTTGATCCGTTGCTTATCTGAAATCTCTGTTTATTGAACCATGAAACATCTGATTTGAACTTATGATATGAAAACTCCGATTTGTAAATCTGTTTGACCTTTATGATGAATTATGATCTGTGTCATTTATGACAATCTGTTTGACCTAAGATAGTTTGACACCCGAGCCAAATATTTCACTAGTCATGGGGGTTCCATGTCCGTGTCAGTGATGCACCTCTGACATGACTCTAGGGCAGTAGAGTGATGTTCTGCCACGTCCCTTATCTGTTATCTGTTATGAGCTCGAATTATGTTATATGGCCAATATCTGTCTGTGGGGCGTATGGATGCATCCTAGATCTGATATGTTATCTGATATGATTTGTCTGGTGAATGATGTCGTGTGCAATACGCGTCTTCACAAGTTCTGGGAGCTAGCTACTCCATTTGTTATTGAGGTCTCCCCTCATATTATATAAGGTATTCCGAGGTCACCCCTCTGAATAAGAAAGTTACTTCTGATATGATATGTTCTGGGCTCGTGGTAGATAACTAAATCTGTATCTGTTATTTTTGTGTTAGATATTCTGTTTATGATTCCGTATTTGTCAATGTTTCCATTTACATACTGAATTATTATATGTTTATTGAATGTGTTTATGCTTTGACATGTTTATGTGACTACTGTTTGCCATGCAAGGATATGATTAATATGCTTAAATGTGATTCGCATGTTGTCATCTGATTATATGTTAGTTTACCATTATGTAACCTTGTTGATCTGTATGATGATTATGCTACTGTATAATTGATTGTTCTGTAAGTTCATTATGTATAATTGTTTAGATAATTCGTGAACTTTGATTATCCGTTGGTGTTCGTATCTGCTTATGTTGTTTGATCTGCCATGTTTAAATTCTGTCTATACTAAAGTTTGATCTGGGAAATGGTTTAACTTATGATATCTGACTTGATAACTTGCTATTTGCTATGCTATGTCTTTTGCTTATTTAGTTATAGTTTCCTACTGTGTTTTCTATTTGTATGTGTGACTGCCACGTTTGACTACTATTGTTCCGCTGCTACGATATTGGATAAGTGTGTTAAATGTAGATTAATTGACTTGTGTAAAGGACATGTTTACTTCTAGTACTTGTTTCTGCTAGCTTTAGGTATTTCGTTTGACTTATATGTACTTAAATTGCCTGATTCATTAATTGCATGTTGATTATGATGTGCTTCAGTTTGTGTCATCAATATGCTATGTGTTTGTTCTTATTTGTTGTTTGTTCTTCCGGATTTCTGTATGATTGTGTTTCCGCAAAATCCTCAATGATTCATTGATCTCATTCCGTTGTGAATTCGTTATTCGTTTCTTTGTTTTATTTCGTATTTCTATTTTGTTTAGTTTTCGATTCTGTTATATCTGTTCACTGGGCTTTGTAAGCTCAGCCGCATTTTCTTTTCCTGCGGCAGGTATTAGCATTCAAGATGAGCTTATGGGATAGCTGATCTGGGTTGAGAGTAGAGCTGAGAGCAAGATTTGAAAATAGGGATCTTAGATTTATTTTGATTATTAAGTTATTTATATTTTCTTTTGTAAGTTTTGTAAAGGCTTCCGCTATTGTATAGTATTTTAAGGTTCTGATATGAAGCTGTATTTGTGACATCTTTGCCCTTGTCGGGTTGGGGTGTTAAAAAGAAGGTCTTGATAAGCTGACCTTAGATGATTTATACAATAATCTGAAAGTGTATGAATCTGAAGTTAAGGGGACACCCAGTTCAACTCCTGGCACACAAAACCTAACTTTTGTGTCCTTAAAAGGGTCAGACAGTCATCAGGAAACTCATTCTACTGCTATCACAACAGTTTCTACTGCTAGTGATAACATAAACGATGCTGTTATTTGTGCTTTCTTGGCTGATCTTACTACCAGTACACATGTAGTAAATCAGGATTTGGAGCAGATCGACCCTGATGATCAGGAAGAAATTGATATTAAGTGGCAAATGGCTATGTTGACTATGAGGGCAAGAATATTTTTGAAGAAGAAGACTGGAAGAGAGCTCAAGTTCAAGGCATAGAACACTGCAAGATTTGACAAATCCAAGATTGAGTGCTACAACTGTCAGAGAAAGGGACACTTTGCCAGAGAGTGTAGGGCTCCTAAGAAGATTGGGGACACCCCAAAGAGGATTCCTATTGAAGATGCTAAGACCACTACAGCTTTGGTGTCCTGTGATGGTCTAGGGGAGTATGACTGGAGTGATCAGACTGAAGATGGACCTAATTTTGCTCTAATGGCCTATGCTTCTTCATCGTCTAGTTCTGATTATGAGGTATCTAATGAATCCGGTTGTTCTTATAAATCTTGTGTAGATACTTTAGAAGATCATAAGGCTAGGAATGAGAGTTTAAGAGAAGAAGTTGAGAAACTGAAATTAGATAACTTAGAATATAAAGTTGGTCTAAAATCAGTTGAACAAAAACTAGAATATCTTAAATAAAATGAGCTAGAGTATGTGGATAAGATAGCTATTCTAGAAGCTCATATTTTTAAGAAAGACTGTGAAATTAATGTTCTCAATCAAAAACTAGAAAAAGCTTCACAGGAAAAAGATGTTGCCTTAGCTGAAAAAGAAAAACACATAGTTACAGAGGATAAACTTCAGTTTGCATCTGATCTTATGAACAAGTATATTGAGAGTCATTTAATGAGAAAAGGTAATGGCTTAGGATACAATGAAGTAGCTCCTCCACTTTTAAGTTCTTATGCCCCCCCCCCAAGCAAAGAAATCTCCTTCATAGGAGAAGTAGGAAGCACAACTGTAGGAGTCTAGTGAGAACAACCATGACACACTTAAGGTTAAGAAACAGTCATCTGATGCCCCAATTATTGAAGATAGGACATCACATAGTGATGAGGAAAAGGTTGAGTCAACACCTAAGCATATTAAGGTAGAAAAACCTAAAACAGTTAAACATGTTAGGTTTGTAAACCTTTCTTAGGTGCAAGCATCTCTAGGAAGGTAGTTGAGTATACTGAGAAGCCTAAAGAGATGTCTAGAAGGCAAAATAATAGGCCAAGAGGTAACCAAAGAAATTGGAACAACCTAATAACTTAAAAATTAGGTGATGACTTTACAATGGTTAAAAAGGCTTGTTATAACTGTGGTAGTTTTGAGCATTTGCAGGAAAAATGTTTTTACTACAGAAAACCTTCAAGGAACTAAAACAGAAGGGTGAATCACAAAAAGTTTTCTAAACAAACTCACCCTCATGATAGCAAACAAATGGTTCCAAGGACAGTATTGATGAGATCAGGTGCAACTAGATCTATTACTACTGTTCTTCCAAATAAACAAAGGTCTTTTAAAAAACGAACAGACGTTTGTACTGCTAAGGCAAAAGTAGTTTCTACTGTTGTGCCAAAAGTGATAACAGACACTGTATTGGGCAATCATTTTTATGCTGTAATGGCCTCAGCTTGCTGGGTCTGGAAACCAAAAATAAAGGTTTTAGATCATGTTTCCAGAAACAATAGTGCATCAATGGATTTAAAACGCTTTGACTATGTTGATGCACAAGGCAGACCCAGCTTGGGTCCCCAAGAGAAACCGATTCTCTTCTTTTATGTGCAGGGCAACTTACAGGTGGAGCTAAAGGATAAAGCATTTTTTGACAGTGGTTGCTCTGGACATATGACTGGTGATATGTCCAATCTGGAGGATTTTGAAGCTATAGATGGTGGATATGTTGCTTTTGGGAATGACCCCAAAGGAGGGAAGATTGTGGCGAATTATACGTTTGAGGTGATAAGACAAAAAGGATGAAACAAGAAGGACTGAAAGTGACAAAGGGATAAACTTCAAAGAAAAAGGATGGACAAACGAATAAAAGCTAAGGTAGATGGTAAGAAGATTAGGATATCTGAATCTTCATTAAGGAGGCATCTCCACTTGGAAGATGAGGATGGAATTTTTGACTTACCAAATACTGTAATTTTTCATCACCTATCCAGAATGGGATACGATACAACTAATCAAAAACTGACTTTTCAAAAAGGTTGTTTCTCCTTACAATGGAGGTTTTACTACACACACTTCTTCACTGTTTGAGTCCTAAGAAAACCTCTTGGGAGCAATTCAGTAGCAATATTGATCTCATCTGTTTATCAACTGGAAGGATTTACAACTTTTCTAAACTAATTTTTGACAATATGGTGAAGAATATGGATTCCAAAACAAAATTTCTTATGTACCCAAGATTTATTGCAATGATTTTGAAGAAAAGCAAGCTACTCACCAATGAAGAAACTTTTCCAACACCTTGTTTGCAACAAAAACTTTTTGAAAATATGTCTATGGCATCAAGGTTGTTTAATGGGGTGGCAGTTCTTTTATTTCCTAACATGATTGTGCAGGTATAGGGTGAAGGATCAAAAATCCCAGCTAAGTCCCAACACACACCCATTGTTGTTCCAAATGTAACCTATACACCACCTGTTAGCTTAATAAATAAGTGTGCTTACATAAGAATTTATATGATTATCTTTTGTGCATATTCATATATTACACGTAGCTTCGGTAGAAACATTTTCTCGCATACATGTTTCTCTTTCGTCTAAAGTCGAGATTTATAAACTTTGTGTTTTATTTCATTTAATCCAAAAATCATATCTTTCTAATAATAAAACAAAACACAAATCTCAAAAATTCCTCCTTTCCTATAAATCTCACTCCGACGTCCACTCCACCAAATCCTCACTTTTTCAAATCTTCCACTTTCAAAAATTACCTCTCATTCAAAACTTCATCTTCCTCCTCATCTCATCTCATTTCAAACCAAAACCAAGAAGGTTCTTCATCAACATGGTTTACATCGCCCTTGTACTCATCGCCTTACCACTCATCGCTCTCGTGTTCCCTATGATGAAGTTCTCGTATGGAGACATATACTTTTTGTTGTTAATCTACATTGGTGTTTTATACCCAATCCTTTGTATCGTTCTTAGCATTGAAATGAAATATTACTAATACTTTAGTTTATTTTTGTTTCTCATTTCTTTTACTTTATATCTTTCGTATTTTCCGTCTTAAGATACATTAGAAATCGATAATACAAGCTAGGAGTAAATGTTGGGTAACATACATATCTTGGTATAAAACTATAAAGATGCAATAACCTATGTTTTTATCAAAACCCTTTTTCTGTCACTACAGATCCACGGATCCCTGTAGTTCTACTAGCCGGATCCCTTTGCGAAGGGAACCGTCCTTTTGGAAAACAGTTTTTCATGCAACATAAAAACCTAAAAGAAACATTCCACTAGAATGTCAAACATAAAATGAGTTAATTATCATTGTTAATAAATATCTAGTAAAAACGTTAGAAAGTCATTGTTTGGCCTTAAACATCTCATCTTATTGACTCTTCTTTTCTATAGGCCTTGCTATGTCGCATGAGTATGAGTTCTATTTTTCACTCACTTACGTCTACACCCCTAACATCTCTCTTGAGCCCAACACACCTGGCAATCATGTCCGTGGGTTCAATAATCTCGAAACACGTCACTTCCATGAAGGACGTATTGTCGACACTCCTCTACAATACGAAGAAGGTATCAATACCTCCTTCCGAACCATAGGACTAGAATGTCTTCTCGTAATTAACGAGAAAATATGTCCAATGTTTGTATTGGAATTCTTCCGTCAAGTTGAACTCGTTCGTAACGAGGATCGCTCTCTATCTCTTTGGTTTTGGATCAAAAACCAAAATTTTGTTTTAACCCTTGGGCAATTTGCTCACATCCTCCGAATTCCAAATCATGGACAATGTGCCTTCACTGAAGATTGGTATCTTGATTCTCTCTTCAACTTTCATGAAGAAAATAGTCCACATTGTTCACACATACCTTCCCCGCAAGACTTGACTCGTACGATATGCCAACCTCGACCCTATTACTCCGATCCAAAAATTATCTATACACGGGATATTCGAGAAGAGTACAAGGCTCTCGCACTCATCCTACATGAAAATGTTTGGAGTCTTAGGCGAAATCGAGAAATCCTTCTCGCTTGTTGTGCTCACATAATGTATTGTTTGCTAACACAACAACCATACAATCTTGCCTACTTCTTCCCTAGGCGAATTGTAAATCTTCAAGGCTCCAAGAATAAACTAATCCCTTATGGAATATTCTTAACACGCCTTTATCATCACATCATGTACTTCCACCCTCAATTTCAAAGTCCGTTGTATGTGCTTGTGAACAAGATGATGGAACCATTAAACACATCTTTCATGAAGACTTTCTTCATTCCTCAATTGCCAAACACTCATCAACCATTTGATGATCCATCTAGCGAAAACGCTCAAGGAACTTTCTTTCAAAATAGGGTCAATCCTTAGTATTCATGCTCTATCAATGTAATGTAATTTCCTTCATGAAATAAAACATTTAACATTTGATATCTCCACTATATTAGTGTTAGAACTTCTTAGAAAACACTAACTATAAAATATGATGCCTTGTGCAACCCTCGCATACCTTTTGTAAAGGTTCTGTTTAGCAGAGAGACGGATCCCAAAGTTTGCGCTAGACGGATCCTTACTCTTAGGGAACCGTGGGATCCGGCAAACAGAAATGCAGTTGCAATCATTATATTTCAAAACATGTCTTTAGATCACTTCACACTAAGCTAAACATAGTGTCTTAGGACAAATTGAGTCATTATCAAGCTGAGAAAAAGTTTCATACTCACACATAACTCACTTAGATCACACTCACGGCGCTTGTAGATCTATCGTTTCATCAAAACTCATTACTCTTATACTCACACATGATCCCTTACATGTTAATACATCAAGCTTTAGAAATCTTTCAATTTTTGCAAATTGATCGTAGTCATCCCTACCTCAAAATAGGTCGAAATGGGTCAAATTCTAGCTTTTCCATCTTAAGCTTTTAGGATATCCTCCAAAACATTATCTTAAGTTACTATCTGGTCTCTAGGACCATTTAGCTCCATTTGACACTCTCAAGTTTTTAGTGTCGTCTTTGTTCATTCATTGGTACTCATAAAAGTTCCAATTTCTTCCATAAGAGGCAATCATTAGCTACATCACTCATTGCCCTTGAAAGTACCCTTTCATTTAAGATACTTAGGAGGACTGAAACACTCAAGATGGTATGGGCCTTAGATCTTAGAAACATCAATCTTACCCTTTCCTAGCTCCTGAAAGCCGAATCCCTAGGATAAGCCTAAACGGATCCCTCAAAGGAGGGAACCGTGGGATCCGTGTGACAGATTCATGTCAACTCTACCTAAAACAATCATTTCAAGCTCATTTTGCTAACTTGAACACTCCATCTCATCTTAATTAAGCTCCTAGATCAGTACAACTCTGAAGTTGACTCTTGTGCATGCTAATCATCACATTCCAAGGAATCTTAGTGGCTTAACTCTTGAATGCACTTGCCAAATCTCTTAGTCTATAAACCTCATTGTTAGGACTCCTAAAGTCATCATCTTCATCCTCATTTTCAGCACTTAGAAACCTTTACAAACCTCTTTGAATCATTTCATCATGAGGACCACCCAAGAAAATTACTCGTGTTGTACAGGAAATTTCTTCAACCGAATCATCTCCGGTTAAATCCACAAATGCTAGGATTTCTCCTCCATCAACTCAACCAATCAAACCAATCCCAAAAAGGATAGTTCCCACAAAACTACCAATGCCGAACACCACCATACCTCATAAACCAAACAATCCCATTTCCACTAAACCATCACCATTGGTGCCTAGAGCTCTATCATTCACCACTCCACTCTCATCACCACAACTCTATAATCTAGAGGATTTGGCTCCTAGGCCATCTCATCCTCTACCACCGGCAAAATTCTCCTCATTAGGAGGAATAGTGGAACTAAATCAAGGTGTTGAGTCAACACTAGCTCCGGCTTTCTTTTCTCCATCACCATCAAATAATCCCATTTGGATTATGAGAAATCATCAAAGTCAACCACCCGACCACATGGAAGTTGACACCTCTCTACCACCACCATCATTCTTGGTCGAGCCATCTTCGAATGCGCCTCCACCAATCCCTCTCTCGTTTGAGGCTCCTAAACCCGCTTCACTTGATCCTTCACATCAAGCAATTTACTTTCTACCATCACCACTACCTAGCCATGACAAAGATTGCTATCATTGTCAACATGCTGAAATTTTGATACATGAAGTACGTGAAGATCAACGTTTCATGTTTTATCACCTCCTCGAACGTTTCGACGAGATTAAACCTAAACAACTTAAGCTAGAGGATTCTAGTGGTGTCCTAGTATCAAGCACGACTTAGATAGTCTAGTTACTTGAAGTCATGTATTATTCATTTTCTTAGTTTTTAGAGTCATATATATCATATCTCTAGTTTTATTAAATGAAATTACATGATATTTGCTATATTGTTCGGAGTATATGATTATTGGTCTAATACATATCTCATTTTTATGCCAACATCCTTTTGGTACATCACATTTGCTGTATTTTAGCTACAGACAGACGGATCCCTACGTTTTGCCAAGACGGATCCCTCCAAGGAGGGAATCGTGGGATCCGTGCAACAGAAGACTAGTTTTCTACTAACTTGAGTCTTATTTGCAGGAAATTATGCATTATATACTTGTCTTCTAACCTTTGTTTTGTTGATTTTCAATTTACACGTGAAGACTTTGGCACTCTAAGCTAGGGGAGCTTTGTGTCAAATCATTACATTGCAAGATCACTTGCAATATTAGGATTACATTTCATGACGTCCCTTTGCAAAGTTGCAATCATCAAGGGGGAGCATATTCGTCTATTAGACGAAATCTTTTGCACACTTAGTTGCAAATGAAATAGCTTAGTATTTTGTTTACTTGACGCCCTAACAAAGGGATGAACTTGTTAAGGGGGAGTTAAGACGAGAACTCTTCCCGTCACTTGCTCTTTATTTTTATTTTTATTTTTTTCTCCTTCACATGTTTTTCTTAAAACAATGTGTTAGTTCTTTTCCAAAGCTCTTTTTGTTTCTACAAAAAGGGGGAGAAGAAAGTAAAAACTACAAACTCAAACTTTTACGAATTTTAGTTTTTCCTTAAAATATTTATGTTTTGTCATCAACAAAAAGTGGTGGATTGTTAATACAAATAAGCCGTAAAAATATTTATTTATATTTTACGATCTTCTAATGTTTTGTCGATAACAAACGTAAAATTATTTTAACAAAACAAATAAAATACGTAAATGGTTTGAGTCAATAGTTTTCTTACACACTTACGTTTTCACATAAAACACTAAAACAAGCATAAGTGATTTTATGATTTAGTAATACATATGTACAACAACTAGTGTTTACATATTGGGTAAATATATACGTAACTAGTATGTATTATAATGGGTAATATAAATGGGTAGAAACTTAAGTATTTGACTCATTGACTAAATACATTGAATATAGTTGGGTACAACCCAATGTCCATGACCCATACCCATGGAGGTTGACCCATAACCCATTGCATGACATCATGCTTATGTCATATATGGATAATATCCATGACCCACGGTTTTAATCCATGGCCCATAGTTTTAATCCATGAACCATGGACTAGATGCATTGCATCTTATAGATACATTGTATCTACTTAGATACCCATGATCCATAACCCATTACCCATGACCCAAAACCCATGGGCAAAAAGGAGCGTCCCACGGATCCCCAGTAATACACTGGACGGATCCCTCAAGTGAGGGATCCGTGGGATCCATGGAACAGTAGCCATTTTCTCTTTATAAATAGTGAGCCATTTCTTCATTGTTTCTCACCCCTTTCTTACATATTTTCTCTTTGAGTTATAAACTCTCTAACCTCAGATCCAAGTGATCTATGTATGTAGTTTTGTTTTTGTGTGATTCTCTAGGTTCCTCTTAAAGGCGAGATCACCATCTTTTGAAGACGAGCAAGCTTAAGTCCATGAGTTGCCATGCTTCGTTATCATCAAGACTACTGAGGTTCTCTTGTTGATAGTTCTCTTCTTTCTCATAAGAAGTGTAGTGTTGAAGACATTAGTGAAAGATGTCTAAAAGAGTCAAGACGAAGACATTAGTGAAGGGTGTCGATCGTCCGTATTGAAAGCACTAGTGAAGGGTGCTTAGAAGTCAAGGCTAAAGGCATTAGTGAAAGGTGCCTTGAAGATCGAGTCAAAGGCATTAGTGAAAGGTGCCTTGAAGATCGAGTCGAAGGCATTAGTGAAAGGTGCCTAAGGTGTACATTCGATATGGTGTGATTCGATGTACAAGATAGATTAGTATTGGGTCAAAGGATATTGATATCCTTGTTGATGTTGTTAAAAGGAGTAGATCTCATTTGGGGTTAGGTGTTTTGTAGTGTTTGGGTTGTAGTTCCTCCATTGTCATGGAACTCGGTATCTAGCCTAATACCGGATAAAGGGTAGGCGACGTTGTGATAGGTTTGGTTCTACCTCGTGGAAGAACCCGGTATCTAGCCTTGTACCGGATAAAGAGTAGGCAACGTTGTGAAGGCTTCTCCGTCATAAGGAGTTGGTGTCGTGTAGTGTTTACGAACTCTTGAGTAGGTGGCTCGAGGGGTGGAGTAGGGCAAGGAAGGTGTCCTTGTAGCCGAACCACTATAAATACTCGCGTTGTGGTTTTGTGCTTCTTACTCCTTATCTTTTCATTACATACTTATATATGTTGTCTATCAACATCCAACAAACATGTTTAATAGATTGACATAAGTCAATCTAAATAGTTTAAAACCAAGTTTTAATCGGTAAAACTATTCAACCCCCCATTCTAGTTTTCCACATCTTTTTATAAGTTTTCATCCGTTTTTTTACGTAAACAAAAAGACGAAACTGAAAAAAGGGACAAAAACATAAAGATACAGACGAAAACGTAAAATAACAGACGAAAACGTAAAGAAACCGATGAAAACTTAAAAAAAAGGCGAAAACAAAAAAAGGGATGAAAACGTAAAAAAATAGACGAAAATGAAAAAAATGGACGAAAACGTAAATAAACACGCGTAAACGGAAAAAAAATGATGAAAACGTAACGAAACGGACAAACACGTAAAAAAAGAGATGAAAACCAAAAAACGGACGAAAAACGTAAAGAAACAGACGAAAACGTAAAAAAAAGGACGAAAAATTTTAAAAAAACAGATGAAAACGTAAAAAACGGGGGAAAACGTAAAGAAACAGATTAAAACGTAAAAAAAAGGACGAAAACATTACGAAACGGATGAACACTAAAAAAACAGACGAAAACGACCAGGGACAGTATATGCAATTTGGGACAAAAAAGAAGGACGATCTATGTAATTTACTCAAAAAATATGCAACATGGGCATTTTTGCCTGTTTTATACATTCCCAACTGGTTGCCTGTAAACATGCGTGCAAAATGGAACAAAACATAAAAGTACGCAACATAAAATGGAACGGAAATTAGTTCACGTACCAAAACGGTACATTTCGTAGATTTCACGTCTATTGTACGGCCAAAACCCTTAAAGAAATGAAAAAGGTGTTTAATGAAATGGAAAACGAAGTCAGTATGAATGAACGCGAGCTTAAGAGTAATGAGATTGAGAGAAAGAATCTTCATATTCTAAATGATATTTTGATTTCTAGATGTATTGCTCAAGATGTGTTTTACACTGTTAAGAATTATTCCATTACCGCTTCTCAATTTCAAGAAGTGTCAATTGCATTGAAAGTCTCCCTGGATCGTGTCATTGAGTTTGAGACAAAAAAATTCAGAATTGCATGATAAAATCGAAAAAGACGATCATGATAACATGGTCAAGCATTTTTCTAAATTGGAAGTTGAATTTCTTGGTTTACTATTAAAATATCAACATCTGAAAGAAAACGTTAAAACCTCAAATGTCAAGACATCTTCGGATGCTCCTGAGTTTGATGTAGTTTTTGAAATCAATAAACGTGATGAACATATCCGAGCTCATTATAACACGATCAAAAGGTTGAAAGCCCAAATTTCACAATTGAAAGTTGAAAAGAATGAAGTGACTGGATCCCGTATGCCTCCACCTTTAGATTCTTAGAATTTCCAACTTCAAAACGTTATTGATAACTTGCAAAAGGAAAATGATTGTTTTAAAGCTGAAATTTGAAAAGTTGATGATCAAAACAAAGAGTTATGTGATTAATTAAAAGTTAATCATGAAAAACACATTGAAAAGATAACTTCTTTGCTTAACGATATTGAGAATCTAAAGCGTGAGGTGAAAGGAAAATTGCCAATCCCTAATTGCAAATATTCTGTTCAAAAGGTTTCTCCCTGTGATAAGTATGCTATTGATATGTTATATATTCCCCCTCCTATTAGGAATAATGCACTTGCACATAAAGCATATCTCTCATACCTTAAGGATAGTTTAAAGGGTCTCCGTGAGATTGTTGAAGATGATAGAATAGAAAAACCTATTGATAGTGCAATCGCCTATGCCTGTATTGATGCCAACGATCTCAGGAACTCCTAGAATATGTAATTGTCAAAAGTCCGAAATCTAGTAATAGGCGAGATAGAATAGCTGCACCAAGTTCGATGCCTAAAATTAAGAATGTGACTTTTAATGTGCCTCACAAAGTTTCAGATCCCAGCACTTCTAGACCACTAATGCAAAGAGTAGTATCACCAACTAATATTCCCGTCGTTCCTTCTACAGGAATAATCAGTGACACTAAAGTTTGCGGGTCAAAGCCTTCAGGAAATACAATGCAAGATAGGACCATGCGAGCCAAGAGTGTTGAAGAAAATAAAGTAGAAGAACACCCTAGGAAGAATAAGTTTGAATTGAATAAAATGAATCGTGTTGATTCTAGTATTAGCTATAAGCGTACTGTAATTAATTCGAATTCTGCTACTATTTGCAAGACATATAATGAATGTTTGGTTTGTAGTATTAATCATGAATGTGTTGTGAATGAGATGAAAAATGTTGTTAAATCTCCAATAAAAAATGTAGGAAATGCCAAACAGGTTTGTAACATCCCGCCTACTAAGACCATAATATTGTCCGCTTTACCCCGCAGGCTCACGGCTTTGTTTTTGTGGCCTCATGTGAAGACTTCCCGGCAGGTCACCCAAGCCAATACTACTCTCACATCAGCACGCTTAACTGCCAGTTCCTAAGAACTCCAATCGCAGTAGACCACAAAACGCGTTGTGTCATTGTAAGGCGAATATTATCTTATGAGCCCAGCATCTCTCCAGGCCACATCCAATGTGGGATTTGCCTAGGGTATTACAATCACCCCCTTAGGGACTCATCGTCCTCGATGAGGTTTGCCCCCCCTTAGTTGAGATTAGTATGTACATGTGCTATGATTCATTCTTGATAGAGCAAAATATCGAGGCGAAAATTCAAGAACGATAAATGTACATCAACAGATAACATATACTGTATATTTTTCTTGTAACATCCCGCCTACTCAGACCACAATATTGTCCGCTTTGCCCGCAGGCTCACGGCTTTGTTTTTGTGGCCTCATTTGAAGACTTCCCCGGTGGGTCACCCAAGCCAGTACTACTCTCACATGAGCACGCTTAATTGCCAGTTCCTAAGAACTCCACCCGCAGTAGACCGCAAAACGTGTTGTGTCATTGTAAGGCGAATGTTATCTTATGAGCCCAACATCTCTCCAGGCCACAACCAATGTGGGATTTGCCTAGGGTGTTACAATCACCCTACTGTAACACCCCGCCTTTTCGGAGCGTTAAACCCTCTAATTTACCTTATATCAGCGGAAGCGTCTACTCTTACCCAGTCTCAAATAATCTCTTGATTCCTAAAAGCAGCTCATTTGGGTTGAAAATTTTAAAAGAGTTTTGGGTCAGCCAAAGGACTAGTGAGAATTTATGGTTTTGACATACAAAACAATTCATATAAAATCAAACTTATAAAATGATCATGCAACTTGTTCAAATCTCATATAAGTGTTATTCAGTTATAGTATATTCTTAATTAATTCAAATACCAACGACTTAATATAAACCAACAATTCAATTTATATCATATTATAACATATACCAACTATTTATATATCCGTTCGATTCAACGGTTCCAACGATTCAACATATACGTGTTCGGTTCAACGATTCCAACAATTCATATTCATACCCGTTCGGTTCAACGGTTCCAACAATATATATTCATACCCGTTCGGTTCAACGGTTCCAACAATTCATATTCATATCCATTCGGTTCAACGGTTCCAACAATTCATATTTATACCCGTTCGGTTCAACGGTTCCAATAAATTCATATTTCACGATTCACAATTCACAATTCACAATTCAACGTTTATATAACTCAACATTTTAAATATAACAATTTACTCAATTTTCACATATTATCAAATACTCAAAACACGTAACAAATAACGATCATTTAAATAAGCCGCATGATAGTACTTCGAATAAAAGTGCAACCCAATTTAAAAGCACATGAAAACTCACCTCAAATCTCTTACTAGCTTTTACGTCGAATATGAACAAAGCCTCCTACAATAATTCCAACAATGCACAATTTCAAATCATGTTCTAAAAGCAGTAATCCTGGTTGAATTGGTCGAGTCCTTGGTAATGCCTAAAACTTATTCTATTGAGTCTCCTATTCTAACTTACTACAACTAAAATTGAAAGATTCATTTGTTGACTCATTATTTTAGTATTGAAAGTGTGCTAGCTATACACGAAATGTCATACTCAAACACACATAAATTCCAAGTTCTTATATCTAATAGCCAAAGAAAGTCACCACCATTCTTCTATTATATATGCATACCCTTCTATTTCATTCTATAATATCAAATCATGTTTTTTTTTTTTTTTTTTTTTTTTTTTTTTTTTTTTTTTTTTAATATTAAAACCTCAACACTTTGTACCAAGATATGAACTAATTAAAAAAAATTAAAATGTGAGTTATACTAATATTTTTCTTGTAACATCCCGCCTACTAAGACCACAATATTGTCCGCTTTACCCGCAGGCTCACGACTTTGTTTTTGTGGCCTCATGTGAAGACTTCCCGGCAGGTCACCCAAACCAGTACTACTCTCACATCAGCACGCTTAACTACCAGTTTTTAAGAACTCCACTCGCAGTAGACCACAAAAAACGTTGTGTCATTGTAAGGCGAATGTTATCTTATGAGCCCAGCATCTCTCCAGGCCACAACCCATGTGGGATTTACCTAGGGTGTTACAAGGTTAAAGATGCCGGAAAGCCAATTTGGAAAAGGGTTAGTAATTATCGGAAACCTACAGGGAGAAAATTTAGAAACGTACTGGCCGAAAATTCAAACTGAATGAATTGTGTCCTAAGATGTCTAGATCTATGCCTTCTAAGAAATGGAAGTGTAAGATATAGGATTTCACAAACACACTAAACCATAATTACATGAGGCGTTCAAGTAGTTTAGAGAGAGAAAGGGAAGAGAGTTGGGAACTATGTGAAACAAAGAAAAATGGTATTGAAGCTCCAACCCTCTACCTTGGGAGGTAGAGGGTATTTATAGTATCTTACAAATAAATGCCACCAACGGGGCTGTGGATCAGGCATACAGTGGGTAAAGACCCGTCCGTCCTCCACGGTGTTACTAAACAAACTACTTACTAACATAACTTGACTACGACTACGAGATTTCTATCGAATACATATACTTGAGGTGACCGACTCTTTAATGACTGAATTTTCTAATTCCTAACAATTTCCCCTTAAGGGAGGTCACCTCAATTTACAATAAATACAAACAGATATTACATTGGATTGTTCTAAGATTCTTGATTAAGTTCCTTGCTCAGTAGCTCGTAGTCTTTGATTCTTCATGTTCCGCATGTCTGGATAATCCAAGTGGACATCTCTGACTCATCTATTGTGATGATGAGTTTTAAGCCAGCATTGAGATCTTCAGCAAACAAACATCTCTGACTCATCTATTGTGGTGTTGGTATTATGTATTATTGTGACAGTTGGACCGACATGCTCACATTCTGGATCATGATGTATTCTCATCAGAGTAGCGGAAGCTTTTACTGGATCATGATATTTGCAGCAGCATAGCAGAAGCATGGAGTGAAAGTATCAGAGTCGTTGAAGCATTTATCATGATTTCTTTAGAGATGAATGTGTAGTGTGAGCATGCGGCTATGGATTGACCGCATCATTCTGATCAGCTGCAAACGTCGGGCGTACCTGCATACAACAGTTAGCAATAAAGTGCACGAAAGTGTCTTTGATCACTTTCGTTGAATTGAGGTACACGGCCCACGGTTCCCCGTTGATCAGTACAAGTACTGCCTGTGATCAGGTATAATTCTAAAGAATTTCCTTGACAGGGTTTCGCAGCTGCTCTAGCTGTTCTCAAACCGAAACGTCTCAAAGAAGACAACACGGAGTGAGTGAACCAGCGAATTGAGATTCACTGATTGATGAAAAGAGATTTGAAAAACAATCGTGTATCGCTCAATAGAAATTGTTTTTGCAACACAACGAAGGTTTTAATGAAAATCAATTATCAATCATAAACACCTTTTATTCTGAAATATTAGTACACAGTCGATGTGCTAAGAAAAAGTGTTTTTAAGCACAACGACCGGTTTTTCAAAGGTATCCGTCAATCCATAACCTGAACCAGGGTTGATTCAAAAGATTGAATCGCCCCATTGTTTCTGTTCAATTGTCACATAGTTGATCTATTGGATAGATCTCACATGCCACCCACCAGGAGCTTGTTTGATGTTGGCTCCAGAAGGCTTTCCATCTTCATTGTGAATATGTTAGCATATCACTCGTATGTTCTGGCAATACCACAAGGATAATGCGTAGGACTCATAAGATTTAATCTCTCTTTCCACATTGTGTGAAACAAAGAGTCTTCATTGACAGTGTCCTAAAGAGATTTATTTGAATATCTCGTGGCTCTAGACTCAATTGTGCATAATTTGGTTCCTATGCCGGAGACTAGGGAGAGGGTCTCCTTTTTGAATATCAACAAACTCTAAGAGAAAGTCGATAGATAATGTCGGTTCCCCGTGAGAATG
Organism: Chrysanthemum seticuspe; assembly: GCA_019973895.1. Taxonomy (NCBI): domain Eukaryota; kingdom Viridiplantae; phylum Streptophyta; class Magnoliopsida; order Asterales; family Asteraceae; genus Chrysanthemum; species Chrysanthemum seticuspe. The sequence goes on along the minus strand of BPTQ01000006.1, from coordinate 231,508,739 downwards.
AAACAAGTCCTTTTAAGAGGAACTTGAGTGGTTTGGAAAGTTGTAGTGCAGTGCGTCACTGGGTCCATGACGTCTTGTCTTCAATACCAGTGTTACCTTAGTAACCACCAGTAGCATATGAATTTAACCCGGTATGTGCCCTAAGGTTGAATTATCGGAGGGCTATTTATTTTCACCCTTTTCACATTCAATTCTTTTTCATTCTTCAAACCCTTCAGTGCTTACCGAGACTTCATAACTAAAACCTTGTTGGGTTTATTCCAGTACTAGCTCTGTCTCAGTCTGCACTTTTCCCATATCTCACATTTATCCTTTTTTCATCATACCTAAGGACTTCTACACTATCTAGTGGATTGTCCCTAGGTAGATCCCTCCGGTTCTGGCGGATCATGGGAACAAAAACCTAACCTAACCATCCTTATATCACCATACATAAAGTAAATTTGGTCGGTCTTTTGGTATTGTTCATTAGCCATTGGAACCAATCGAAAAACCATTTGAAAATCAACCCAGATACTTGTGATATATTATCAAAGCATTTTGTACCTGAATTGTTTTTGATATTTTTAGAAAAAGAGCTCCCCCTCAACATGTGCTTCATGTATTTGAATTTTTTTGGCACACGGAGGCAAGAGGAATAATTAACTTCTTTCATTACCATTTTCTAAAAGATATCATCATCACTTCCCTAATTAAATCAAGTAGATAAAGCATATTGGAGAAGGATGAGGTTTTCAAAAGTTTGCTCCCCCTCAATATGTGCCTCGAGATTTGAAAGAGTTTTGCACATACTAGAGGGAACCTGCACTTAGAGACAAATCAATCACGTTTCAATTCTTTGTGGTTTTAACAAGATGCTCCCCCTCAACATGTGCATGGAAAATTTGAAATCGTTTGGCACATGTGGGGAGGAAAGCTTGCTAAACACATATGAAACCAATTATCAAGTTATCAGTTTAAATCCACATATGTAAATCACAAATTCTCCCCCGATCACACTTTTCAAATCCTTTGAGAGTTGTGATCTTTATTGATTTAAATTAAATTTTGAGAGCATTTTGAGGAGAATAGTGACTTGCTTTTGAAGAGAACATTTTAACTGATAAGGATCAGATTTTCCGACTTTAAACTCCATTGTTTAAACATGCAAGAGTATTTTTTGAAAACATAACATTAGCAAAGGTTTTGAAACAATTGTATAAAACATTATTCTTTTTGATTTTTTAAACAATAAACCTTGCTCATTTACGTGCCAATTGTTTGAAAAATGACCTTTCAAAATAACCTTTTTAATTCGAATAAAATCATTCTCCCCCTCAAACAATGACACAAGTTGTTGATTGAGAGATAGAGATTTTGACAGATGATAAGCACAAATGATTTACACGAATAATAGAGTACGAGGTATTTTCAAAGCAATTTAGTTTTCATTAGATGGCAAATATTTTTCAGAAGAATCATTAGACGGAAAAATATTTTGAAAGAGAAACATTTGTCCTTTAGATGACAAACATTTGTTTTAAGAATCAGAGCATGAGATTTGAAAAATAAGATAAAGCATGGCTCTGTTCTTCACTATTTAAAATAGACTCTTGAGACCAAGACGTGGAAGGATAAACTCAAAACGTTCTCTAGGAAGAGCTTTGGTGAAGATGTCTGCTAACTGGTATTCAGTCCTCACAAAGTATAGTTCCACCACACCGTTTTCAGCTTGCTCCCTGATGAAATGATGTCGAATGTCGATGTACTTTGCTCTTGAGTGTTGTACGTTGTTGCATGAAACGACAATAGCACTTTTATTATCACAGTACAGAGGGATTTTGTTGAATTCAAAGCCATAGTCAGATAATTGGGATCTCATCCATAGGATTTGAGCACAACAAGATGACATGGGTATGTATTCAGCCTCTGTAGAAGAAATAGAAGTACTCATTTGCTTCTTTGAAGACCAGCTCACAAGCTTATCACCCAAAAACTGAGCACCTCCAGACGTACTTCGACGAGTATCTTGACATCCTGCATGATCAGCATCTGCATAGGCTGTTAGTGACATACCGGTGTCCTTCAGGTACCAAAGTCCATATTGATGGTTCCTTGGAGATACTGAAAGACCCGTTTAACCGCTTCAAGGTGCTTTTTGGTAGGCTTAGCCTGATATCTAGCACACATGCAAAGAGCGAACAAAATTTCTGGTCTACTGGCTGTGAGGTACATCAGGGATCCAATCATACTATGATATTTTGTTTGGTCTACCATGATCCCTGAGTGGTCCTCATCCAGTTTAGTACGCTCTATCATGGGAGTGTCAACAGGGTCACTATAATCAAATCCAAATTTCTTTAAGATCTCATTTGCATATTTAGATTGATTTATAAAAATGCCTCCGGGACTTTGTGATATTTGTAATCCGAAGAAAAATGACATTTGTCCCATCATTGACATTTGAAATTTGGAACCCATTTCATTTGAAAAACGATCACATTCATTGGGGTCAGTCGAGGCAAAGATAATATCATCAACATATATTTGAACGTGAATTAAATGTTTGCCTGACTTCCTGGTGAACAATGTAGGATCAACTGCTCCTTTGCTGAATCTAGTAGATAGAAGAAACTTTGATAGCGTATCATACCATGCCCTTGGAGCTTGACTCAAGCCGTAAAGAGCCTTCTTTAAGCGATAGACATGAGTGGGATGCTCTGGATTCACAAAACCTTCCGGTTGGCTAACGTATACAACTTCTTTAAGATCTCCGTTAAGAAAAGCCGTCTTTACATCCATCTGATAGACAATCATATTCTTACTTGAAGCATTAGTGTTAGGATTTAGAAAATCCAGGTATTAAAGTGTCGGTCACCTCAAGTATATGTATTCGTTAGAAAGCTCGTAGTCGTAGTTATTTAATGTTAAGTAGTATTTAGTTAGGTAACACCGTGGAGGACGGACGGGTCTTTACCCACTGTATGCCTGATCCACAGCCCGTCAGGTGGCGTTTTATTGTAAGACTATAAATACTCTCTACCCCCCAAGGTAGAGAGTTGGAGCTCATAATAAGATTTTTCTTTCTCTCACTAAAGTTCCCAAACCTCTAACTTTCTCTCTCTAAAACCCATCTTGTACGCCCCTTGTGATAGTGATTTGATGTGTATGTGAAATCCAATATGTTACAAATGGTATCAAGAGCCATGGTTAGATCATCTCTTACATATCCTTGGATTTCTAGTGGTTTTTAGATGGTTTTTGAGTTTGAAAAAGTATAGTGGTTTTTGCATCATTTGGTTCATTTCTAGTGTTAAAGTTTGAATTTTGGGTGTACTTTTGTGTTTAGAATCATTGTATGTGCTTGGGTTTTGATTTGGTAAGCTTGAATCACTGTGGTTGAGCTTGTTTTGGATTGAAAAGTGTGTTTTTAAAGTTTTTCTTGGTAGCGACTTGGCTCTCGGAGTGATATTCTACTTAGCGACTTGCTTCAGTAAAAGGTAGCGAGTTGTAGTGTTGTTTGGTGGCGAGTTAGTCCTAGCGACTTGTATTTTGAGACAAGCCGACAAAAAGTACACTTAGTGGATTCTCCACTACGAGTAGCGACTTGGTAAGGTAGCGACTTGCTTTCAATTTTGATAGCGACTTGTTCTTTAAGTTTCTTAGCGACTTGGTGTTAGCGATTTGGACCTTAGCAAGTTGTTATTTAGCGACTTGACGTCTTAGCGACTTGGTGCATAGCGACTTGCTGTCAAATTCTTAGCGACTTGTAACTTAGCGACTTGTCTTCTTATTACTTAGCAACTTGTTGCTTAGCGACTTGGTTTAAGGATTCTTAGCGACTTGGTTGACTTTTGTGTGTAATACGGTTTTCTCTTGATTTAGTAAAATCCCGTGAAAGAATCTATTTCCCGGTTTAATCATTGAGTTATAAAATCCCGTGTAATCTTTAAACATGTCTACCAACGTACCCACAATCATCTCCACTGTTGCCGAGGATGTTCAAGCAGCTGGTTCAGATACTCGCCCACCCATGCTTGACAGAACTGACTATGAATCTTGGGCTCAAAGAATCAGATTGTACTGTCTTGGAAAGGAAAATGGGGTCAACATTCTCAAATCGATTGATGAAGGACCTTATCAGATTGAGACTACAAGAGACTTAATTGATACAGCTGCAGATAGAACAATGATCTATGGAATAGACAGACCAAAGACATATGATGAGCACAATGATAAGGAGAAAAAGAGATTTAATGCTGATATCAGGGCTTCTAACATCATACTTCAAGGTCTTCCAAAGGATATCTACAAGCTTATCAATCACAACACCGAAGCCAAGGCAGTGTGGGATAATGTCAAGATGCTTCTCTCAGGTTCTGAATTAACTATGGAAGACAGAGAATCACAACTCTATGATGAATTTGAGCACTTCAAGATGAAACCAGATGAGAGTGTCTATGAGTATTACGTGAGATTCCACAAGCTTGTTAATGATATGAGGAATATCAAAATGACCATGCCAAATATTCAGTTGAACTCAAAATTTGTTAACAACACGAATCCCGAATGGCACAAGTTTGTCACTTCTGTGAAGCTAACCAAAGGATTGAAGAATACAAACTATGAGCAACTTTATGCATTCCTTCTTCAGAATGAGAGACATGCTATGTTTGAAAAAAGGATTCTTGATCATCTCAAAACCAACCAGGGAGAAACAAAGTCGTCAAATGATTCAACAGCCTTCTACACCAATGATGGAACTACTACCAAATCATCTCAAGTCATTCCAGATCCAAGTTTCAAACAACCTGATGCCAATGCAGTCATGGAACACTTTATCAATAAACTGGGTCTTATGGTTAAACAAAACTTAACCTTCACTCCACATACTAACAGACTTCACACTAATAATGAAATCAGGACTGCATCCAATCTACACAATCATGCTTTGGTCAGAGATGGAAAGGTTACTGTCCAACCAGCTCAAGGAAGACAATATGAACAAATAAGAGGTGGAGTAGGAGGAGAGTATGTGGAAAATCTGAATAGGGGAAGGAATGGAAATCAAGGACAAGCAAAGCCGATTAAGTGTTACAACTGTGGTGGTGAGGGACATATTGAAAGGAACTGCACATCGCCAAAACGCCCTCAGAATGCAGAGTACTTAAGGGATAAGATGTTGCTTGTGCAAGCTCAGGATAATGGTGCAACTTTGGATGAAGAGGAGTTATTGTTTCTTGCTGAGGGAAATGCTAAGACATATTATGCAGATGTGGATGAGTAGCCAATTCAGGAGATAGGCCACAATCATCAGAATGCCTTTCAAGTCGCTGATTATGATGCATACGACTCTGACGTTGATGATGAACCTACTGCACAAACAATTTTCATGGCTAGCATTTCTCCAATGGTCCCTTCTAAAGTATCTTCATCACCACAAGCTGGTCCATCCAAAGACAAAATCATTTCTGAGGTATTAAAACTATACGATGATGCTGATGTGCAAAAGATGCATGACAAAGTACAATCAACTGAAACTATTGAGTCAGATATTGAAATATGGGTAATATCAATGTTGTCCCATATGATCAATATGTGAAACAAAGTGAAAGTGAGATTGTACCAAGTGATGCATCTTTTGCAGTCAATGATGACTATGTTTTTGATGAATACACTGCATGTGCCCCTGATGATTCTGTTATCTCTGAACTTAATGCCTATAAAGAACGAGTGGCCATTTATGAACAACGTGCTAAGTTCGAGCTAACCACCCGTGAGCAGGAAATGGATGACCAAATGCGTACAACTATTAGAAAAAGTAAGTTTAGAGAAGAAGTATTAAAACAAGAGTTAAACTCCTTACAAGAAAAGCTTTCTAAAACTGCTAAGCAAAAACAAGAACTTCAAGAAAATGTTAAAATGCTTAAGCAAGAATTAAGTGCTAAGGAATCAAAACTTTTGAATGATTTTTCTAATCTAAAAACCTTGAAAAACAAGCTCGAAAATAAGTTGTACTTACAAGGGAATACAATTCAGACTGCTCACATGATCACGAAGCATAGATTTCTTAGAGATAAGCATAGTATCCCCATTATAAAGGAATCCGACCCTGAGTATGGTAAGATAACAAAAGCTGCTCAAAATGTAATCTATGATGGCAATGAGATTCTTAAACCTAGACAGACACCTAGTTGCATTGATTGCACTGAGGAAGATAGAAAATTAGATGATGCATCTAGGGAGAAAATGGATAAGAAGCTTAACGATCCCAAGTGCAAAGAGAATAAAGATCATTGTCAAACCCCATGATTAAAAAAAGGAAAATTGGATTTCCTTAAACAAGTTTAAGCCTCAAACTTTGTTAACACCTGAACAAGTGTTCTGGAAAAAGGATTTAGATAAGCAAAAAGCTGAAAATCTTGTTGAAACAAACCCTCCCCTTAGGAAAATGCCTGCAGCGACTGTGTATCCTCCAAATACATCAATGCATTTAGTTCCTAGAACTATTGCCACTAAGAGCAAGACCTTAATCAGTCAATATGTTATTTTTCAATTATTTGTTGACTTTGAGAACACTTGTAAGAAAAGGATCACACCCACTGGGATAACTGAAGGGGAAAGGGGTTTTGAGCAAACAAGAGAATGTTATTTAACGGAGGTCATGCCTTTCTTTAAACAACTTAAAGATCAATTTGAGAGTCTTAAAAAGGGGATTGATACAGATATTAAAGGAATGGAAAAGGAATTTGATGCAATGATTGTTGAGGTTAGTGACTATGAGCGAGTATTAAAATATAATGAGATTGAGAGGAAGAACTTGCATACCTTGAATGAGAAACTTATTTCTGAATGTATCTCTCAAGATGTGTTCTATACTGCCACTAATTGTTCTATTACTGCTTCTCAATTTCATGAATTATCTGTTGCTTTGAAAGTCTCCCATGATCGTGTCATTGAGCTTGAAATCAAAAACTCTAAACTAAGTGAGAAAATTGAACAGGATGATCACGATAATTTGCTAAAACATTTTTCTAAACTAGAAGTTCAACATTTTGATTTACAACTAAAATATGAACATCTCAAAGAAAATGTTAAAACCTCAAACATCAAGATATCCTCAGATGTTCCAGAGTTTGATGCAGTTTTTGAAATATAAACAAACGTGATGAACAGATTCAAGCTCACTGTAACACGATCAGAAAGTTGAAAGCCCAAATTTCTCAATTAAAGGGTGAAATGAACAATGTGGGGAGAATGCCAATGACAAATGGGGAGAATGGTGCTTCAAAGGTGCATGTCTGTAATAAATATGCTTTGTCTGTGAAATATGTTCCTCCTCATCTTAGGAATAACAAACTTGCTATTCAAACATATTTCTCATACCTTAAGGACAGCCTAGAATGTCTCCGTGAGATTGTAGAAGAGGATAAGTTAGAGAAACCACTTGATAATGCAATTGGCCATGCATGCTTATATGCCAAACGATCTCAAGAAATTCTAGAATTCTTAATTACAATATGCCCTAAAACCTTAGGTGAGCAAGTCAATCCCTTGATACCTTGTTCTATGCCTAGTGCCAAGTATACAACTCATTCAATGCCCAATGTTATGAAAGTGAACCTCAGTGTGCCTTCAAATAGTACACATCCCAGCACATCAAAACAGGAAAGGCAAAAAGTAGCAAAACCAACTAATGTTCCCATTCCCTCTACAGGAGTAATCAGTGACATTAAAGCGAGCAGGTCAAAGTCTCAAGGCAATACAAGGAATGATAGGACCTCTCAAGCTAAAAATGTGCATTGGAAGAAAGTAGAAGATCACTGTAGGGAGAATTTGAATAAAACGAATCGTGTTGATTCTAGTGTTAGCTCTAAGCGTACTGTAATTAATGCGAATTCTACTACTTTTGGCAAAACATGTAATGATGATTGCGTGGTTTCTGTTACTAATCTTGAATGTGGTATGGATGATTTGTCTAATGCTGTCAAATGCCCAGTTAAAACTGTTAATGTTAAAAATCAAGCTAAGAAGGCTAAAAGGCAAAAGCGAAAGAAAGTTAGAAAACAGTAGAAACCCACAGGAAGAACATTTAGTAAGATAGGTTATCAGTGGATACCTTTTAGCCATAAAGTTAATCAGTTCTGCCCTCAATTTTCTAAGACAATGCCCACTAGAAAATGGATGCCTACTGGTAGAACTATTCCCTTAAGAAGTGAACATACTCTGAATAGGTCAAATACGGATACTAGCACTACATCTATTTCTGATGATTCCATTGTTTCTACTTCTGATGTGGGTGTTCCAATCACTGTTACTAACCAAATGGAACCCATTCTTGCATGGGGTCCCAATTATCCAATTATCCATTCTTGTTTGTGTTCAACTACAGATCGTTCAAATCGTTCTGTAGTACCTGGACTCAGGCTGTTCCAAGCATATGACTGGAGACCGGTCGCGGCTCATGAACTTCGTGAGTAAATTCATCGGGACTGTTAGATTCGGGAATGATCATTTTGGTGCAATTATGGGTTATGAAGATTATGTTGTCGGAGATAGTGTTATCTCCAGGGTATATTACGTAGAAGGTCTTGGTCATAACTTATTCTCTGTCGGTCAATTCTGTGATTCTGATCTAGAAGTGGCTTTCAGAAAACATACTTGCTTCGTTAGAGAACTTGATGGTAAAGAACTTTTAAGAGGAACACGTGGGTCAAATCTATACACCATCTCCATCGAAGATATGATGAAGTCTTCTCCAATTTGCTTATTGTCAAAGGCTTTGAAAACAAAGTCATGGTTATGGCATCGTCGTCTCAATCACTTGAACTTCGGCACCATCAATGATCTCTCCAGAAAGGACTTAGTTGTAGGTTTACCTAGACTAAAGTATGAAAAGGATCATCTTTGTTCAGCATGCCAATTGGGAAAAAGCAAGAAATATGCCCATAAACCCAAAACAACAAACTCAATTACAGAAGTTCTTCATACAATACACATGGATTTATGTGGACCCATGAGAGTGCAGAATATCTTTGGGAAGAAATATGTGTTAGTTGTGGTTGATGATTACTCTCGATTCACCTGGGTCAAGTTCCTAAGGAAAAAGGATGAAACTCCAGATATCATCATCAAACTTATCAAACAGCTGCAGGTTCGACTTAACAAAACTGTCAGAATCATCCGAACCGACAATGGAACTGAGTTTGTTAATAAACAACTTAGTGAGTTTTATGAAAGTGTTGGAATCAGTCATCAAAGAAGTGTTCCACGAACTCCTCAACAGAACTATTATGAATTAGAAATTCCAGGTATTAAAGAGTCGGTCACCTCAAGTATATGTAATCGTTAGAAAGCTCGTAGTCGTAGTTCTTTTAAGTTAAGTAGTATTTAGTTAAGTAACACCGTGGAGGACGGACGGGTCTTTACCCACTGTATGCCTGATCCACAGCCCGATGTGTGGCGATTTATGTAAGACTATAAATACTCTCTACCTCCCAAGGTAGAGAGTTGGAGCTCATAATAATATCTTTCACTTTCTCTCACTAAGTTCCCTAAACCTCTAACTTTCTCTCTCTAGAATTCCACTTATACGCCACCTTGTTGTTATGGTTTTATATGTATGTGAAAACTAATATCTTACAATTGGTATCAAGAGCCATGGTTAGATCATATCTTGCACATCTTTGGTTTTCTAGTGGTTTTTAGGTGGTTTTTGAGTTTGAAAAAGTTTAGTGGTTTTTGCATCATTTGGGTGATTTCTAGTGTTAAAGTTTGGATTTTGATAGTACTTTTATGTTTAGAATCATCACAAGTGTTTAGGTTTTCATTTGGTAAGCTTGAATCATCTTGGTTGGGTTGTTTTTGGATTGAAAAGTGATGTTTATGTTGTTTTTCTTGCTAGCGACTTGACATACGGATTTGTTTCTTCGTAGCGACTTGCTTTACAATTCTGTAGTGAGTTGCAGTTTTTGGAGCTAGCGACTTAGGCCTAGCGACTTACAGTACAAGTAGTGGACTCTCCACTACGGGTAGCGACTTGGTGGTAGCGACTTGGTCTGTAGCGAGTTGCTCTTTAGCGACTTGAATCTTTAGCGACTTGAGTAGCGAATTGCTGCCAAATTTTTGCTAGCGACTTGAGGCTTAGCGAGTTACTACTTAGCGACTTGCATTTGTCTAGCGAATTGGGACTTTAGCGACTTGGGGGTCTAGCGAATTAGTTGTTAGCGACTTGGTTCAAGAATTCGTAGCGACTTGGTTGGTTTTTCCCGTCAAAACTTCAAACGGCCATAACTTTTGAACCGTAACTCCGTTTTCAGCGTTCTACCCATCAAAACGACCGTGAGAACGAGGAGAATGTCAATATTCGAGGTCTAAATCCGCTCCGAACAGAAGTTATTGATGTTTTTAAGTTTTTAGACCTAAATTTCTCAGGAAAAACGGGCATAAACCAATCCGAATCACAACCAAACAACATCTCTGCTAATCCTTCAAACAATCATATGTCCTAACACACAATTGTCTATCATTCCATTGGTCATTGCTTAACGGTTTGGTCTTGATTTTAGTAAAATCCCGCGAAAGATTCTATTTCTCGGTTTGAATCATAGACTTGTAAAATCCCGTGCATTCTACCACATCATGTCTTACTCTACTGACCCAGTGATTTCATAAGTGCTTAAATTGTATGATGATGTAGACAACCCTGAGAATATTAGCTACACTGAACGATTAAAGATGATTGAATCAATCAATGAGGATGTGATATCTCCGGGTTCAGACTTTGAAAAGACTGAAATGCACCAGTCAATGCTACAAAATGCCCTGCTAAAGGAATGTAACATTGAGCCCTTTCAACTACTTTATCAGCACCTCAAACTACTTTTATCTACAACTATGGATCGAACAAGCAGTGCTCTCCTTCGTCAGGATTTTCCCATCTTGACAAGAACTGTACTACTCAACTTAGAACAACTGAGGTTTCAAATTACTAAAGAGAAGTTCTCAATTGATGTATCTAATGCAGCTCTTCAAGCAATCTTCGATCAATTTCAGTCATTTATCCGGGGGGAATATTCCTCAGATTTTGATGATGTTCTCGACGTAATCTAAG